>CM033476.1:292940358-293418678 GCA_019447015.1 Hymenochirus boettgeri
ATATTTTTTTTCACGACCATTATTTACTGTCTATATAATACTGTTCATATAGACCTGTCCATATATACTGTCCATATAGACTATCCATATAGAACTGTGTCTCTTCACCTAGAGCCCTTATCACTCTGGGAAATGTCCCAATCGCGATTAAATATCGCATTTGGAACTGTGGGTATACCCTGAAAAGTGATTTACTAACAGTGGGATTTTAAGGCCAGCTATTAACTGTCATTAAAATCCAGCCCTGAATGAAAGTGTTGAATGGTGAGCGTCTGATGCACCGGTGTCTTTCTCATAACCTGCGCATCTGGTGCTAATATGGAGTCAGGCTAACTGGTAGCGAACCCGGTTAGTACAACTTTAACCCCCTAAATTTGCCCATCGCATCTGCTATATAGATGTCCATATAGACTGTCAATATAGACTGTCCATATATTCTGTCCAATATACTGTTTACATATATTTTCCATATATACTGTCTAGATAAACTGACCATATAGATGCCCATATAGGTTGCCCATATATACTGTCCATAGACTGTCCAAAATATATTGTCTATAAATTCTGTCCATATAGACTGTTCATATATACTGCCATATAGACTGTCCAAATATACTGTCTATAAATACTGTCCATATAGACTGTTCAATATACTGTCCAATATATTGCCTATATATACTGTCCATAAGAATGACCATATATACCGTCTATATATTCTGTCCATATATATGTTTACATATATTGTCCATATATATTGTCTAGATAAACTGTCCATATAGACTGCCCATATAGGTTGCCAATATATACTGTTCATATATACTGCCAAATATACTGTTTACATATATTGTCCATATATACTGTCTAGATAAACTGTCCATATAGACTGCCCATAGTCTATATACTGTCCAATAGATGTCCAAAAATACTGTCTATAAATTCTGTCCTATAGACTGTTCATATATACTGTCCATATAGACTGCAAATTACTGTCTATAAATACTGTCCCTATAGACTGTCCAATATACTGTCTATAATACTGTCTATATAGACTGTTCATATATACGTCCATATAGAATGACCATATATACTGTATATATATTCTGTCCATATATATAGTTAACATATATTGTTCATATATACTGTCTAGATTAACTGTCCATATAGACTTATCCATATAGGTTGCCCATATATACTGTCTAATACTGTCCACATAGACTGTCCAAAATATACTGTCTATAAATTCTGTCCCATATAGACTGTTCATATTGGACAGTATATATGAACAGTCTATATGGACAGTATTTATAGACAGTATATTTGGACAGTCTATATGGACAGTATATATGAACAGTCTATATGGACAGAATTTATAGACAATATATTTTGGACAGTCTATATGGACAGTATATATGGGCAACCTATATGGGCAGTCTATATGGTCAGTTTATCTAGACAGTATATATGGAAAATATATGTAAACAGTATATATGGACAGAATATATGGACAGTCTATATTGACAGTCTATATGGACAGTCTATATAGACAGATGCGATGGGCAAATTTAGGGGGTTAAAGTTGTACTAACCGGTTCGCTACCAGTTAGCCTGACTCCATATTAGCACCAGATGCGCAGGTTATGAGAAAGACACCGGTGCATCAGACGCTCACCATTCAATTCTACTTTCAGGGCTGGATTTTAATGACAGTTAATAGCTGGCCTTAAAATCCCACTGTTAGTAAATCACTTTTCAGGGTATACCCACAGTTCCAAATGCGATATTTAATCGCGATTGGGACATTTACCCAGAGTGATAAGGGCTCTAGGTGAATGAGACACAGTCTATATGGATAGTCTATATGGACAGTATATATGGACAGTCTATATGAACAGTATATATAGACAGTATATATGGTCAGTATATATGGACAGTATATCTAGACAGTAATAGAGATTACAGCCCAAAAGAGTTTTCAATCTAGAGGAGATGGGGATGAAACATAAGGTGAAGCAGATCAGTAGCTGTAACTAGCGGGTCAACGATGGGTCAGTAAGTGGGGTAGGAGTGTCCAGTTCCAGATTGTAATATTGCCTGAAGAGGTGAGTTTTGAGGTTGGGTTTGAAGATATTAAGTGATGGCGAGTGACGAAAAAACCGAGGAAGGGAGTTCCAGAGCAGAGGGGCAGCACGAGCAAACTCCTGAATTCGGGAGTGGGAAGAAATAATTGGAGTGGGTGAGAGGAGAAGTTCATTAGCAGAGGTGTATGGGGGGGGCATATTGGTGAAAGTCTTGTAGGATAAGGTTAGCAGCTTAAATTGGATTCTTTGTGTAATGGAAAGCCATTGGAGAGATTGACAGAAAGGATAAGTGTGTGAGAAGCGGGAAGAGAGGTGAATGAGCCTGGCAGCAGAGTTAAGGATTGATTGAAGGGGTGCCAGTCGGTTGCTTGGTAGACCACACAGGGGGGTGTTACAGTAATCCAGCCAAGAGATGATAAAGGAATGAACTAGAATTTTGGTAGCGTTCTGTGAAAGGAAGGGAAAATGCGTGAGATGTTTTAGAGCTGTTTTGCTAACCGACAGTTAGACTGGGTATTAATGTGGTGTTTAAAGGAAAGTCCTGAGTCCTGAGATTACTCCCAGGCATCATACTTAAGGTGTTGAGGAGATTGTTGTGTCATTGATGTTGATAGTAATGTTAGGTAGGGGGGTAAATTTAGAGGGTGGGAAAAAGACATGTTTGGTCTAATCTTGAGGAAGCGGGAGGACATAAAAGCAGAGATGGCTGTTAAGCAGTCAGGGACTCAGAATGTCACAGTAACGAGGTCAGGGGGGGATGTAAATTTAGGTATCATCAGCATATAGGTGGTATTGGAATCCAAAAGAACTAATGAGTTGGAGTTGAGTGTGAAACATTGAACAGCCTACCTGAGAGGTAGGAGGACAGCAAAGAGAGTGAAGAACCCAAGGATAAGATGTGAAGGAGTGAAGGGTGATCCACTGTATCAAAGGCTGAAGACAGGTCAAGCAGAATAAGTAGGGAATTGTGGCCTTTAAACTTAGCATAAAGCAGATCATTAGTAACTTTGGTGAGAGCTGTTTCCATGTTAGCAGAAAAGTGATTAACCAGTTCAGTATAGACATGTCGTTCAAGCAGTTTAGATGAAAACGGGAGAAGAGAGACAGGCCGGTAACTGGATAGAGCAGATGGATCAAGAAGGTTTCTTGAGAATATGGGTTACAATAGCATGTTTGAATGAGGAATGAAAAGTACCTATGGATAAGGACAAGTTAAAAAGAGACATTAGGGCTGGTGTAATAGGGCTGTTGTAAAGGAAGATGGGGAATGAGAAAGGAGGGAATGGGGTCAAGGGGGGAGGTGATGAGAGGCTGGTCCCACATCCAGCCCCCCTTCCCCCCTCTGTCCCAAATCTACACCCTCTGTCCCAAATTGCTGTGTTCTGCCTCCGTGTGTGTTTCCTGTGTTTCTGCCTCTAGTGGTGAGTCCATAGAACTGCAGTGACACACACACACATGGACCACAGCACGGACGCAGCAGTTAGGCTCTTATTATATAGAATTAAAGATATCATATGAATGCACTATCACAACACCAGTGCCATTGGATAGAGTGTAATGTAATATTACAGATATTATGGAATAAGTCATATTTCCCCTTTTTTAAATGGTATTGTTAGACTATGGTATTTTTATGAGAGGGGAGACACTATGCACCCAGTGAGACCCGGTGTATACCCAGTCAGTGTATTCTCAGTGAGACCCGGTATATACCCAGTGAATACTCACTGTATAACCAATGAATACTGACTGTTTACCCAGTGAGACTCGGTGTATACCCAGGGACAAAAATTGTATACCCAGTCAGACCCAGTGTATTCCCAATGAAACCCAGTGAACACCCAGTGAATATCCAATGAGACCTGGGGTATTCCTGGTGTATACCCAGTGACACCAAGTGTATTCCCAATGAGACCCATTAATAGCACAAGCAAACTTTTGCACCTTTTAAATAAAAGCACCTCTTATAAAATAAGCCAGGGGGAAACTGCAGAGGCCTGGGCCGATGACACAGACCTCTCCCCAGCAACAGGCCTAATATTGCTATTCAAATAGATAAACAATAGTGGAGGTGCACTCTGTCCAACTGTGGGTGTAGACGCCTCGTGGGTTCTTCCCTTTGGAACCAATAGCTTTGCAGGAAAAAAGGCAATTGGGGGTCGCACTCCAAGAAATTAGAACAATTTTATTGTGATCCACACATCACACGTCACAACGTTTCGGGGGAATAACCCCTTCTTCAGGTGATCACCCGAAGAAGGGGGTATTCCCCCGAAACGTTGTGATGTGTGATGTGTGGATCACAATAAAATTGGTTTAATTTCTTGGAGTGCCCATAAAACATTCAAACTGTTTCCCAAAAGAACAACAAGTACCAAAATCCTTACTTGTCATCTTCTACAACTTGGAACGGTAGTTTAATGACACCTGGAGAGGAGAAGTTAATAAGTCAGGCTATTCAATGCTCTTTGATTTAAGATAGGCATTGATTACAATAGGTCTAGCTGCTAATGATATTGTGTGAGGAAAGCGGTATTACCTTACAATAAACACACCACTTGTGGTCGACGAATCTTGTTTCAGTTTCACGTTATAGTAAAATCCCTAAGGACTTTATCACATGACACGATAACAAAAACAGCTATATTAGGTAACCCATTCTTTCTTTCCCCCCCACCCCCTTTAGGGTCTAAATATGAATTGTAGAACTATCTGGCCAAGGGAGGTTTTGATTTTTTGGAACATGAAGATAAGAGGCTGTGGGAAACTTTTGATGAAGGTAGAATGTTGTTTACACAACCCAAATAAGAAAACAGGCAGCGAATATCTTTGCCTAGAGGCTGTTTGTCTCTTTGGTTTTTTTTTCACTGAGGCCTCTTGTGTGTATGTTTTATCCAAATACATGATAAGGGAGAGAGGATGGAAAATAAAGGAGATGACTACAAAGGATGGCTCTTGTTTTCAAAATGGCAAAAAATAGAACTTATCTTTTAAAGCTTCTTGCTTTTTCCATTTGACCTCAATTTAAGGATATCTTGCAATGGCTCCTACAAGTTTCCTTTTTTTCTTATTACATTTCCTATATCAAGATCGTCTTCCAAGGCTCACAGGCATGTAAGTTAAGTCTAGCTTTTTTTGTTCCATAGGTTTTAAAGCCAACCTGCGGTCATACAGATATTTTGCAAACTACATGCATTCCCTAGGAAAATTACACCCCCAAAGCACAATAGTTTGAAAGCTGACAGATATAGGACTAACCCATGGTTCTGGGAAATGTTCTTCTCACCATTACCTTTGCCTCTCTAAAGGTTTCCATTTGCTCTCCAAGCTTTCTTAACTCATTATGAGCTTGCTCA
Organism: Hymenochirus boettgeri; assembly: GCA_019447015.1. Lineage (NCBI taxonomy): Eukaryota > Metazoa > Chordata > Amphibia > Anura > Pipidae > Hymenochirus > Hymenochirus boettgeri. Next base: position 292,945,793 of record CM033476.1, read on the forward strand.
GAGAAGGCAGCTAAGGGGATTGGTTTTTTAGTCATTGGCTGTGATTATTTTAATTTCTTTTCCTGTTGGTTTAATGTTTAAACAATTGCTTGCCTGGCACCCACTTTTACTGATCATTATGCATCTGACTCCATTTGATACTCTAATGTGGTATCATAGTTGAAACAGGCATTGGGGTTGGACCCTAGATCTATCATCTCTACCTTCTCACTGTATCTATTTCCTTCTTAAATTGACTGCTTAATAGTCATTCAGATTTGTGTGGACATTTTGGTTAAGGGTATTTCCGTTCCCTTGAAGATTGTCTAAATAATAAACATCATCAACCATTTTTATTTCTGCTTCCTGGTTAAAGGAAAAGGGTCAAAATAGTGTAGGTAACCAAGTTAGGTCCCTACTCTGCAGCTGTGTGAGGTCTATAAGAGCTCATTGAGGTTTTAGAGGAGGAAAGGGCAGGGAGACCAATCCCAGCAAAGAGAGGTATAAGTAGCTGTCAAATCTGCCCAAGATAAATGGTGAATGGTGGGTAAATTTGATCAGATCTTACTTGTATTTTATTCTGAAAGTACAGATCTATCAGCTATGCACCGTCTATGGCCGGCTTAAGGCTGCATTGGCCACTAAGCCAAAGTGTGATTTCAACTGTGCATATTCTACAAATTTATTTAAGGGGAGAATCAAGGTATTGGACCAACAGACATTCTCCCTAATTTTAAAAGAAAGTTTCCTTTTCTGGAGAGACAGCAGAGAGCGATATTATTGTTCCTGTTGTAGTAACTAAACTCCCTGACGTTTACTAGACCCTATACCCAAATTGCCTTGGGGGTTATCCATCACTGATGCCTGGATATTGTGAAAAGAAAAAGACAGCAATTGTATAGAGGGGCCTGTCAAGAGATATGGATTCGTTTTTTTTATAAAATTACTGTATTTTGTAATGTGCTGAAACAATTCTTGTATGAATAGGAACCTGTCAATATATTTGTCACAATCACTTAAACACATCTGATTGTTATTATCTAATAACTCCTCTAGATGTTCATCTTTACATTTAACTCCAGCTTGTCTGGAAATATTGTTTCTGTTAGGCAGCAACTGATCGCTTACATTTTTTGAAATGATTGTCTTATGGAACACTGCAAGATCTCGCTAGGAATGTGATGCTGATAAATTACAGATATCTCTGCACATAAGGTGGAATACATTAATTTATGGGGAGCTTATTAAAGGGGAATTATGCTTCCCCAAACCACACATGGTGACAACCTAGACTGTTAGGTCCTCACCCATGGGTTTACCATAGATAACTTGTTGCTGATTACGGACGTTTATCGGCATTCCAGTTGTTCAGGAACAGCCCCTATAATCTGCCGATAATGGGTAAATCCCGTTGTTCCCCGAGAGGATTTACCTATTATCGTTTGTGTGTATGGCCACCTTTACAATTACCTAAAGTTGCACTGGTCCAGCCCTGCTCGATTCTCAGTCTGGCACCTGACCAATAGGAAAGCATGCTTCTTGCAAAGTGTGTTTTCCCATTGGATAGACCCCAGACACAAGAAGGGGGCATAACTGGACAGTGTGAAACTTTGCAGGGAGAGGGGGAAGACATACCAAGTAGAAACAGTTATCACTTTAGAAGAAAGTACAAATCTGAACATTTCCCTAGTCACATTAAAATGAATACTTTCACCAGTAAAGGCATCAATCTGTGAGTTTTGTCCCTGTATAAATGCTAAGCACAGTGATCACCTGAAGAAGGGGGCTAGTACCCCCGAAACGTTGTACTCATGTTTGGTTTATAATATATTTAACACGACTACAAGCATTTATTTCCTATGATTAAATTGCTTCTTAATGGAGTAGGAAGCCTTTATGTAGTCTGCACCCATGCAAGCAGTGTGCACCTGGACAATTTGGATATTTCAAGCATGTCACAACTCTCAGGATAGTTCTGTTTTTGAACTGAACCACACCCAATATATTTCAGATTTTAGGATTGTCATAACTGACATCACTTAAATCACTGTAGATACCAAATTTGATGCAGATACTGTTTATTGATCCATAAAAGAACCCAAAGTAGACGCATCCTACACCAAGTAGGCCATGGGCGTTTGGATTTCCATGAAACAGATTTTACTCGAGTCCACTTTACAAAACTGTTTAAGGAAATTATGGTTACAGAATGAGATAAGAATCCTAAGGTACGAATCCCGGGTACGCACAGGGAAATTATTTGACTGAGCGCTCACCCAGGACAAATGACTGTCGGTCGTGGCAACAGTGGCCGTGGCCAACAGTTCACACAACTGATCGTGCGGTCCTATAGGAAACCACATGATTGGCCATAATTTACATTTGTCCAATCCGGACGAACGTGCGACCAAGCTCGGTCGCAGCTGCCCCGCACACACAGTAAGATATTTTTGGCCGACCGACCTATACACACCAATATCTGTCAGTCGGCCAAAAATATCTTACCATGTGTGCCCAGCCTAACATATTTTGTTTCTAGTATGGATATGAACTGGGGTGACGATAAATTCCAGTATTGCTTATTACCTCCAGTAGAGTCAGAATTTGTAGTTTGTTTAGCACCTAGGCAATACAGTACAGACAACTGGAACACAGGACATCTTTTCATCCTGTTAACTACACATAATGAAGTTACCCGTTGGTATCCATATTAACCAAATACACAAAATACACAATATGTTGTCCCAAACAGGGACAACATGTTGAACAGAAATGGGAATTGAAGGATTATTCACAATAATACAGTTTAAAACATAAATTAATCTATATTTAAAAACATTAATCACATGATTGTGACAATATATGCTACCAAAGGGTGTACGTGTGTTTGTGTTTGTGTGGATACAGTGGATATAAAATTTTTACACACCCTATAAAATTTCAGGGATTTCTACATTAAAAAATAAACAAAGGCAAGAAGAAGCAAAAATAATATAGAAACCCTATCAAATCCTGGTTCTATTAGTGTCACATACCCTTAACTAATACTTTGTTGAAGCACTTAATAATTTTATTATAGCACTCAGTTGTTGTGGATAAGAGTCTATAAGTTTGATATATCTGGACTTGGCAATTGAAAATGTTCATTTGTGTATGAACATTATAAATGCCCTGGAACTATTTTGGGCAGATACTGTAAATGCAAAGTTTCTCCTTTATGTCCTGTGGCTAATGCATGTGCCCAGAACCACTGGCATAATAATATGCACCTGAGGAAGGGGGAAACCCCAAAACCTAGTGCATGTTGCATGTCACAATAGAAATATTATAAACTTTAAAGAGTGCGTCTCTCCACCAACACAATTTGTACAAGGTACGCACTGCTAGTGGTTAGCGATTTGTGGGAAACAGCACCATCAATGTTTTTAAACAAAAAGGACTGCGAGGAAAACCAGAATATATAACATGCAATATAACCTAATGCTATAGAGCCAGTCATCTGACTTGCAGACATGACATGTATCTTTTTTTTTTTTTTTTTATGAAAGTTCTGGGTTGGCGCTTTCATTCCCAAACATTACAGTGAAACTCAAGTGCCATGTAGTGGTCAAGACTGGTTTACCCTTTCAAACTTCCAGTTAAAATTGGACCAGTCAAGAGAGGATTTAATGGACCTTCCTCTGCTGATAAGCTTCAGGAGGTCCTCTAATACCCTCCCCATTGACCCCCAGATTCCACAATGGAGCCTTTAAAGGCAAGAATACCTCTGAGATCCTGAGTAGTTTTTATTTGCTAAGACCATCACATGTCTCACAAACAGTACATAATTGGGTGTAATACTGCTAGGTTTCAGTATGTATTTCTTATATGTAATATTATATACCCCCCCACCTCTTGGTATCTCCTTAAAACTTCAGTATTGCTGTAATTACATTTGGACCACCCTACTAATAGCTGTATCTACAGAGCAATCATTTTTTCTTCCCAGAATGATAGTTTCTTGTAAAATATTTAGAACTAATTTAATAGTGATAGTCACAACCTTTAAAGACATTGGAGTTAATACACACATATAATTCATTTTACTTTTTCCTGTCTGGAAATCAGCCATGGCTGCAAAATAATACTTTGGTGGGGTTTATTTTATCCTTCTGAAATGCCTTAAAGTGTATCAGATCCTGATCACTTGCCAGTTGAGAAACTGACTGAGGTCATTTAGCCATAAGTCTGCCAAATGAAAGTTATTGTTGAACTAACGGCTGCCAATACTGAGTATGAAAGTTTTATTTTGGATGAGGATATTTCACAGGGAGGTAGACATAACAAGGCTATTTCTGGATTTGGGGATCATCGCGGTAAATAAAATATGCCCATAGTTAAATTTAATAAAACAGAAATATAATTAACTATAAATGGTTAAAATATGTAAAAAGATCTTAATACCTCGTTGGTGGGAAGTGATGTCAAATTGATAGTTTTCATTGATGATGTTGATGGTGTCATAATGATGACAATGTACAGCTAAGATTGTCATTTCGTTCTTCCTATTTCACACAAGATTTTATAATGCGCACATTGGACTTTAGATTATAGTAACATAGTGGAGATTGAAGATATATGCCTGTCTTACTTGAGATCCAGAGGAAGGCAAAAAAAAGAGCCTGAAAAGGAAAGGAATTTCATCTCTGACTACATATGGCAATTGGAAAATCATTGTATCAACAATAACTTAATAGCTATTTAATAACTTTCAATATTCTTTTAAATTTATGAAAAATAAAACCATTCTGAACCCTAATTCACATTTTTTCTTCTGTCCTCTGATATGATCTATTGTTTAAAAATGCACCAGAGAGTTTATTGTACGGCCCCTGTATATTTCATTATTTCCCCATGCAAGCGATTCTTCTCATGTGTGAATAACCCTAAATAGTCTTCATAGTTAAAGCTCCTTATCTTCACCTTATTATTTAGTTTTCATCTCTAAACATTCTCCAGTTCCATTATGCCCTTTCTGTATACAGGATTTCAAAAAATTCATTACTAAAGTAATAGGTAAAAAGGTAGCCTACTACTCCTTCTAGTAATTTGCTGCTACTAACTTTATTTTCTAGAATATCTAGAAAATCCCTTTTCCAACAAAGATTCACTAAGCACAGGCCAGACCCTTTTATTATATAAGCAGCACTAGAATTTTTAAACCCTAGATACACCACCTTATATATATAAACATCTCATCTGCCACTTTCCTGCCCATTTTGACAAACTCTCTAGATCTGCCTAAAAATATTTCAAATCATCTTTACAGTGTCTATTTTTGAAAGCTTACAAATACCTCTTAAATCATTCCAATCCTTGATATTGTCTTTATTCATGATCCTACAGTTCAGAAACACTCTAGCACACCGCTGTTGGCTTGCTGCCAGACAATAGATAGGTGCTATCCCTCAGCTCTCTACTCCATGAGCTCAGATAATCCCAGAACAAAGATGCAAACGAGGGAGCACACTATATGTGTAGAATCAACAATTTATTGTAAACAACACACGATGTTTCGGGACTACAATGTCCCTTCCTCAGGTATAACCAGTGCACAGTGAGTTACAAACATATATACCCTTTGTCCCACCCCCTGGCCATGTGGCAACGTGAATGACAGGCCAGGGCATCAAAGTGAGGCTGTATAGATCAAACCAAACAAAGTGCAAATGCTTACAATATCAAGTGAATAAATACAATAAAATGTAATAAAAGTATCATATGCAATAAATAACAGTGTTTCAATAAATACAATAATTATTACTCCTTATTCACTAAGTATAAAAAAAACCCCTCATATAGTGTAATAAAAGCGTAGTATAATAAGACAATAAGACAGTGTTACGGTTAAACATATAATGTAGTGGCATAAAAGTGTTACAAAAGTATTGATATTTTGTAACACTTTTATGCCACTACATTATAAGTTTAACCGTAACACTGTCTTATTATACTACGCTTTTATTACACTATATGAGGGTTTTTTAGAACGTTGGCTTTTAAGCTTTAAGTGAAGAGTGGGAGGCAAACTAGCTATTTAATTTGGCTTGAAAAAGCCAAATTACTGTTCTTTCTATTTCTTCTTCTTCTTCCGTTTTATTCTTCCGCTTTTTTGGACTGTATCTCCTCCCACAGTTTTTGAGCTAGAGACATTAAATTCGGTACAAACGTGCGTGGCATATAGAAGAAGTGTGCTATCTTCTAGCTAAGGAATCCGCGGAAGCGTTACGGCGTTATCGGCGAATTTCCGGACATTTTTTCCCATAGACTATAATGGTAACAATCCTCAAAGGTGGATATTTCAAAACAGTTTGTTTCATGGTCATAAATACAAATGGTGATACCCCCAACCCCCCACACAGACCCAGGTACACCCACCTACTGACCTACCTTTCCATTCCCATGGAAGCCATATTTAAAGGGTAACTAAAGTAAAAAAAAACTAATTTAGATTTATCCTCAAAAAAAGATAGTTTTATGGTTATAAACACAAAAAAGACATACCCCATCAACCAGACTCAGGTACACACACCTACTAATCTACTTATCCATTACTGTGGCAGCCATACTTAAAGGGTAACTAAAGTAAAAAAAACTAATTTAGATTTATTCGCAATAAAAGATAGTTTTATGGTTGTAAACACAAAAAAGACATACCCCCCTCAACCAGTCCCAGGTACACACACCTACTAATCTACTTATCCATTACTGTGGCAGCCATATTTAAAGGGTAACTAAAGTAAAAAAAAAAACGAATTTAGATTTATCCTCAATAAAAGATAGTTTTATGGATATAAACACAAAAAAGACATACCCCCTCAACCAGACCCAGGTACACACACCTACTGATCTACTTATCCATTACAGTGGCAGGCTGGCAGCCATACTCAAAGGGTAACTAAAGTAAAAAAACTGATTTAGATTTATCCTCAATAAAAAATAGTTTTATGGTTGTAAACACAAAAAAAGACATACCCCTCAACCAGACCCAGGTACACACACCTACTGATCTACTTATCCATTACTGTGGAAGCCATACTTTAAAGGGTAACTAAAGTCAAAAAAGCAAATTTTGATCAATAATCAAAAAACTTTTTTTAACCCCCAACATGATACAGGTATACACAGCTACTGACCTACCCCTCCATTACTGTTGCAGCCATACTTAAAGGGTAAGTAAAGTCAAAAAAACTAATTTTGACCAATCATCAAAAAAGTTTTTTTTTTTAACTCTCAACCCAACACAGGTACACACACCTACTGATCTACTTATCCATCACTATGGCAGCCATACATAAAGGGTAACTAAAGTAAAAAAACTCATTTTGACCAATCATCAAAAAAGTTAGTATTTTATCCCCCAACCTGATATGAATGCACACACACCAACTGACCTACCTTTAATGCATGTGACATATTTAAAGGGTAAGTAAAAAACAACAATGTCCTCATCATTGACATTATAGAGTTTTAAAATCTGCAGCACAAACACACAAATTCCCTTCCAAAATACAGTCTTTCAAGCCAAATTCAAAGTATATACTTAAACTTTCCCTTTCTATTTCTTACCTACCGTTCTTCACTTTATGTATCTGGAGAGATGAAAAAACTTCCCCGCAGCAAGATCCACCACAGGTTCCGACCAATTGCAGCTGCAAGTAAATGATAGTGCGAACGTGCAAATGCACGCTACAGTTTTCTTCTATAGTTTTCAGCCGGAAGCAGTTGTCCATCTGTCAGAGGATCCAGAGGTGGATTGCGCCAGCTCCCAGGATACTAGGTGATAGAAAAGTGCATGACAGAGGAGAGATAACAGGAGGAAGGAACAGCATACACATAGGGGGTTAATCGATAAAAGTTCTTATCGTTTAAAATGGGGCTAATTTTGCCCCAACCAATCAGATGTTAGATTTTATATGTTACATAAGTTTTGTTTGGTTGGGGCAAAATTAGCACCATTTTAAACGATAAGAACCTTCATTGAATCTCCCTGATAGTGTTATCTCTTTACTCAATAAAGATATTGTTATAAAATACAACGGTTAGGATACAAAAATGGGACAAATTTATTCTGTCGTAAGGTAAATACACAGTCATTAGATAGACAAGGAAAGATTTGTTTGTATAAATATTATATTGTTATTCTGTAGATTTCTAAATTAAATTTAAAGTGGGGGAAAAAAATGTTCTAAGAAGAATGGGTAAATGATTACATTGATAGTTTAGTAAAATAAATACATATTATTCTGAATGCATTTGTTCCAGAAAATACAAAGTTCACAGGGTAAATTGGTCATATGACGTGTGAGGAAATCAATCAAAGGGAAACATTATCTGGAGTAAGATAAATATCACCCCATGCTGTTGTTTTATGCAGATTATTCATCTGGCTATGGAAATCTATCAGTGTTGATGAATTGGCCACATAGAATAACAAAGTATAATGAGATATTAATCTCACTGGAGATAATGTTTTAATGACTGGTGAATAGACTCCAGGAAGCTTTTTATGCTGATGGAAACCTTGAACACCGAGGGGTGAAATTTTCCCTGTTTATAAAAAGAGAATTTTGGTTTGTTCTGTATTTGTAAAAGGCTCTGGGGGAAAAAAGACCCTGGACATTCTTAATAATGATACATATTTACATTTTTGTTCCCAACATGAGAAAGATGCCATTTTGTTTCAACCAAGGCCAATATCTGTTACAGTAATAACAGGGGGAAATTATATAGATTTATAGAATCTTTACCCACTATTTGCAAATATTTTGGGTAATATAGGGATAGTGTACCCCCCACTATGTAATATAAGGCTGTTAGGAATTCTGTGACCATACGCTGTTAGGCTTTGTACACATGAGCAGATATTTCAGGGCAAAATTTTGGCAGTTCAGTTGACCCAAAACATCGGAAGTACAAAGTGACCGCGACCATCGATGTCCAATCATTTTTCACCCGCATTGGACATTTCAGGAAATCACGGCCGATTGTGCAGCCTTCTATGGACTGCATGACCAGTTTTTCCATAGATAATGTTTCAACCCGGCCAACCAATCACATGTGTTAACAGTCAGTCAGGGCAAAACATTTGCCATGTGTACCTAGCGTAAGAGCAGAAGGGCAGAAACTGAGGGTTCTGCAACTCAAAGACAACTTCTTATGTCCTTATTTTACACAGTGAATTGTTTCCTCTTACACAAGTTTTCCTTTGTTTTGATTTTTGTTTTGTTGCATATTTTCAGCCTCTTTTCTTCTGCTTTTACAATTGGTTTGATTATTTTATTCATTAGTTTTTTGGAGGGGGGTTGGGCAATGGTGGCCGGGTTCATCTTTGTAATAATCACTTTATAAAATAATAAAAATGGCTGGAAAAAGAAAATTACATTTATATCAATCAACTCCTGTACATAGTATCATTCTTGCTGCTGTACATAGTATCATTCTTGCTGCTGTACATAGTATCATTCTTGCTGCTGTACATAGTATCATTTTTGCTGCTGTACATAGTATCATTCTTGCTGCTGTACATAGTATCATTCTTGCTGCTGTACATAGTATCTTCTTGCTGGTACATAGTATCATTCTTGCGCTGTACATAGTATCATTCTTGCTGCTGTACATAGTTCATTCGTACTCGTATAGTATCATCTTTGCTGTACATAGTATCATTCTTACTCTGTACATATTATCTTCTCTGCTGTACATAGTATCATTTTGCTGCTGTACATAGTATCAATCTTGCTGTGTACATAGTATCATTCTTGCGTCTGTACATAGTATCATTCTTACTCCGTACATAGTATCTCTTGCTGCTGTAAATAGTATCATTCTTGCTGCTGTACATAGTATCATTCTTGCTGCTGTACATAGTATCATTCTTACTCCTGTACATAGTATCATTCTTGCTGCTGTACATAGTATCATTCTTGCTGCTGTACATAGTATCATTCTTGCTGCTGTACATAGTATCATTCTTATCCTGTACATAGTATCATTCTTGCTGCTGTACATAGTATCATTCTTACCCTGTAAATAGTATCATTCTTGCTGCTGTACATAGTATCATTCTTACTCCTGTACATAGTATCATTCTTGCTGTGTACATAGTATATTCTTACTCCTGTACATAGTATCATTCTTGATGCGTACATAGTATCTTCTTGCTGCTGACATAGTATCATTCTTGCTGCTGTACATAGTATCATTCTACTCCTGTACATAGTATCATTCTTGCTGCTGTACATAGTATCATCTTGCTGCTGTACATAGATCATTCTGCTGCTGTACATAGTATCATTCTTGCTGCTGTACATAGTATCATTCTTACTCCTGTACATAGTATCATTCTTGCTGCTGTACATAGTATCATTTTTACTCCTGTACATAGTATCATTCTTGCTGCTGTACATAGTATCATTCTTACTCCTGTACATAGTATCATTCTGCTGCTGTACATAGTATATTCTTGCTGCTGTACATAGTATCATTCTTGCTGTACATAGTATCATTCTTACTCCTGTACATAGTATCCTTCTTGCTGCTGTACATAGTATCATTCTTGCTGCGCTGACATAATATATACTCCTGTAATAGTATCATTCTGCTGTGTACATAGTATCATTTTTACTCCTGTACATAGTTCATTCTTTGCTGCTGACATAGTATCATTCTTTAATCCTGTACATGTATCATTCTTGCTGCTGTACATAGTATCATTCTCTCCTGGTACATAGTATCATTCTTGTGCCTGTACATAGTATCATCTTGCTGCTGTACATATAATCATTTCCCTACTCCTGTACATAGTATCATTCTTGCTGCTGTACAAGTATCATTCTTTCTGTACATAGTATCATTCTTGCTGCTTGTACATAGTATCATCTTGTGCTGTACATAGTATCATTCTGCTGCTGTACCTAGTATCATCTTACTCCTGTACATAGTATCTTCTTGCTGCTGTACATAGATATTCTTGCTGCTGTACATAGTATCATTTTAATTCTGTAAATAGTATCATTCTGCTGCTGTACATAGTATATCTTGCTGCTGTACATAGTATCATTCTTACTCCTGTACATAGTATCATTCTTGCTGCTGTAACATAGTATCATTCTTGCTGCTGTACATAGTATCATTCTTGCTGCTGTACATAGTATCATTCTTACTTCTGTACATAGTATCATTCTTGCTGCTGTACATAGTATCATTCTTGCTGCTGTACATAGTATCATTCTTACTCCTGTACATAGTATCATTCTTTCTGCTGTACATAGTATCATTCTTACTCCTGTACATAGTATCATTCTTGCTGCTGTACATAGTATAATTCTTGCTGCTGTACATAGTATCATTCTTGCTGCTGTAAGGACTTTAAATGTATTTGTGCTCTTATCATAAAGAGATAGAAGCGGCATGCAACTTGTATTTATTACTTCTTGGGGTAGAAACTTGCATAGACTATAATGGATAATGTTCCCCCTTCTTAGACTGTCACCTCCAAATACCATGAACATTATAAAAGCTTTCAGCCTTTTGCTTATTTTTATATTAGAATAAATTACATATTAGATTATAAATTTTGTACAGTCGTACGGTCTACTGGTTATTAACTCTCAAGTATCAAAACCTTTGCATTTGAAAATCAGTTATGTGCTATACTGGCAGGAAGGTTCCTCACTCGGGTTTAATGTTCTCACTGAGCAGACATATTGGATGACAGTCAAGATTTTGTGTGTGGGAGAATCGGGTGCGTAGGTGATAAGCGATGCTCTGGTTTCTTCCATATATACTGCACTTTCTGTTGTATCTTTTCATACTGTGGTCTTTTGTGTTCCATACACTAATGGTAAACAAAATAAAACCATTGCTGCCAGTGATGAACATTGTCCTTACTGCATTTAAGGTTAATGTGTGAGGAGGCTCTTCTACCATAAGTGGCTCCCTATAGGATAACGGAAAGGCAATCTGCAGTAGTTAAGGATGACAAAATGCATTCAATTAAACACCTTGACTTGCCTATTAGCTGTGATCAACATCCATTACATTTTGCCCAGTTGCCAAGTAGCTAACATGGCAGCATGGTACAGCACGGTGGCTCATTGGTTAACACGTTACAATTTACATGACATAAGACTGAATGATTTTTCCCCAAGCAGCTAACATTTATAACATGTTTAAATCTTCATTAAAGTGTTCTTCTCTTTTTTCCTGGATTAGGCCGGCCGAATATTACTGCACCCAGTGGGTGAAAGAGAGTGTGGATTTGGAGAGTTTTAAGAGACATTAACTGCCAGGGTTCTTTCTGTCTATGGTTCTTTCTGCTAGAGATATTGTAAGATTTTGCTCACAGCATCTTTTAAGGTGGCCATACACATGCGATTTCCATCGCATTGTGCTGACAGATTACATTGGTATCTGTCAGATCCATGAGATGGGAACCGCACACATGGGCCCAACCCCCTACACAGTATGGGAATCGGTCAGCCACGCGTAAATACATGACCGATAGTATCCTCTCTGTTTACATTAAAGTAAAGGGAGCCGATACCGACCACTGGAAATTTTCCCAGTTTTCCCAGTTTTGAAACAAGAACAGCTGATTTCATAAATCTACGGATCTGACAGTTTTTCTGAAATTTTCGCAACTCTGAACTCTTCATCGAAATTTAGAATTCCATTTGAAAATCGAAAATTCCACCCGAAAATTGAAATTCCCTCCGGAAAATAAAAAAATTCTATAGAAATTTGCCAAATTCAAAACTTCAATTTCACAAAACTGCTGTTGGAATGAAAATTGCCAATATTTTCTAACTCTAATACAAACTGCAAGTTATAGGACAATTATGCTCACCTTCCCCCTGGGGTAGATTTTAGGACTATAATTGTCCTTCACAATTCTCACAATTATCCATTAACTATTAACTAATTGCCACACTTGTAGCTTTGTAATAAACAGGGAGTAAAATGATGTAAATGTGATTTAACATTTAGAATCTGTAACCCAGATGTTTTTTTCTGACTAGGTTATTTGTCAGCTGAATTACAGCCCCCAGCATCCATTGGCAAACCCTTGTTAGGGTATTATTCTATGAGTTGTATTTTACAAACAGCTGGAGAGCCTCAGTCTGCAGATCCCTGTTTTAATCTTATAAATGGGGATCTGTCACTTTGGTCCCAGACTGTGACAGAATGTATTGACCGTCCAAGTCTGTTTATCCTGCTGAAACATCTTAAAATACAAAGAGAAAGGAATCAGTCCAGAGCCTTGTAAATTTTCACCTTTTACTTAAAACCATTAAGAGCAAAAACTAGGAGACTAATCCTTGTTACACTTTGTTTGGGATTTCCTAAACTGTTTTTTTTTAAATCTAAAACAAACAGGAAAACCCAGCAATAGTTTCCCACTCATCCATCCATCCATCTACAACCTAATGTTAGCTAAATGTAGGTGAAAATGGGGCTATATTTGATAATGGGGATGAATTACACCTGCTTTTGGCAATTTCCTAAGGTTAATATGTGCCAACAATCCTGGAATTTGTGGAACAGCCACAATTTGCATGACTGGATTAAACTATAACCTCCCAGGCCAGATAGATTGTGCCCTCCCCAAGGCAGGTGGTCTGGAAAGGCATTTCCAGGCTGCAGGAGTACCCTGCTCCAGATGCCACAACCTAAAGACATCTTTCACCTGAGCTAACAAGGGAGAATGCAGGCAGTGGCAATCAAAGCAGATGCAGATGATGCAGTATGATGATATGAGAAACTATAGGGTTGGCCAGTGATCCCATGCAGATAATAATCCTGGTTTTTCCACACAAAAAACAGCAACAATGAAGTTTTAAAAAAGAGATTGTGTCACTGCCTCCAATGAGATCTAGTCCACAAAGAATAAGTTGGTCATTGAATGTCAAAATGATTTATTAAATTCGGGGGATTATCCAAGTTAAGAACTGCTATAGTTTTAATTTAAAAATAACACATACCCTATAACCATTCTAAAAATGTGATTCTGTTTTCGGTTGTTCTTTGCTGCTTGTGATGCTGCCAAATAACAAAATTGGCTAACAGGGAGGTGGTCCCAGAAACAGAGGGGCTATTGGAGGAGTGATATACAGTTTCTGACAAAAGTCTTGTCACCTGTGTATTTTGCAGTAACTCCTGATATTAACCTGATCTTTAATTGATCAATTGGTGTTAGAAATAGCTCATATGAAAAGCTAAAGCCCTCCCAAATAATATTTAATGTACTGGTAAAAAATAGTTTCACTGAAAAAAGATTTATCATTTAATCAAGACAGAAAGGTCAAAATGTTGCAAGACAAAAATGTAGTGGCCTATACAAAAAATTATCTACTTTACAGCCAATCCAAAAATAGGTCAGCAAATTAAGTAGTGGTGCTGTGAGATCCAAATTTAATATCTTGTATGACTTCCATGAGCTTGAAGGACAGCATCGGTTTGGCAAGGATTCATACAATTTATTGATGAAATAATCCGGAATAGCCAAGAAAACATGCCTCCCAGAGTTCATCAATATTTCAATATTCTTTGGTTTCATCTTCCATGCTTCCTCTTTCATACTACCCCACATATGCTCAATAATCATGTCAGGTGACTAGGCTGGCCAATCCTGGAGCATCTTGATCTTTTTCGCCTTAAGGAACTTTGATGTGGAGATGGAAGTGTGCGATGGAGCACCATCCTGCTGCAGAAATTTCCTTTTTTTATGGTTGGGAATATATGAGGTAGCTAAGATTTCTTGGTATTTTACACTATTGATGTTACCTTCCACCCTGCAGTTCCCCCCCCATACTGGATGTAACCCCAGACCATGATTTTGACTTCACCAAACTTCACTGTTTTCTGGGTAAATCTCGGCTCCATGCGGGTTCCAGTAGGTCTCCTGCAATATTTGCGTCAACTGTGGTGTAATTCAACAGAAGATTCATCTGAAAAATCCACCTTTTGCCGCTTTTCCAGCGTCCATCCTTTTAGCAGGCTGTGGGACTTGGCAAATGCCACAAGGTTTTTCAATTGTCTTTTGTTTAGTGCTGACTTATGGGCACTGATTTGACCATGGAGGCCATTTTGAGACAGAATCTGACAAACTGTTCTGGTTGACACAGGGATTTCAGGTGACCAGGTCTCCTGGAGCTCTGCTGCAGTTGAAAATGGGCTTGTCTTGGATTTTCGAGCCAACAAATGGTCCTCTCGAGCAGTTGTCTTGTGGGGTCTGCCTGACCTGGGCTTGTCAAAAACTTCTCCAGTCTCTTCAAATCTTTTCTTTATCCTTTGAACTTGACGCTGAGAGACATTGAACGTGTGCGCCACCTCAGCAGTGGATTTGGTTTTCAGCCTCTTGATAATCAACACTTTAGTCTCAGGGTGCAGAGGTCTATTTGCAGTTGATGGGAAGGTCTAGTGTACTGGGGTTCTTTTTATACACACCTGACACTTAATTGATCCATTATTAGTCACAGGTGAATCCCATATGACAAGGCGACAACACTTATGTCTTCGGAAAAATGTACACAATGGGCTTGACCAAGCTGTGAAAATACGTTTTGTTAGTTTCGTTTTGCATTGAAACATTATTACAAAAGCTGTTTGGGGTAAAATGAACCATTTCTTGAAACAAAATCTGCATTAGAATTATTGCTAAGTGGCACTTTAGGTCTATTTGTACACAAGCGACAAGACTTTGGTCAAAAACTGTATAATCTATGATCTAATCTATGATCTATAAAAACATAACATTTTAAGAAACTAATAGAATATCTAAGAATAAAATATAGCAATTTAGATCCTCATAGCCAGTTACGAGTTTAGCAGATTCTTACAAAACTTGTAAGGTTAAACTGGATAAAGGGATGATTTGGTTAATTTATGGTAACGGTGTGCAGTTTTAATGCTTTAATGTTTTTTTTGCTGAGTAGCCAACAGAGGGATGCAACTTAAATAAATTAGGCTGAGTAAACACAGTCCAATTTTGACAAAATAGCACAAAATTGCATGGTTTTTAATGGGCCGTGTGATCAGTTACACTGAAATTTTGGCAGGTCCACTTTATTCCCCTTAGACAGACTACCGATCTGGTTTGCTATAATCAATAGTAGTCTGTACAATAATGCACAATGTACTGTATTGACAATCATATAGTAGAACTATCACATATTATACGTGACAGCGAGGTCTGAAAAACCTGAAATACAAACTTTCGGGAAGTTCTAAGGAGTCCAAGTTCATCTGAACTATTATTATTTGGGTTGACCTCAGGTTTGAGTTCTAGCCCATTACTACATACAGATCACCATATTGTATGCCTCGATCCACATTAATCAATTCATGCCAAACGCTCTACAGTGCCCTGTGAGCCAACCATTATTAGAAAAATGACACTTTTAGACGTTAACCTGAACCTGTGCAGCCTAAGACATGTTGACATGGTATATTCCTTAGTGGAGACAGTACCAAACTGCTCTATAAAGGCATTACAAGCATTTCTTATTGCAACAGTAAGAACAGAGTTAAACAAGATTATGTTCTTTGTCTTAATGTCTGAGAGGTTCCAACATAGCAGAAAACACCATAAAACACTAGAAGGTTCCTGGCCAAGCTGATGAAAAGGGTAGATTATGGTAATGACCGCATACTGGGAACCAAAGCTGAACATTTCAAAAGAGGGATTATATGAAAATATTCTTTCAGTGCTTAAAAGAGAAGGGAAATTGGTTCAGTCAAAATATACTAACAATCTCCAGGCTCCCTATACATAGGAATTATAAGGCTTAATAAGAAAACAAGTGAGTCCAATAACATCAAACAACACTGGCTTCGCAATATCGCATTAGGTGCTGGCATTAACAAGTTTTCCTTGTGAGAACTGGACATTCTAAATTCTTTGCAGAGGTAATAACTAATTAACCCATTAAACACACTAAAAACCAAGACTTTAATGTTATTCAGATAAGAGACCTAAAGGACATGCTATATGATATGCTGTATGATTCTTGGGATATAATGAAATGGAGCCTTGATTCTGAAGTGCTGGTCCATTCCAAGTATCAATTTGGCTACAGACAAGCATATGAAAGAACATTTATTTATTCTGTTCAGGTGAGGTAAATTTTCCACCTCTGGTGTCCATGAAAGTTGGTGGATGATTCAAATGTTAAAAAAACTGGTGACATGTCAGTTATCTGCCCACAATCCCACCTGCTATTTTAACAGTTTATTACATGTTTTTGTAAATAAATGTTTAATGATAGGTTATCTTTTGTCCTCGCAAAGGTATGTGTCTCCTTAATCTGCTCAATGAGCTTTTTATGAGCTTGAACATGTGTAGAGGAGGCAGCAGGGCAAACAGTAGTAAACCATTGGCTGCTCTATCAGCAGGCACAGCCTTTATTGACTGCATGGTGCGAGGAGCCAGCTTACTCTTCCAGAATGGAGGCAATAATTATCCTTAATGTATCCTTAATCTATCAAATAAATATTTTCGGATGAATGGTCAGACATTGGTCGCAGGCCCCCATAAATCCATGACATTTTTCTGGTCAATCAACTTTTTGTTGCGTCTTAAGAAAGAAAGTGTCAGGAAGCTGCAGACTCTCAATATCCCATGCTAAATAAAATCATATAATCTGATGAAAGAGACTATAAAAGGAGAGCTTGGGCAGCACGTTTTAAGTTATCTAGAATTCAGAAATAAAATACTGACTGCCTACTGTGTATTGAATGATGGTGGAGGTTCCACAGTCACAAGAAAGGCTGAAATGCAGTCTTTACCCAGGAATCATTGTATTCCTGCCTTATTTCTTATACCTTTTGTATTGCCAGGTCTGAATCTCCTTTATCTTCTCTATTTACAGACCTTTTCTGATCCTGTCGCTTGTTTCTTTTTTCTTATCTCTGGACCGAAATCGATAGTTCGTTCGGCCAAATCGGCCGAACGAACGATCGGCCGTGTCGGTAAATTCCGATCAATCGTGCGGTTCCCTATGGGACTGCATGATCGATCGATCGTAAATTCAGCCGCGGACGAATATATGTCCCGGCCAATCGTAGCGACCTTACATTTATGGCCGCTGTCATACATTACTAATAATGCATAGTATCGCTAAATCAGCAGTTTGTAGGTTGTAATTTAGGGACAATGGGGGTTATTCAATAAAAGTTCTTATCGTTTAAAATGGTGCTAACTTTGCCCCAACCAATCAGATGTTAGCTTTCAAATGTTACATAACTTCTGATTGGTTGGGGCAAAATTAGCACCATTTTAAATGATAAGAACTTTTATTGAATCTTCCTGTATGTGTTTCAAACTGACATTGTGCTTAAACCCATGGTGTTCCTGTATGGCATAAATGCAATACAATGCCCATAAAAACCTAATTAAGCAATTAAACCCATAGCTGCAAAGCAGTCCTTAAAAACTGATCATCTCTGCAATAAAATATGATCTCTTTATACAAAACTAGTTAAATATACAGTAGGCAAGCGATACAGGGGATCTTAATATAAAGTACAGGAGTATTTTTATATTCCAGTCTGCCCAACTATCTGTGCATAAATAAATGATTTGTAAGTACTAACTTGCTGTCAGCAGGAGCCCTAACAGTGTTTTTTATAGTCTTGCCCTTTGACTAAGCCCCAGGGTAACTTTCTCAGTAGAGATCTGAACATGTTTGCCACACCCTACTGTCAATTAGTAGAAAGGACTGTTGAGTACATTTCAAGGAAGTGTGCATCCTAAAAATGGTGGCTCACTACAGACCACAGCAGGGCTTGGCAAAGTAATGAAATCAGTTGATTTTTCCTTTTAAACTTCCCCAATAAATCTACTGAGCCATGCATTTAGAACAGTAAAAGGCAAACACTGGGGAAAGTTTGCACATCACTTCATAAGGCCACATGAAAAACACCAGGAATGAGATGGACAGATCATGGAGTAAATCAACCCTTGACTGATGTTCTGATCAACAATCCACAGGGTTTCCATGAATCCTCATCAATTTCTTGTTACCTAGCAACAAACAACAATTACCTCTAAATATTTTAGGGCTGCCAATGGGATAGTAAAATGTGTAGATAAGCACAGCTGGTGGGCGCCATTTAGAGATTCCTTACAAAGATAGTAAAGAAAAGAAAATGTCTATTATCCAAGTGAATTAATAACGGTTTCCATTTCAACCTGAAACTTAGGCCAAGTGCCCCGTTTTTCTGTCCTTTAACTGAACTTTTGTAACCAAACAAACAGTTGTGCATCACACAAGCACTAATACGGTTAGTATTGATCCTGCATTCATTAGTACTGGAATTGATACCTACTTTGCATTAACAAGGCCTCATCCTCTTATTTCCACAACTAATAAAAGTATATTGGAATAAATACACACATTGAGTTATGTAGGATTTATGTTGAGGCCCATATTTATGTCACTGTGCTGTTGTGAATATTCTGGGCTGCATTTAAAGGGCATCTGTAATGTCTAAGAGTACTCCATTTTATCACTATATTCCCCTGGATGGTAGGAGAGAGGACTCCTACCCTTTTGCTCTCTAAGAGTGAGCTGGCCGCTTATGCCATGGATTTTAGCTTTATTGCTTTTCCCCCAGTCCACTCCTCCTAATATGTTAGAGATGAAAGGAGAGTCAGGGGGAGGAGTTAGAGATGCCAATAATGGTAGATACTGCTTTTTGACAGCTCGTCTCTTGATTTACATACCCCAAAGGCACTATAGATGGTATGTGAGTAATGTACAGGGTACTAAGCATTATTTGGTGCAGTATTCTGTCCATTTACCAACATTTACCAATATACAAGCTAACAATACACGTTATTAGCAAATCTCTTTGGACTTCAATGGGATATTGTTGGTACATGATACATTTACTTTCGAAACAATCAATGTTTCGTAATTTCGTCAATTAGTCATTTTACCCAAATATTTGTCATTATCTGGTCTTCCAACCACCTTTATTAAATAAAGGTGGTTGTATCGGCACACAAAAAACTGATTCCCATACGGAAGGTATTTGTCCAAATTGCGGCCAATCACAGACATAATACATTGAAACTTTACCAGGTAACACCAGTCCTGTTACTTGGCGTATACTGGATTTGATCATGTTTTCATAACACTTGCTGAGTAGAGATGGCCTTTAACTTCAGTAAAAGTTCGGAAGTTGGAAACGAACACATTGATGTCAATGGCGACATAATAGTTCAAAAAGTTTAGATGAATAGCAAATAAACTAATGATGGTAACTTACTGTAACTTTACTAATGGCGTTGGTTCCTGGGAAATGATCTTCACTGCCCGAAAAATTGCAAAAAAACGGAAGTAGCGCATGCGCTACTTTCAGTTTTCCACGGGCCGTTTTCGGTAATCCTCGAATGTTAGAATTCGAGAATCCTTGAACGTACTAAGATTATCGAATGGCCGGACATTTGGGGGTCCCACGGCTCAACCCGGGACCCCCTCCCGGGTCCTTAGAAGGACCATTTTGGATCCCTCCCCAGTACTTATAAATGCCTTTGTAGCACTTAAAATTGTCCTTGTGGCACTGACAAGTGCCTATTGGGGATTAAGGGTTTCCGCAGCTTGAAACTGGGACCCCTTCCCCGGCACTTTTATTTGTGGCACTTAGAAGTGCCCTAGCGGCGATCCTGCAGCTCAAAACTCAAATTGCAAGACCCCTTAAGTCCTAAAAGGCACTTGTCAGTGCCACAAGGCAGGGCACTGATAAGTGCCTGGGAGAGGGGTCCTGGTTTTGAGCTGCTGGACCACTTAAGCCCCAAAAGGCACTTGTCAGTGCCACAAGGTCACTTATAAGTGCCAGAGAGGGGGGTCCCGGTTTTGAGCTGTGGGACCCCTTAAGCCCCAAAGGGCCCTTCCTAGGGCCATAATGGTCCTTCTAAGGACCCAGGTTGAGCCGCAGGACCCCTGAATATCTAACCGTGGGATTTTCATCTGTTTGGTAATCCTCGAATGGCTGAATGTAAAAATCCTCGAACGGCCAAGGATTCTTGCATTTGCTCGTTTGAGTATTAACGAATGTTCGAAACTCCTTGAATGTTCGGAAATCTTTGAATGTTCGAGGGTTTTCGAAAATAAGTCTGCGAGTTTGGAAAACTGAACTAGTTCGGATAGTTTAAGTTTGTCCGAACTCGGTTTGGGGTCCATCACTATTGCTGAGATCATTTTGTTCCTTATTCACCTGTAAAACGGTTAATTTATAAACTCTTTACCATTTCTTTCAATAAGATTCAATTTCTCTGGAAACCATTAAATAGGAAAGATCTCCAGAGTTTTATGTCTTGGAAAAAACACCCATTAACCCACAACCTTGGCATCTGTAGCTATAAGGGGGTTGAATCTGAAACCTGATCAACGGATAAACAAAACCAAATGAAAAAAAAATCTCTCCATCCGGAGTCAGGCTTTGATGTTTTAATTGTAATTTTCCCTGTCTAATGCTAGTTGTGCGATTAGATTAGATTCACTGTTTTATTGGATAATGAAATCATTCTAGGAATTAGGGTTTAGTCTAAGAAACTGTAGATGTTTAATGTATGAGTCTAGTACATCTACTGTAAATGTATTGTTATAGTGTTTGTAGTGGGGGAAGGAGGAGTTTGGTTGAAGTAAACAGTGAAATTCTCCAATAGTGTCTTTTATTTTAAGTGTCCTTATCAGTATGTAATGCGATTTCCCCCATAAGATCTTAGGCTGGGTTATACACCATGGGAACCTTCATCCCAACTGACTGTTGGACTCTTGCGACTAGTCGGCCAGGAGTAAGGACTGTGGGTCAGGGCAAAAGTAGCCCATACAGGGTCGCACAATCGGCTTTGGTTTTTCCGACCCGTCCAATTTGCTATTTGTCCAATTTGGAACAACGAACATTTGGACATCGTTCACGGCCCTGAAATATTAGATGATGTGTAGCCAGCTCTAGACACTTTGTAGTTGATATAATAAGGTGCCCAGGAGTCCGTATCATATTGTGGCAGTTACTGCATCATGGGAGATTGAAATATAAGATGTGCTTTCAGGGCCACAACTTCCATGAAGCAGGGTGGAAATCCTATACAATACAAGTCAATGATCGCAGGACTGGGACGCTATCGAATTCTAAGGGGATCGGCACCAGAGTAAACCTACTCCCTTTGGTGGCGCTACTGCGTGCTAGAGCTGAACTGAAAAAAACAAGGTATGTATAATGACTAATATAAAGACAATAATTTTTCCATCCGTTGAATCCATCCTGATAATAAAACAGAGCAGATGCCGAATGCTTTGGTTTTAGTCATCAGGCTTATTTTATATGAGCTGGGCAGGGAATGAAATGGCCTTGCCAAATAAAAGCAGAAACACTCTGATCAAAACTATTATTATCTTACAGAATTCTAGGAAGTTTCGTCTTTTGGGAACCATTAAACTGAGATAAACCAAATGTTCATTTGCAAGGAAACAGAAAGATTATGCTCTTGCCATTTCAATTTTTTACATTTTTTTTTTAGATATCCTGAAAAAAACAGACAGAACAATAAAACACAGGTGAAAAAAATGATCGCTGACATAATATCCCAAAAACTAACGGATAGGAAAACGTCTTGGCCACTGATTATTTATTAAACTCGTTGGCAAATTTCATATTTTGATTGGACCACACCTAAATGATTAAATTAGGTTTTAATGTCAAAAACAATTGAATTTCAATTAAGAAAAATAAATAACTTTGAAATAACCGTAACACAGAAATGGTTATGAGTGTACAATAAAGCACTTTAAAAGGTTCCCAAATTTGCACTGATTAAAGGAGAACTTAAGTGCATATATATAAAGTTATTTTAAAAAACAGTTAAATTGGAAGGTATTTAGGGAAGGGAGGTAGGATTGGGACTTTATACCTCCCAATATCATTTCTATAAGAAGCAGCAGCACAAAGAATGCTACTTCTGCCAGTCTTCTAGGGTGCTTTGGCACTATCTTTAATACAGGAGGGCCCAGGGCACTAACCTGGCAGATGAAAATTGTATGTGCTGTAGCTCCTAAACAAAACAATATTGGGAGGTGGGAATAATTAATCCTACCTCCCTGCCCCAGGTACTTTTGATTTTTTAAAAGTTATTTTTTACAATATAGTTGTCCTTTAATACTGGATATGAGTATTTATTGCATAAAACAGTAGCACCCGGGTCATTAAGGGTGAGAGAAGTGAGTGCCTGCACCTTACAGTTTTAGAACTTTGATTTAACGTCACAGAAACATTTGGTTACACCTGATTGGTTGCTACGGATTAAGAACACAGGAAAAATGCTGCACCTTTTATTTAAAAAAGCCCTTAAATTGTACTGGACCGATGTGTTTTAGACCATAGTTCTGCTTTAAAACTATTAAAATACAATTACTCCAGCAAATTAAAAAAAAAAAGTTGTGACTGGAGTTTCCCCTAAACTTAAAGACATACTGCCTCATATTGATCTATAAATAAATACATGTAAGCAGCACCTACTTTGAGGTGGGTGTGCTGCTGCATGCCTTTAACCCAGTACTTGTTTTGCTCAGGCTCTTCTTCCCTCTTTTAAACACTCCCCCTTTATTAAACCAAACTATCCATGAGAGCAGGCATGCTCAGTAATCACTATGAGACAACAATGGGAGAGGTAATTTAAAGCAAAACTGCACACAGAAGTACAGTTTATGATAATAAGTCTGATTCAGATTAGATATCTAAAGAAATGGGGGAGATGGTACAGTGATAGTGGGGAAGAAATATAGTTTCCAGTAATGAGCAATTTGGAAAAAAAAAAACAAATTTCCCAGTGTACATTCTTCAACATGGCCAGTTTTTATGGAAAGACCAGTTTCTGAAACATCAGAAGGTCTATTGCTGATTATAACAAAAGTAATGCTGAGTATTAATACAGAGTATTACTTTAAAGTGACATTATAAGTACCAGTCATTTCGACAGTTCTTAAACTAATCAGACACTACTGACCCCTATTCAGTATGTGCATAGTTATCCATAACTAGGGATGGCCGGTTCCCGGATCTGAGGCAGATTTTGGGTGTCCGTGAAACACTGATGTTGCAGATTTTTTTCCGAACTTTTTCCGAACGCTGGAAATCACAGACGCTGCTGCTGGTCCGGCTCCTATTAGTACTTCTGTGAACGGAGTAGTAAATGAGGCAGAGGGCCGAGGGAACGAAGGATGGTAAGTCAAATTCTAGGCTTTTTTTTAACATATAAACCTGCAGGTTAGTAGATACCCTACACTACAGAAAAAAAATATTTTGGGGGTGGACAAACCCTTTAGAGAACTATTGTGTTATTTTGAGTGAGAGATATACGTAAGTACTCACCTTCCTAATGTGCCTTAACAATTTACACAGTTCTCTGTGCAAAGTCCTCCTAAAGAGCTCCTGATCATGATGAGCTCACTGGCTGTCACCTGACCACATTGTAGCTAATCAGCAGTGTCTGGTGCTTGGCAAATGATGCCATTCTGCTGCTGGCTGAGCATTACAGGCTGGCTAGCATGCTCAGTGTGATCAAGATCTTCACAGGAAAACTCTAAGAAGACAGAAGCTTCTACCTCAAAATTACCCGTTAATAGAGATGGGCGCAAACTACTAAAATCCATTCCGCCTGCGGATAGCCAAGTTTTCAAAAGAAAATGGAAAATTCGCTGAAAAAGTCAACGGGAGAAAAAATTCTGTACAGATCTTCCTAAATAAGAATTAGAATCTAACCAATCAGACAAACATATTCTTTCAGATCTGATTGTAACCAATTCTTGTTGGAAAATAATCTGATTGGTTAGTATACCAATCACATTCTTTCTGAAATAAACTGATTGTAACCAATCAGAATTGGTTACAATCAGATTCTTTCAGAAAGAATCTTATTGGTATGCTTTCTGGAAGAACCTGATTGTAAATAATTAGAAATAATCTTATTGGTATACTAACCAATCAGATTCATTCTGAAAGAATCTGTAACCAATTCTGGTTGAAAAATAATCTGATTAGTTAATATACCAATCAGATTCTTTCTGAAAAAATCTGATTGTAAAAAATTTACAATCTGATTGTAACCAGTTTATTTCAGAAATAATGTGATTGGTATACTAACCAATCAGATTATTTTCCAATAAGAATTGGTTACAATCTGATCTGAGAGAATATGATTGTCTGTTCCCCAGAACATTTCCCACGTCTCAGAACCATTTACAGTCAGATACAGTATAATATTAACAACATTTTTGTAAATTCCTTGAAAATCTGAATTTTTGAAAATTCTTGAATTTTCAAAAACTTCTTGGATTTTCAAAATTTTTTAAACGTGGCTCAAAAAAATCTGCAAAGCGGAATACCGCAATATCCGCTAGATCCGGGTTCGGATCCGTAATCCGGTCCATCTCTACCCATGAATTGCCCTTTAAAGAAACACACAAATAGATATTTCAGGGAAAGGCTCAAGCAATTAATTTTCTCTCTCTCTATATATAAAAAATGTAATTTCAGTAAAACAGTTTTAAAATTAGCAACATCCCCCACAACTATTTGGAAAAGTTAAAAATATAGACATTTATGTACATCAGGCACTTAAAGGGCATGTCCACCCCCAAAACTATAATCCCCCCAACTACTGGCCCCATCATGTAGTGTAGTTTAATACTTACCTCACATCCCAGCTCCATAAGGTTCTCCTGTAGTCCCCCCCAAAGTCCCAAAAACTGCCCACCAGGAGGATAGCAGAGTCCATATAGGACTCTGCCTCCTACCTGGCCTCCGGGAGAAGTTTGGCATGCGTACTGCAGCCCTTCTCCCCCTCCCTCTCCCTCCCTCTCAGGATTCCCTCCCCCTAGCGTAAAACCCTTTATGCATATGATTCCCCCTGTCCCCCCAGCCCCAACCGCTCTATAAAAATTCTTAGAAAGCTCCCCAAACTTTACTTACCTTCCCTCTTTCCCCCGCCGAAATCAACTCCCAGCAGCCGCGTCCATGATTGGCTGCCGCTCAGACGCGACTGCCGGTCCCGCCCCTCTGCTTGCATTTTCTCACAAGCAGAGGGCCGGCAGCGTGGCGGAGGAAAGAGGGGAGGTAAGTAAAGTTTGGGGAACTTTCTAAAAGTATAAATAGAGCGGTTGGGGCTGGGGGGACAGGGGGGGTCATATATTAAAAAATCGATTTTAGGGTGGACATACCCTTTAATGGTGTCAGTGAAAATTACAAAACAAATTAGCAATTCCACAGTCATTTCCAAATTAACATTATACCCCATATGTAAAATGGATATTGGTAAACAGATTTGGTGTAAAAGAGGAACCTTGATCGTGCTTTTGTCTGACTGATGTTTAGTTAGTTCATGTGTGACTAGATCTCAAAGATGGAAGAATGCTTTTCCTTGTGGTACATTTTGATAGAAATCCAGACAAAAGAAAGTCTGTACAGATACAAAAGTGAATGTAAGAGAACCTCTTGTGTTACATTGAAGCTGGGAAATGTGCTAAATGTAAATGACACTGCAGGTTTTTGTCACATGGAAAACTTCCACGTCCCAAGAGTCCTTCGTTAAAGAGGTTTGCACACCTGGGCCATAGCGGTAAAAGTAAACTTATCTATCAATTATTCACTCTCGTTTCAACGCTGTTTATTTCAAACTATAAGGGGCACAGAATGAACGTTCTTCCATCAACAGAAACATGGCTTCTCCCGGGTGCTTAATGGCCACTGGAATCTTTGTATCAAGCATATTATACAAACTGTATATTGTACTGTAAGCTGTTAGACTTGGGGTATCTGATCGCTACATATTCTGCAGCACTTTACAATTATTTAATCTATTGACATCTGGTCCTGCCCCAAAGAGCTTACAATCTAATCACTTTATTTACACCTATAACCTATCAGCATGTCTTTATGATTGAGAGAGAAACCGGGGTGCACAGAAGAAACCCACAAAATCAGAGGGAGAACATACAAACTCCTTGCAATTTTACAGTATGTACGAGGGAGGATAATTATACCCAGATCATTTCTGGTGCTGTAACAAGGGATCGAGAGCTTTTATATTGTGTTATGTTCGATGGTTCAATAATACAGAAAATGATTTAGTGCCTTATTAGTCCAATATATAGATGTTAAAAAATATGAGTACTGTTTTTCTAAGGACTAACAGGTCGGAGCAGTACTGCTGAAGGTTTAACAGAAAGTAAAAAGCTAATTCCTAAAGATAACAAGACAAGCAAAACAACCAGGGGGGAGAGAAGAGGGGGGGGGGGAGAAGAACAAAAAGACACAAAAAAAGCAACTGATAAGGAGATGCTAAGATGTGAAAAGTCAATTATTCATAATGCGAAAGGAATTCTGTGTCCTGGTTTAAACCATTGTTTTAAGAGTCAAATAATAAGATAATTTTAGCCAGTGGCCTAACTAGGAATAACTGGGCCCCCCTGCAAAACTATGATGGGGCCCCCATCCCTGCATATTAGAAAAGAGATCCCAGCCATCTCTATTGTCAATAGAAATGGAGAAGGATGGACTAGGGCCTAGTCTGGGGGGGGGGGGGGGGGGATTGTTGGTAGATTGAGACGGTGGTGTGCCATCCAGGATGAAATGGAGAGAAGAAATTTAGAGGTTTGGGATTGAACGTCAGGGGTTAGTGCGGGGATGGAAAAGTACATTTTGGTATCATCAGCGCATAAGTGATACTTAAAGCCAAAAAAACTGATTATTTCTCCTAGAGAGAAAGTGTAGAGGGAGAACAGCAAGGGTCCTAAAGCTGAGCCCTGATATCCACACTAAGTGGAAATTGAGAGGAAGTCTTATTAGAGAGACGGTCATGTTACTTCTGTGGGAATTCATCCTCTTTTGCAGTTTTTGGTCAGTTTCTCCAATATACATATATTGCATTCTCACTTGTGAAGGTTCTCATTCATCCAGGTCATGGTATATCTGTTGTATTCAATTAGATCAACTGGACTTGAAGTTTAGTTTTAGACTAGCGAAACGTCTTCAAGAACTAAACTACAAGTCCAGTTGATCTAATTGAATACAACAGATATTGCATTCTCACATTTGTTGCATTTTAAATACACCACATTGCTGAATGTACAACTATAGGATCCATGGATGTGTAAAACTCCCTTCCTGTGTGTAATGGAAGGAGAACAGTTAATGCCCCCACATGGTGTTGTACCTGGTATATTGGGCCCTATTTATAAAAGATCGTTATCGTTGTCGAAAAAATAACGATCAATATCGTAAAATAACGAACGTTATTTTCGATATCGGAAAATACCGGTCGTTATCGGAAAATAACGGTTTTCTCTCTTTGTACTGTAGGGGGTTTTCAAGGGGAATCCTCAAAGCTTTGTTAGTGTTTGCAGTAATAGTTCTAGCTGTATATCCCTTTTGTTGAAATGATCTCCTAAGTGCAAATAGATGTTTGTCTCTCATCTGGCTCTGAACATATCCGGTGGTATCTTGTTGCTTGGTTATATATGATACTTTTCTTGGTGTGGCGTGGGTGAAAAACTTTTGTAGTGGAGACATTTGTACCTGTTTTCTGTATAGGGTGTTTGTATTCGGCCATCTATCAGTTTCATGGTGGTGTCTAAAAAAATGTATGGTGTCTCACGTAAGTTCCATTTTAAACTTAATTGTTAAATGACATCTGTTGTAGTCATCAAAAGACTGTTGTAGACATTCTTCCCCATGTGCCCATATAATAAATACGTCATCTTAATCAATAGTACCTATGGGGTTTATAGTGTTGGGTTTTTAGAAAGTGGTCTTCCAGGTCAGCCATGAATAGATTGCCATACTGCGTTGCCATTTTACTACCTATGGCAACCCCTATGCGTTGTAGGTAAATATCTTTTTTAAAAGTTATTGTTATTTAGGATGAAAGAAATGAGGCTACATTTTCCTTGTCTTCTCCCCCCCTTCATTTCTTTACCACTTTACTACTATTTCTCCTCACTTTTTATTACCCTCTACACTTTCCTTGGCACCTTTTGCTTTTAACTAGTTTTTTCTTTTCCTTCTCTCCCCCCTTGTTTTTTTTATTTCCTTTGGAATTAGCTTTTTACTTTCTGTTAAACCTTTGTCAAAATCAGTACTGCTCCAAACTGATGAAGAGGGTTTAGCCATCGAAAGCTTGTCTACTACATAATCTGTTAGTCCTTAGAAAAAGTATCACCATACTCCAATTTTTTTTTATTTATCATTCAATAAAGCTCATTATCTTATTACACTGAAATTGTTTTTCCCTGGGGCTACCTGCCCCCTTGTTCATTTCTGTATAGTTGTACTGGAGGCTTGACCGCACAATAGGGATGCACAGTGCACTTTTTTTGCCTGAGAGGAGCTCCTATTAGAGCATATTAACCTACTGTATCTAGATATTAGTATGTGTGTGACGGTTCCCATTGATGTTATATGGTATCTGTCCTGGCTTATCATTGGAAGACATAATCTACACACACAGACGATTGTCAGTTAAAGCAGCCATTCTCTGCCTAACATGTGTATCTGCCTTTAAGCCTGTAAGGTAACATGTATCACCACCTTACTTCTTTTTGATGTGTAGCCCTAATATTGGTTATATGAAAAATGTTTGCTTAGTACCTCAATGTTTGATTATATGTATATGTATCTGCAACAAACTGTAACTCATTTCATTTATAAAATATTAGCAAACCCCTGATTCTTTAAGAATCGCGACATCCCTCCGGCTGCCACACTCCCCCTGTGCAGGGCCCATCACTCTTTTACCATCCCCCACCACCTCCCGGCCACGCTGGTGTAATCTTTTGGTTAGTATTAGGTTTTCTTCCCACTCTCTCCAGCACCGCTTAATGGATATTCGGGGTACTGCAATGGGTTCGGTGTCTGGTTTTACAACTGTCTTTTAGTATATAAGATAAAATTTAGGCTTATAATTGTTCAGTGCTATTTTCTATTTAACACCAGTGAGCAACTGCATTATCCAAATTAAATTATCTTTTCTTCAAAATTACAGGCATGTTTTGACATTTCTGTCAAAATGAAAATAATGATCATTAGTGAATTCATGTGTGTAGCGATGCCTTCAATTGAACATTACAGAGCCAATCAAACACAGTTAAGAACGATCCACATGCAGAGATGCTTTTTATTGATTATGTTCAGACACGCACTAACAGTGAATAGTCACCCCCTTCGGAAATTCCATAGACAGACAGACAGTAGGGGTGCATGTCTCCCTCTTTGTCAGCAGTTCATTAGCATGTGCCTCTCAGAGGCGAATTCCTCCTTCCTTTCAAAACAACAATGTGTTTCTATCCACACTCACAGTTCTTTTGGGGATCCAGATTTTTTTTTAAACCAGTCCAAATGTCTAAGCAATCAATTGACCCTCACATTAATCAATTGGCCTTTGTGTTAAACAAAAACCTTAGAGAACAATTACATTTAAAATATAAAATTTAAGACATTATTATTTTGCAACTTTATTAAGCTCTGAATATATCTTAGCCTTAGTAGTAGAGAATTATACCTTGTTAGCCACTATATCTTAGCCTGACAATAGAATCATTTTTGTGTACCTAAGAACATTACTAAATTGAATTATTGTGATAAATTAATGGTAAATGTGAGTTTGAAAGAATTATTTGACAGTTTGTTTTCTTAAGAAAAACACACACACAAAAAAAAAGGTTTTATTGGTGTAATTTAAAGCCAAATATACCCAACATGGATTTCTAATTCTCCCAGAGTCACAAAATCAAGGGGAACATTGCAGGAATGGTGGAAGTTAAGAACTAAAGATGTCCGAAGTCACTGAAAGCGTTCCACTGAACGGTTCGTGGATTTTGGGGGGAAAATCGCATTGAAGGCAATGGAAGATCAACAATTAGATATTTCCACCTAAAATGGAGGTATAAAAAGCAATGATAACTAACTTTCAATGGCTCTGGGACCTCGGAAATGGTCTGGGGAACACATATCAATGGCCAAAATCTTTAAAAAAACACACTGCCCAGTACCAAAAACTTCTCGGGCTTCATGATTTGCCATTCTGCGTAGTATTTTCAAAAATGTTAAACATTTCTAAAAATTTCAAATTTATGAAATCAGAAATGTCAAAAGTTTCTAGAAATTTTGAAAATAGCTCCTCGGTTTGGAAAAATCTGAAAAAGTCAGAAATCCACAATGTTTAAGTTCTGGTGGATCTGCGAAATCCACTTCACAACCAGGTTTGGGTTCGAATTAAGGTCCCATCTCTAGTAAGAACAGTCAAGTGGAAAATGCACTAGAAAGACATTAGACAGATTCGACAAAAAACCTTGGAATCTATTAAATGTCTAAATAGTGTATTTACCCTTTGATTCTAAATCTGTAGCTTCCTTGGAGACAGTGACTGCAGGGGAATGGTGATTTCATTCCTTTTCTGCACATAATAAATCATCACGGTAAATTTGTTCGCATTAATTTTATTTGCCTCTAGTTTTGCTCTTATGTGGATGAATTAATTGCTTTTCTTCATTAACATGTAACCTTTGGGCAAATATAAATAATAGAGTAATTGTCTACATTCTACAGACCAAAGATTTCTATACATGTACATTTCTGCAGATACAATGGGAACTAATTTTCTTAATGATTTACAAAGATTTGTTTTCAAATGAGCAAAATCGAGAAATTAACCTTGGAAAGTTTACTTGGAATCTCCAGTGTATTCTGTATACAGACACCCTCACACATATGGAAATATAATGTAATGTCCTGTACCTGGGTGTAGAATCATTGTAAATTTTTATTCCGAACTCTACTATCAGTATACCTGTTAAAGGAAATCTTTAGACTAAAACCTTTCCCCCTAAAGCATAACCTGGAAACTAATTATTAAAATGACCTATGACTTGTCTTTCTAAAGACAATCAGGGAGAGGTAATAAAGGTTCTTATTGTTACAAATGATGCTACAATGAGACCTTTTATATCATCACCATGATAATATCTTTGTTGATGGATATTACTTGGATACTCGGGTGCCTTTGCACGACACACGATGTGTAAGAACGGCCGTTTTGAGCAATAATCGGCCTGTGTATGGGCACTTTATCGGCCAAAGCGGCGGTTCATTCGGGAATCACTGGCCAATTCACCGGGCGGATCTCCAAACGAGCAGCCGTTTTGGCCGATTAAGTTCCCATACAAGGCCGTTCGGACACATTGTGTGTCGCGGGTCAGCACCCGCGATCGCATGTGTATACGAACCTTTACTCATCCCTAATTTCCAATTCGGAACACGCTTTACCATGTCCTACCCCCTCCAGATATAAAGGGAGATAGGGCATCATTCATAAATTATCGATATTGGAATTTTCAGCTGTCTTGTTACCCACTTGGTCACAAAAATCCCAATACTAGCAGTACTGTGCGACCAGGATACAGGAGCAGTATACTGCACAGATCGTAAAAAGATATGCATGAAAACACATTATGGGTAGAGATGTTCAAAATTGTTGAGTTTTGTTCTGTTTTTGAATTTTTGGAAATTTCGAAAGTTCGAAAATTGGAGTTTCAAGTTATGAAAATCGTCTACTTTCGATTTTTGATTTTCGAAAATCGTCTACTTTCAATTTTTGAAAATAGTCTACTTTCGATTTTCAAAAATCGTCTACCTTCGGCTTTCGAAAATCGTCTATTTCGATTTTCGATAAAAATTGAAAATTCAAAACCCTCAGGGTTCTATTACATCTCTAATTATGGGTAGTAATAGACTAGAACTCAAACTATTCAGAACTTTCCTAACTATGTACTTTCTTGTTTTCCAAACTTCCGGAACATATTTTCGATAATTTTTGAAAATTCTAGGAATCACGGATTTAGTGCTCCATAACCCTAGAATGTGGCATTTGGTACATTGGTACCAAATTCGAGCATTACTGAACGCTACATTCAATGATTATTGCAAATTCAAGGGTTACCAAACTCTACATTTGAAGGTTATCGTAAATTCGGGGGTTCCCGAACGCTACATTCGAGGGTTATAGCAAATTTGAAGGGTTGCCAAACGCTACATTCGAGGGTTATCGCAAATTCGAGGGTTACCAAGTGCTATAGTCGAGAGTTATTACAAATTCGAGGGTTACATTAAATTTGCAATAACCCCCGGCAGCCCTCGAATTTGCGATAACCCTCAAATGTAGCATTAGGTAAACCTTGAATTTCACACTCCATGCCAACCAATTAGAGCCTACCGATCCTGCAACCTTATGTCTCACCCCATATCTCTAGACTGTAAAGCTCTTTGGGCAGGGTCCTCGCTCCTATTATATCACGGTACCAGGACCAGGATACAGGAGCAGTATACTGCACAGATCGTAAAAAGATTTGCCAAACGCTACATTCGAGGGTTCGCAAATTCGAGGGTTACCAAGTGCTATAGTCGAGAGTTATTACAAATTCGAGGGTTACATTAAATTTGCAATAACCCCCGGCAGCCCTCGAATTTGCGATAACCCTCAAATGTAGCATTAGGTAAACCTTGAATTTCACACTCCACTGCCAACCAATTTAGAGCCTACCGACTCCTGCAACCTTATGTCTCACCCCATATCCTCTAGACTGTAAGCTCTTTGGGCAGGGTCCTCGCTCCTATTATATCACGGTATTGCTGTAAGAAACTCATCACTCTGTTTACTCATATTTTGTATTACCTGTGTATGTAATATGTATGACTTTGTATAACGTATTACCCTGTATGTAATGTGTGACTATGTAATTGTAAAGCGCCACGGAAGATGTTGGCGCTTTATAAATCCATAATAATAATAATTTGCGATAACCCTTGAACGCAGCGTTCAGCAACTCTCAGAATTTGCAACAACCCTCGAATGTACCAAAAATTGTTTTTATCAATATATTCCTATATCTGCACGGCTTCCGCTAATTCATCTTTATTTTATATGAGTAAAATAGCACAAGTCCATTAAAGGAACCACTGTAATATTGTAACAAAACCAATTACAGCTTTACAGTCTATAGATTCAAACCTGGGAGCAGACAGAGATTTAAATATTGCTATCTAGTGTGTGCGTTTAAGGAAATCCCTGACTTTTCTTCCCTTTTTAATTGAACATTTATTACATCTCCAGATGCCATGAAGTAATAAGAAATTGTATTGCAATGAACCAATATTTGTATATCTAAGATGGCTTCCTGAGTCTCCATCAATCCCTTTCACGGTAGGAGGGAAATTGGCCTATCATCACTGATGGACATTCCAATTTGAATTGAAGGGCAGGCAGGGAGCAAGGTAAGGAATTCAGAAAGTGATTGGCTTCCAGCTGCTTAAAAAATTCTGGAATTTAGAGAGCTAGTTCTTAGCATAAGCAATGGTGAAAGAGAGGTGATATACATATGGGGAAAAAACACTTTCTCTGGCAATTTAAAGCATATGTTTGATGTTAATATAATAGCAGGTAGATTTCATTTACATTAATAAACCTGTAGTAGTACCTGTAGAATGAAAAGACTACATTTTTTATATAGGATTAAAAAATGAATATAAATTGTATTTAAGGGCAACTGTGGTCTCTGGACAAGTTAGGGTTTAATAAAAACCTTCAAAAACCTCCAGAGTATTGGAATCTGCACGAACGCCGGGAGTACAAAAGACAGTCCACCGTGAAGTTACAATTAAAAAGCCTTTATTGTCTGGACGCCTTACGGGTTTCGGACACACCAGTCTTTTGTACTCCCGGTGTTCGTGCAGATTCCAATACTCTGGAGGTTTTTGAAGGATTGTTGCCTTGCGACGGGCTTGGGGCGTCTTGTACCCGGGCCACAGAGACTTATGGGTAAGCCATAACATGTTTTGATATATGTGATTTCTAAAAAAAAAATCCTCCGGATTCAGACACGTTCGTGCGAAGTGACGAGCCCAGGGTTTTCACACCTGGGTCATTGAGCACATAGAGTAAGCAGGTGTTAATCACCCTTATCAAATGTTGAATCGTGCCTATCTGTTAAGCAAGTTTTTCTGAGCCCATATGACTATGTATAATTATCTGTTTAATAAGAACCTGCAGTTTTTCCTTTAAAATGAGCCCTGAATTAAATCTCTGGCTGCAACCCATGAGAAATTATATTGGGGAGAATTTTTAAACTACTGTTTCCAGTAGCTTGAATGACATCACCTGACCCTCTACACCTCCCCAACACCCTATTGGCAGAGCATGTTTACTTAAAGACTTAGGGGCATATTTATAAAAGAGCGAAAAGTAGCGAAATGTTTTCGCATTCGCTTTTCGCATGGATTTTCGCCAAAAAGACAGTTAACGCTATTTATAAAGGTAGCGTTAACGAATGGCGAAACCGTTTCCGCGAGCTATCGCTAAACCCTTTTCGCCTTACTTCGCAATGGTAATTTTAGCGAAAAAGGAGCAAAAAGGCATAACGCGATTTATAAAAGAGCGAAAGGTGGTTTTTGTGTTAAAAAGAGCGAAAGATTAGCGCGACCCTGAAGGTGGTGAAAAGTCATTGTTTGAGCGAAAAGGCATTCTAATGGGTAATATGCCTTGAAAAAGCGAACGCGCATTAGAAGGGCGATCGCGCATTAGAGTGTAATATGCCTTGGAAAAGTGACATTAGAAAGGCGAACGCGCATTAGAATGTAAAGCCTGGAAAAGCGAACGCGCATTAGAAAGGCGAACGCACATTATAATGGAATATGCCTTGGAAAAGCGAACGCACATTAGAAAGGCGAACGCGCATTAGAATGTAATATGCCTTGGAAATGCGACATTAGAAAGGCGAACGCGCATTAGAATGTAATATGCCTTGGAAAAGCGAACGCGCATTAGAAAGGCGAACGCACATTATAATAGAATATGCCTTGGAAAAGCGAACGCACATTAGAAAGGCGAACGCACATTATAATAGAATATGCCTTGGAAAAGCGAACGCACATTAGAAAGGCGAACGCGCATTAGAAAGGCGAACGCGCATTAGAAAGGCGAATGTGCAGTGCAAAAGAAAATTGTATTCCAATTAAGAAATTCTAAGAAGATTGACTAAATAAGACATGGCTGACTTCTTGGTAAATGTGAGGTGGCCATTTTGAACTTGACATCATTTTCTAGTGGGCTTTTCTGGTTTCGAATGGTTTTCACAATGCAGTCTTCTTAGATGCGTTAAGTTTTCGCTCTTTATCGCGCCCGTTCGCCTTTTTCAGCCGCGAAGTGTGTTTTTTTCGCTTTTTTTTAGCCCCAAATGGCGCTATTTTCGCTGCGATGTGCTGCGCTAATTATTTGGCGAAAAAGACAATCCTTTATAAATATGCCCCTTAATGTTGGGAAAGACAGAAAGTACCCACACATAAAAAAAATAATTGACAATTGTGAATGGGACCCTATTAATGCAGGCAGAGGGAGGTCACATGACTACAAGCTGGTCACATGGCTGAAAACAGGAAGTGTTCAAGCAGGAAGTAATATTGCTGAATCCAAAAGTTATTTGGGGGCTGGAATTATCCTTTAAGGGCCCTTACTCATCTCTTAGTCTGCAGAAACCAATCCAATGTTATCAAATGTTTTCTTACCGCAGTAGACCAGTAAAAAGGTCTCATCTTATTGGTTGAGGCAAATTAAGACTCCGTACACACCATGCAATTTTTCAGCACGATCAACCCATAGTTTAGTGTATCGGTCGATTGAGGCGGGTAAAAAATTGCATGGGTTTTAGGCTGTCCTTGACCGACGTCTGACCATTCGTCTGCAATTGGACGTGCCCAAAAACCACAGGCAATTGTCTGGTCCTTTATGGACTGCACTCTTATAGCACACAAAAAAGTAGCCATGCCCGACAGTCCTTTGTCCTAGCCGTCCGGTCAGAAGTGCCAATCGGTGAGTCGGGAAGGAGCTTTCCATGTGTACCCAGCTTAATAGCTCTGCAGATTTTTGCAGATTATTAAATAAGCCTGTAAGTCACTGCCTTGAGTTTTTGTAAACTTAAATTTTCCTTATTGTTTAACTTTCACATTGAAATGGCGATGAATGTGAAGTATGAAAAAAAAAATCACAAATCTAAAGGGATCAGTGCAAGAAACAGCATAATGTGATGCTTCCCTGAATAGAAGTTGTCTTCCAATTTATGATTGATAGTTGGATGTCATTGCTTCTTTCATCATTTGTTCATGGTTTGCTGGGTGAGGTATGTAAAATATTTTATAGCATTGTCTCAAAGATTTCATTATTGAAAGTTACATTCCGCACCATATTCATTTTGCATGGTCATTGTGTCGGGGTGAATAACTAAGACATTCCTATATGACATGTTAAAAGAATATATGTGGTATGATCTCACTTTTCATGCAAAATGTAGAAGACTGCTTTGCACTTAAATAGCAATTGCAGACTCCTTTCACATCCATCTCAATGGCATTCTTATGGAAAAAGTATCTTAAACTCAGTCTTGAAAAGTGTCCAGTCTAGTTGATCTGAACCAATATAGGGGAAAAAAAGAAACCTCTGGTTGCGATAAATCTGGAGTAACATATTGGCTTCCTTTCCTATTACCTCACTGGTCA
The DNA here is from genome assembly GCA_019447015.1 of Hymenochirus boettgeri. NCBI lineage: Eukaryota > Metazoa > Chordata > Amphibia > Anura > Pipidae > Hymenochirus > Hymenochirus boettgeri. The sequence goes on from CM033476.1 coordinate 292,983,413, forward strand.
GTTTTCCAGCAATGAATGGCTCTGATGTCATCCTCAGGGCTTTCTGAAGGGAAACAGCTGAAATTCTGACACTCGTATCAGAAGAATAAATAATCTTTCTTAAAACACGTCCCTTTAAGGACTAATAATTAGACTGAAAAAAATAGCACTCACTTTACTTTAAATTGCTTTATTTTCTTAGAGATTGGCTTAATGGTTTTTTTTATACACCAGCTAATCTATAGGACAGGTGAACACATATAGAAAAAAAGCATTTCTAATAATTTGCTGTTAGATGCCCCCAACCTTAAGATGCCTATAAATCATTTCCATCTGTTTATATAAACCAAAACTAGCGGACATTGACCTTTATTTAGATTTCTGCTGGCCCCGCTACTTAGAAGGCTCTACTTCTCCAGTGAGCCTTAATAAAATAATCTTGGTTGGAGTTTTTAAAAGGGTTCGATTGTGTTGTCCCTCACCTCACACCCTACCATATTATGGCTTCTATGTTTAGATTGTACAAAACATCTGCAGGCTAAACGTTTTCAGATGAAAGATGTTGGCAGTCGTGTTATTTTTTTTATTTTATTTTCTAAAGGAAAGGTTCCGTCCTACCAGATCCTAAATCCGTAATGTTCACAGACACTGGTAAGATAGGAAGAAACGCATCATAAATAAACTACAGACAATTGTTAAATCTTATAAACATTCATTACATTTGAACATCTTAAAAATTCTTTGCAAAGTTATTTTTATGGAAGTTTTGTTCTGTATTGAACAGTGGTGAGTAGCAATGTAGCATATACAATACAGTTATATTGTTTATATGTAGTCGTGAAAAGCTGTTTGCCAAACAAGATGCTTTTCAATAAAATAGGTTTGTCGGAAATAGCCTCTCTATCTTACCTCTTACACTCTTTTGCCTTCTGCCTCACTTCATGGAACTTTGAAAAATTCTGACTACTCTTTGTCCGTCTGAGTTTTTCTGCCATTCGGCTTTTGGTTAATCAACTTTTCAACTATTTCCACTGCGCATCTCTCAAACTGCAAATTAGTGATTTTTGGCGTCGGACTTTCAATCTGACTTTCCGATTCTCTGCTTTCCCCATTTGCTTCTCTGATTGGTCTCACCATCCTTTCTGTCATCAATCCGTATAGTGTCTAGTTTACCTATTCTGCTCATGGTTTGCTTTCTTAGTTGTCTCTTGGTTTTTGACTTGGCTTTGTCCCTGACTATTCTTCGACCGCTGCCTGGACCTACCCTTTGCCTGTTATGACTTTTTTTTACTTCATTTGGATTTGGCTGACCTCCGTGCTTTGATCCTAGGCCTGTCCCTGACTGTGTTCGCCTAACCATTTGTACCTTCTGCCATCTAATTAATTTTGCTTGAAAAAGGCAAATTCCTGTTCTTTCTATTTCTTCTTCTTCCTCCATTTTATTCTTCTGCCTTTTTGGACTGTATCTCCTCCCACAGTTTTTGAGCTAGAGACATGAAATTTCAATACAAACGTGCGGGACATATAGGAGAAGTGTGCTTTGTTCTAGCTAAGGAATCCATGGAAGCGTTATGGCATTATTGGCGAATTTCGGGACATTTTTTCCCATAGACTATAATGGTAACAATCCTCAAATGTGTATATTTTAAAACAGTTTGTTTCATGGTCATAAATACAAACGGAACTCACAGACATTACTGTTTGAGGCTCAAGCAGGAGAGTGCACGGAACTCACAGGCATTACTGTTTGAGGCACAAGCAGGAGAGTGCACGGAACTCACAGGCATTACTGTTTGAGGCTCAAGCAGGAGAGTGCACGGAACTCACAGACATAACTGTTTGCGGCTCAAGCAGGAGAGTGAACAGAACTCACAGACATTACTGTTTGAGGCTCAAGCAGGATAAAGCAGAGGAAATCTCAGAGGGGTGGAGCTTAACATTCAGCAAACCAGTAACAAGATGTCAGCAACTTTCAAGACACAAAGCTAGGCTCTGGAGAAAATAAATATGGTAACAATATTTTTAAAGCTGCAGCTTCCAACTGAACATAACTTGATTTTACAGTGCACTTATCCTTTAAATGTACTCAGCCTAAGTGTAGATATCTTGCGCTCAAAGTCTCAAGGGCAACCGCGTCCGGTGAGGTTCTGGCAAATGGGGTCTTACTGTTGGAGATAAGAATATCTATACTAAAGGTTTACATAGGGACTCCAGTGCCTTTTTTTGGTTAGTGTGTCTTTAAGACCAGTGTTGCAGCACTGAATACATTTCCCAGATTGTATTTACACTGAATAAGTAGCATTTTTGTTATTACTGCCAGGCTGACACCAATTGTATTGTATTATATTGTAAATAACGATACCACATGCTGTAACACGCAATATCGTTATTTTCTTTGAGGCTGCAGATGTTAAATGAGGACTAGTAGTGTTATTTAATGACGGTTCATTGATAAAAATACCACGACGTTTAAGTACATTTGTACAATTCCATGCTGTAGCAAAATACCACAATGGTATTGTGTGGATGATAGTAAGATTGCTATTGGAAATTTAAGACCACAATCGTAAATGTACGATCATGGCAATGATTGTTAAAGGAGCAGTATTGCAAAATAGTGAAACCACGCCTTTATATATTTGGTGGTGTGATCTTCCACCACCTCTGAACTCATGAGCAGTACATTTCCTTTACTTTAAAACAAATTTATTCGATGACGTGTCTTAAAAGAGAATAGTACCAGCACCTAGTTAGGGGTTTCTTACCTATTTCATCTCTAAATACTCATAGCCTTGCAACATTTAGTGATGCAGTCTTAAAATACTGCTAATGTTGGGTATTTAACAATATGTTCATTAAAGAGCATGTCCACCCTTAAAACAAAAAACTGGCGACTAGACAGTTACCTGCCCACAACCACAAATGCTATATTTACCAGTTTATTTAATCCATTTGTAATATTTAAATATAAGTTCTCTCCCATTCTTGATGTATGCCTCTTCCCTTTGCTCAATGAGCTTTTATAAGCTTGAACATGTGTAAAGGAGCCAGCAGGGTAATCAGCAGTATATAATTGGTTGTGATGTCAGCAGTCACTGTCGACATTGACTGATGAAGGGAGGAGCCAGTTTATTGAGGAAATAATTATACTTAAGTATCTGGTTAATAATACATCTGATAATGTGGTGAAGATGCCCTTTAGGTACCAAACAGCAATGGTAACTAAATTTTCTGAACAATCCTGAAACAGAACTGAGGCAAATTTTAGAAAACTAGTAACATTATAATATTGTGATGTTATTGTGTATTTGTCTGTACAACCTAAGATAATTATCTAAAAAAATGTTCATAATCAAGCCTTCATTCTTTACAGAAAACGTTCACCTAACCTTTCATCTTTTCTGATTGGCTTCCTAGTCAAGGAAGGTGTTGAGATTCCAATGTAGTTAAATGAATGGCTTTGACATGGTACTGAATTATATAACAGTGGTTTCCCATTCAGAAGGTATATTCCTTTCAGAAGGGGTTAAGAAGCAAATTGGTAAAAAACATAAGACAGGCCAAGAAAGAAATTGTTTGCGGATTAACGCATGATCCGAATTCGTAATTCCCTCCTTTTGTTATAGATGTAAGAAGGCCTGGCTTATTAATTCTGGTAAAAAAAGAAGCAAGCCTATTATGCGTTTTGTATGTGATAAACTGTGTGTGGGTCAAATTAACATGTAAATACCATATTTTAATGAAGAAAGCCTTTTTTTGCTTTGCCCTCTTTTATTCAGGCATTTTTACCTACATATACTTTCTATTCAGACCTAGATAAGAGATAGTTAATTCTCTAACCGTGTAAACGTGAGCTGCATATTTAACAGCTAAAACTTTACCCCTTGAGGTCCTCAAATCAAAATAATTTATGGAAATGTATATTGTGTCACATTCTATCATGTTTAGAACTAGTCCATAGCCCTTTAAAGGGCATGTCCAGGCTTAAAATCTAACACCCCAAACCCCAATTTTGCATTGTTAAAATGTTTAAAGGGCATGTCCAGCCAAAAAATAACTAAGTGGTGTTAGTCTCATAACCCCCCAAAACCTAAGATGTGTTTTAATCTAACCTTAGTCAGACGCTCCCAAGCTGAGATATGCTTACTTTTACCTGGGATGAGAATCCCAGAATCAACATATCAGTACAGCTGATACTTGGAGTTGGATTATGATCATGTGGATAATATGGCCAGATAGGAGGGAAAGGGAAAACATGCAGGACCAGGTTTGACTCACACTATGGCATAATAAAACTTCCCTCACGTGTTTTTTTTTTTTTGCTTTAATGAGGTTTGCACCCATAACAGCATACAAAAAAAATGTTTACATTTTGAGACACTTTATACATACATATACCTCATATTGTTATATAGTAACATAGTAATTAAGGTTGAATAAAGACATACGTCCATCAAGTCCAACCTATTCACCCCCTTTATATATATATATTTTTTTTTTTTTTAACCCTACCTAACCTACCTTTTTTTTTTAACCCTACCCCATAGTCACAAAACTCCTTGGTGACTTCTAATATCCTGAATTTGTTTAGATCAATTAGACTTTTTTTTAGTTTAGTTCTTGAAGACATTTCGCTAGTCATCCAAGGAGTGTTCCCCGAAATGTTGTGTATGTGATAAATAAGTAAAGGAATCACCTTGATATAGTGTTCTCCCTGGTCCATTTGTTTGCTTCTAATGTGAGCTTTGACTGATGCCCCACACTGTATACTTACACCATGCCACTAGAAGTGCATCTTTGGGTAGCTAATGCTGAGCAACTAAAATATTATTTTAAAGAAAGGTAGAAAAATGGACTGGGGGTGGTGTACTGTATTACAGAAAACTTTCTATAAATATTTTGTTTTTTCTGCACTCATACTGTCTTGTAAATGACTCACCTGCTGATTCTCTCATCTCTTCACACCCAAAACTTTGCCAACTATTTAAAATACAAGGTAGAGCCCACCTGCACCTGTACCTCTGGAACCCTTTAATTCGGTGACACAATCAGAAGCCTCTCTTCTGTTTTTTCCTGTATGTTCACAACATATCCCCATGGCCCAGTCCTTCATAGAAACCCACATCTATATCCCCTCCCTGACATCAACATTTTTTCCTGTATCTATTAAGCATGCATGGGTTAAGCCTACACAAAAAGCCTAGCATGAACTCTATTGTCCCTTTAACTACCTCCTGGTCTCTTTTACTAATAGCCCCATGTTTTCTTCCATATCAATAATTATCTTCTGCTCACAACCTGTTGGACCCCTTGCAGTCAATACTCTATCTTGCATATTCTAAAGAGATGGTTTTCTGCAAATGCTTGCGAATGACCTCCAGTTTTCCAAAGCTAAAGGTCACTTTTTTATTCTTACCTCCCCTCTGCTTGGGCATCCAGAATGAAGAAAAATCTTGTTTCCTCTTTCTAACCTGAATAAATCCTATGGGAAATAACACCTCTTCTCGAGTTCTTCTTGTTATGGCAGTGCCCCAACGCTGTTCTTGGACCCTACTTCCTTGGAGATTTTATTAGGTTTTTGGTTGTAAGTATCATTTAAATGCAGGAGATACAATTATTTCCCTGTCTAAACCTGGCCAGATCCCATCTTATTCTATTTTAGTTGACAATGCCCCAAATTACCCTACTTACTCAGCACATTTCTATGTGGCCACGGGCATGAGTAGCTAATTTTGGATCTTTAACACTGCTCTTACTGCCCGGTATTGCTATTTTTCACTTACACTCTAAGAATACTCGCACCTGTCCTCCAGAATATTATAAATTGCATCTAAAAAATGGACCATAAATTTCACTTAATGATCCTTTTATGTACTAAAAGTGGTCAGTTAAATCTTTTCAAACTAGTAGGGGAGGGTGCAAAAATTAAAGCTTACAATGGAATCATTACTTACGAGTTCAATGCACCTGCTTAAAGAAGGTTCTAGCATTAAAATATAAAAGAATAAATGAACAACAACAAAGAAAATCTATATAGAGCTACTACTTGGGTGCTTTAGTCCAATTAATGTCAATCTTAAATGTCCAAATAGAGCAAATGCCAGGGGGGAACCACTTTGAAGTGTAACTGTGACAAGGCTTTACATTTATGGGTCATTGCCATTTCTGATTGTTTAATGACAACGTGTTGACCTGACCACGATTCATTAGAAATGTTTAGTCCCATCCTACAACTTATTCTCAAATTTAGCTGAAAGCACCGAGCCACATGCCATGGAATGAAACCTTTTTAACAAGCCCTGGGAATCGTATGCAATTGTTTTCAGAAGGTGAACCAGCGTAAGAAGATATGAAAGGTGTAAGTTTATTTGAATCTAGTTTTAGTATTAAAGGGCAAAGTTTGGCTATCATATCCAGACAGGCCCATTGTTACATCTGGGTGTAGCACAGTTTTTCTTATGTCAAATATCAATGTAGCTTTTGCTCCAGAACAATTGCTTTTCAATGCACATCAAATATTCATGAAATAATGACATAATAAAGTAGAACTAAACACAAACTATCATTTGTGGGTCTTTGTTCTTTTATTAAACTCAATAGGCCTGTTAACATAAAGAAGGGTTTTTATTTACAAATTGTAGAATAGAAATAAATTGGTTTAGAATTTTCACACACTTTTACTTGGCTATTACCAATAGCTCTTTAATTCTTTCAAGTTTTATAAGGGAAGGCTTTTCAATCGGGGACAAAATCAATAAATGATTCTGTGATCTTTAAAAAATATCTTGACACTAAAATGTATCAACTTTCCAATATTATGTTTACTACGATCTTTCTCACCCATTATAAGGTTATAAAGGATTGAAGAGAGGATATCCAACAAATGAACAAATGAGCTGTAATACGGACAGTATCCATGTATAAGCATGTGTAATTGGGTGTGTCCTTGTTGTCATGTACTGGGTAAGGGCATGGTCCTAGTGGGTGGAGAAAGCTGTCATTTTTGTTGGATTAGGAATGCTGGGATTTGCGTGTAGGGTTGATCTTGTCTTTTTTTTACCCAAATGAACTTTGTAACTATATGTAACTATATTTTTATCCTCATGGCTGGCCTTAGGGTTCTTGGGGACTTGTAAAGTTATGCTATATGCTTCAGACGAGAGTTTCTGACTTGAACCTCACTTGCCTAAAGACATGACCAAAGGTCAGGTCAAGTGCTGGGAAGGAATGCATTTGTATATGGATCGCAATTCTCTTCTATTCTTCCCATTTTTTGGACTGTATCTCTTCCCACACCTTTAGAGCCAAAGAAGAATATGAAAACTTATAGGAGATTTGTGTTGTCTTTTAGTAAAGGAATCCATGGACGCTCTTCCCGGGTTATCTGGACATTTTTTTGGTCATTCACTTGGAATGGACATGTTATTAAAGTCCAATTGACACTTGATTAAATATACCTGATGCAGGATCAATCCTGATTACCACTTTCTTGATCAAATGCACCTGTATCTGTAAGTATTTTAACTTATACTGTGTCTTTACACATGCTCCCATAAGCACTTACGAAGTGGCTGATGCAATGCAAGGTGCAAAAGTTTGCCTGTGCAATTAATCTGCAAAAAAACATTAGATATTATCTAACTGTCAATTAATAGCTGGGGCAAACTTTTGCATCTCTTATTGCAAAAGTCCTAAAATTTCTCATTAAAAGCACAATAATAAAAAAAACCACTTATTTAGTTTTAAACTTGAGGCACACACAGACATACACATTAATAGGGCTTTATGCAACCTTTCAAGCGAAATTTAAAGTTTATGCTTTACTAAGAATTTTGTATTGAACAACTTCAGCTGGACTTTGTTAATGTCAGAATAGAACAAGTATTTCAACACACACTTAGGACAAGACAGAAATCGGAATGTTATGTGCGGTCAGGGTTGCCAGGTGTCCTTATTTGGACTGGATTGTCCTGACTGCAGGGACAAAATCCTGAGTGCCACAGTCAAGCCGGAAATCCCATCCAAGGGATGCACCTGGCAGCCCCAACTCCGGAACCCTCCCTGCCATGGAAAGCCCCTAACCCTGCCTCCTGTCTCTGCTCCACCCCACCTCCCGCTCTGCCTCCACCATTCCCCCCTCCATGTCCCTTCCCACTCGGGCACAGGGATTTTATGGCAACCCTGTGTGCAGTGCAAATGGCCTACTGCATTGCGATTAGAGAGGATATTGCAGGAACATGTTTCAGTTGGTCACACCCACTAGGAGCCTCTAGCCAATCCTTTTACAGATTAGCAGGGCCGTCCGTTGCATTACCAGGGGGGTGCCAGCCAGGGTCTTAGGTCACTGACCTGTAGGTCAAAGTTGTGCACAGTCCCCCCCAGTTACGGTCCTGCAGATCAAATGTATCAGCACCACCCCACAGACAAAGACCCAACACAGGTAAGCCTTAAGATGTCTGTATTCTGTGCTACAGTATGTCTGCGCATTTAATGCATAACGTGTTAAGTAATGATGTACGCAGGATAAGGTGGCTTGATGCTGGCCAAGGCAGGCAGCATTCAGCAGGGTATTTTGTGTGCCCAGGGGGGTGTTTTAAAAGGGGGTGCTTGGCACTAGTAACAAATCTTGCACAGGGTGTTATTAATCCTAAAGCCGGCCCTGCAGATTAGGCAAGGGTTCATGTGATTGAGTTCAAGGTTATGGAAAGTTACTATATGTGCACACAGTTATTATACTCAGTTCTTCAGGGTTACCTTTATGCCATTTACTGTAGTGGGATTTTGCAGTTTTTAGACAGGATGTTTTCAGGTCCTAGAGTGTAAAAAGTTGGGTTTAGTTCTTCTTTAACAAACTCTATTCAGGCAGGCACAGATACATCAAGTTTATTTAGAGGTGTAAGTCTACTAAAGTTTTGCAGTCTGATGATTCTGTCTGCTAGAACTGCTAATATCCTGGTGGAGCGAAAACATGAAAGAACGCCATTTCTGACCCAAAGAATAGGTGAGGGACGCATTTTTATGAATTCCATGTTGTCACCACAGTTTCCTCTTTAAGGTATATAGTAGCCAACATAATGTATCTTTTCATGTAACTTCCTGTATCACTTATCTCTAAGGCCACACTAAACCACACCAATTTATATGTAGAGGACAGTTCCTTAAAGGGTATGTCCACCCTTAAAAACAACTTACTGGCATATTATAGTTATTGGTCCCCCAGCCCCAACTGCATTACTATTATAGCAGGAAGTCCCCGATCTTTACTTACCTTACCTCTCTCCTTCGCTGCACAATCCTGGCCCTCTGCTTGCATAGAATTGCAAGCAGGGGGCGGGCCAGGCATCCGCGTCCATGATTGTCTGCCTCTCAGCCAATCACTGCCGTGTAGAACGGCAAAGGAGAGAGGTAAGGTAAGTAAAGATCAGGGGACATTCTTGCAATAATAGTAATGCGGTTGGGGCTGGGGGACCAATAACTATAATATGGCAAAGTGGTTTGGAGCTAGGGGGAGGGAGACCAAATCGGGAGTGAGGGGGGGAGGGCTCTTCTGCGCATGGAAAAATTCTCCCGGAGGGGAGACAGGACGCAGAGTCCTATTTGGACTCTTCAGTACTCCTGGTAGGCAGTTTTTGGGACTTTGGGGGGGGGGGATGTAAGGTAAGGATTTTTATACACTACAGAGTGGGGCCAGTAGTGGGGGGATTATAGTTTTGGGGGTGGACATGCCCTTTAAGAATGTTTTTCTCCAATTTGACCTACATGGCCACTCTTAATCAGTTGTCCAAAATGTCTACCTCATTTCCTTCAAGAAATGGAGACTGCATGATGGCCTTGCAGCACTATGCTGCCTCCAGCTACCATCAGCTACAACTGCTAGAAATTTCTGTGTCTGTTTTCTGTTTTAGTGGTCCTATAACTCTGGAATGTGAAACATCATAGAAACTGGTGGGAGGTAGGAAGGGAAGGAGCGGTTTGTTAGGATACACTTCCTGTTATGTCACTACTTGGAACACATAGTACTGCTACAATTGATAAAGGGTGCACACCACTGAAATATGTTGTGCGTATATTTACAGTGTTAAATAAACACCTTCTGGACACAGCTAAGCCTGTGAGTCTATTGGTTTCTCCCTATCACATAACAGGATTTACGAGTTTGTATGTTGTCCCTCTGCTTGTGTGTGTACAGGGCCTTGCACTAAACCGCAAACACATGCACAACATTAACACTATTCATTATAGATCATATTGGTTTTATTATTTTGGACAGATTTAACTTCTCTGCCAATACTGCATGAATTTAAGGGAATTGGATATCATACATCTGAAAGTGTTTTTCTTCTCTCCATAAAGCAATGCTCATTTTATCTGTGTAGCAGGAAACCTGTAGGAGCTCTATCAATAACCAGATGGAAATCCCCATAAAGCTGGCTACACACTGTACCAATCTTTTAAAGATGACAGATAGACTCTTACAGATTCTGTCGTCTTTGAAAGATGTGGCTACAGAAAGTCTTAAGCGTTTTCTCTAGAAAAAATGTATAAGGAGAATTCTTGATCATGGCAACTCCCTATACTGTAGGGAAATTTTTTCATTCGTAATGCTCAGTTCCAATACTGTTGCTGAACTTTCGTTGGCATCAGAAGGCTTGTTATGGATGTACACACATTAACAATAAAGGGCCAATTCCATTGGTACCGATGGAGTTGGCCCTTTATCGCTAATGTGTGAACCCAGCATAAAGGGTATGTTCACGCGCCTTAGCCAATCAAAGGATTGGACGCTAGGGATGGGCTAGAACTCAAACTGGAGCCCAAGTTTGAGCCAAACTGTATGAGTTCGAACGGACTCGGACTTCTTGATCGTAAATTCGATCGTAAATTCGATAACTATCTAATTTACAATAATAATTGAATTTACAGGCCGTTCGCTAACCCTAGAATGTACTGGATAGTGTACTGGTTAAAGGCACTGCCTTTGACATGGGAGACCAGGGTTCGAATCCTGGCTAGGGGCAGCTATGCAAATGTTTGGGTTACTTTAATATCCCAGTAATATAATAACCATATAATAACCTAGTAATAAAATAGCCATATAATACCCTAGTAATATAATAACCATATGATGACCTAGTAATATAATAACCATATAATATTATATTACTAGGGCATTATAATAATCCGAACATTTGTATACCGTATATACTCGAGTATAAGCCGACTCGAGTATAAGCCGAGGTACCCATTTTTGCCTCCAAAATGGGTAACCCATGATTGACTCGAGTATAAGCCGAGGGTAGATAGTTGCCTAATACCATTCCACTGTAGATGTTTGGAAACTACAACTCCCAGCATGCTTTCGTTGCTGGGAGTTGTAGTTTCCAAACACCTATAGTAGAAAGGTATTGGGTGCTACTGTATGGCCACCCTAGAGCCCCCCCAGTTCACTTACCGTACCTGGCCAGTCTTCAGTCTTCATATCTCCAGTCTTCATCTGTCCAGTCTTCAGTCTTCATCCTTCAGTCTTCAATCTTCAGCTCTCCGCCGGTCTTCAGTCTTCAGCTCTTCTCCGGCTGCCGCTCGCTCTGTGCAGTTCCCAGTAGTTCTTCGCGGCTGCGCGATGACGTCATCCCGCCGGCGTGATGAGATCATCGCGCACCCGCAAAGAACTACTGGGAACTGCCGGCTTTCCTTCCTGAATAGCGGCTGCAACTGGAATCAAGGTAAGTTTTTGAATGACTCGAGTATAAGCCGAGTCAAGGTTTTTAGGTTGATTTTTAAACCTAAAAACCTCGGCTTATACTCGAGTATATACGGTAACTGCCCCTAGCCAGGATTCATTTGTAAACAGACAAATTATTGATTGTGGTTAATTGGTTTTATTGGCTATTAATAGTGCTGATATAACAGAGAATTCAAAGGAGGTCTGATTTGAAGTTGATTTTCTACCATATTGAACCTAATGTATATATTAACTGATTGGATAATTTTGCAGGTTGGCAGTGGGTTTCCCAAGTAGCTTTACAGCTGCTGACATTTTTCCACTTTGAAATCTATTAGAATTTCGTGGACCTAAAGAAGCAATTTATCAGTTTTAAAACATATAATTTCAGGTGTGAGAAGTCAGCTGTAATTACCTACACTACGTTTAGTAGGTTTGATGCACGTACAATGCCATTTTTAATTATACCATTGTGACCCATTAGAAAACTGCACCACACACTGGAAAAACTAACCTTGAATGTGTTTCTCTATCTGACACAGGTATCCAGTCTGCTGCACCGTCATTCATTCATTCGCTATTGATGATTTCATTCCATTTTCTGATCATGGTAGCTCATTAGTGATGGTGAGTGGAATGGACAAGTAAATCAAATGGCTTTAGATGTGCAGAAAATGCTCTTGGGATTAACCCCAAAGTTCATTCTAAGTGTGGATTCAAATAAGAGTGTATAAGTGCAACAATGTGCCTGGTTTGGAATGTTTAAGGTACAGTAGACATATCAGTATATATCAACAAATTACATGCAGATTGTCCAAACTATGTAAAACAGAAACATCCACTGTGCACGGTATTAATGATAAATTTGTTTCAACATGACAAGCAGTGATGCTCACCTATTGAAATACATTCTGACCCCTCTAGCTAAGTAACTGAATGCAGCTGAAAAATAGATATCTGACATTTCATTAAAAAGTAATGTAAAAGTATATTAATTATCCTGTAATCCAACAAGTCTTATTATTAGATGTGTAACTGGACTGAATAAGCATTTTCCAGATCACACAGTGACTTGTCTATCAATCAGATGTTCAGATAGGTGAACAGTAAAACCAAATAGAAGTTGAGCATGGTACTGCATTGACATAAGTTTCCCCAGCCTACATAAAAGGAATAACACACTAACAGCATGCCAGTTTATTAACTATTGTAACATATAACTAGAGAGGAAATTCAGGTTCGAATAGAACACGGTTCAAACTCGGAACTCGCGGTTCCAAAGTTCCGTCAGAAGGATCTCAAAAAATTATCGAAACTACTGAGCTACTTTCAAGGGTTCCCAAATATACATGGCTAATTCGGAGGGTTACCGAACCTACAAAGCTACGTTGTAGGCTTGCCAAATGTAGCCTTATGTATGCGGAAACTCGAAAAGGATGTTTGTTTTTAATAGCATTTTGGTGGTTTGTATGTGTTCCCCTGACCATTTCACAGGTGCCTGAGCCATCTACTGCCATCTAGCATCCTTTTTCTACCCTTACTGTACTCCAAACATTCTGATTTTTTTTGCCCCGTTGACTTATTGGTTAATTGAACGGAACTCATTGGTTTAGAACAACTCTACTTATAACACCGTCCAAAACTTTCCAACCGAAGGATCTACCAATAAACATATTGGACGGTAATCAGCCAGTGGGAAGGAAGGGTTTGTAGCTGATATAATGACCTGACTGGTCAATCATGTTAGGGATTACTTGTTAAAGATTAGCCACTAATGTAATTAGCTCCATGTAAAATTTACAGTAACGGATTCAAATTATTAACAAAAAACAACTCTATTGTAAAGGTACATTATTGTGCCATTCTACTGCGTGGAACATTTGTTCTTTATTTCAGCCCACAGTACAAAATTAATGTGTCATGGTCCGGATCATTGTTGATTGGTTGAAAAGTCGCAGACATTGTTGAGTGGTTTTTTTAACCTTGCTAAGACAAATTCAAGGGGGCTGTGTAATATGCTTATGCTTATTATTTCATTTCTTATTATTTCATTGAATAATTATTTATAATTTCTATGCTTATGCTTATAAGAAATGGGCTACATAAGATCAAATAAGACAAAGATCAACCTGTGCACTTTTAGCATAAATGCAATATGGCAACGATGTCCGGCCTGCAGCCCTCCAAATGTTTGCAATATAGCAACGATGTCCAGCCTGCAGCCCTCCAAATGTTTGCAATACAGCAATGATGTCCAGCCTGCAGCCCTCCAAAAGTTTTAACACCAAGGAATGCTGGGCCATCCCTGCAATAGAGTCTGTTGGCCAGACTATTATTTAAAATGTGATAATTTTATACATTCAAATTTCTGTTCTCTTTCCAAGATGGAATTATTTGACAGGGAGGAAACTTAAAGCATAGGTTCACTACAGATCCTTCACCTCCTATTCTTCAATTAATGAGTTCACTTTTTGAGTGAACCTATCTTTTGCAATTACACAGCCACATTTTTACCTGATTGTAAAAATGGTTTAAAAAACTTCAAAGGCTTCTAGTAAAGTATTAAAATATGCGTGTGTGTGTGTGCATCGCGGTATTGCGGTCAGGTAAGAAATGTCACTCTGCCCTCTCTAAGTTGAAGATGTTAAGGGGTGACTGTGGTGTCCATACAAGTGCCCTTTATTTATAAGGACAAGCCTAAAAACAAGCCTTGGATGATATCTCTAGCTTCTCTGGATCTTAAGTTATAGGTTTGTAAAGTTAGACTCAGAAAGTCAAGGAAGTGTGTGACAGTTACATGATGTGCTGCCTTAGAGGCCCCAACCCCCCCAACCCTCCCTCCCCCCCAAAAAATACATTTTCTGAAGCTATTTAAAGACAGTAACAGCAGCAGGATAAAACTGGGCATGCTCAGTGCTTCAGGAATGGGGGGCCGAGCAATGGTGCTGGTAACATAGTAACATAGTAATTAAGGTTGAATAAAGACATTCGTCCATCAAGTCCAACCTATTCCCTTTTTTTTTTTTTTTTAACCCTACCTAACAGTTGATCCAGAGGAAGGCAAAAAACCCCAGCTAAAAAAGGGGGGAAAAAATTCCTTCCTGACTCCAAACGGCAATCGGAAAGTATCCCTGGATCAACCAGATCTATATGCATTAATACCAGTAATTCTCAATATTTTTTAGTTTTAGAAACTTATCCAGGCCTTTTTTAAAGTTATTCAATGAACTTGCCATTACCACCTCTGCTGGAAGACAGTTCCACAGTTTCACCGTTCTCAATGTAAAGAAACCTCTCCTAACTTGAAGATGAAACTTCTTTTCTTCCAACCTTAAAGGATGTCCACGAGTCCTCTGATATGACCTATTAGTGAACAATGCACCAGAGAGTTCACTGTATGGGCCATTAATATATTTGTATAAGGTTATCATGTCCCCACGCAACCGCCGCTTCTCCAATGTAAACAGCCCTAACTTGTCTAATCTGCCTGCATATTCAAGCCCCTCCATTCCCCTTATTAATTTAGTTGCCCTTCTCTGAACTGCCTCAATTTCCAAGATGTCCCTTTTGTATATGGGATTCCAAAACTGCACCGCATATTCCAAATGTGGCCTTACCAGTGCCTTGTAAAGAGGGAGAATAATATTTTTCTCTCTTGATTCCATTCCCCTCTTTATACAAGACAATATCTTGCTAGCTCTAGCTGTTGCTACCTGGCATTGTTTGCTACAGCTAAGTCTGTTATCTACCAGAACCCCCAAATCTTTTTCCATTTCAGATGCACTTAACACAGAGTTATTTATGGTGTAGGTGGCACAGGGATTATTAAATCCCAAATGCATCACCTTACATTTATCAACATTGAATCTCATCTGCCATTCTGCTGCCCATTTTGATAATCTATCTAGGTCTGCTTGCAGCACTTGCACATCATTGGAAGTTTCCAAAGCTCTGCATAATTTAGTGTCATCAGCAAACACAGAGACCTTGCTCTCAATGCCCCCTTCTAAGTCATTTATAAACAGATTAAACAGAAGCGGCCCCAGTACAGAACCCTAAGGAACTCCGCTTAGAACTTTAGCCCACATAGATGTAGCTCCATTAACCACCACTCTCTGTTTGCGGTCCAATAACCAGTTCTCTATCCATGAACAAATGTTTTATTCAAGGCCAACAGTCCTCAGTTTATACATTAGTCGCCTATGTGGCACAGTATCAAAGGCTTTTGCAAAATCCAAATATACCACATCCACAGCTGTGCCTGAATCTAACTTCTTACTCACTTCTTCATAAAAACCAATTAAATTTGTCTGGCATGATCTATTTCTCATAAATCCATGCTGACTACTACTAATAAGATGATCTCTGGAGACAAAGTCAAGGATATGATCCCTTAACAAAGTTTCCATCACCTTCCCTACCACTAATGTTAGGCTTACAGGTCTATAGTTACCAGGCTGTGAACGACTACCTTTTTTGAATATTGGTATTACATTGGCTTTTTTCCAATCCAGCGGCACATCCCCAGACAAAAGCGAATCTGAAAAGATGAGACACAGTGGTCTTGCTAGAACTGAACTAAGCTCTTTTAAAATCCTAGGATGCAATCCATCTGGTCCTGGCGCTTTATTGATATTAACTTTGTCTAATTGATTCCGTACCATATCCTCTGTTATCCAATGTGAAAACTCTTCATTTCCTCCCTGCACATTGTTACAATCCCTACTGTAAGGATTCTCAACAGTAAAAACCGATGTAAAAAAACGGTTTAGCAGATTAGCCTTTTCGGCATCCTCTACAACCACCTCAGCTCCATTATTTAATGGTCCCACATTCTCAGTCCTCATTTTTTTACCATTTATATACTTAAAAAACATCTTGGGGTTGGACTTGCTTTGTTCGGCAATCCGTATTTCATTTTCTATTTTAGCTAGTTTAATTGCTTTCTTGCACTCTTTATTACAACTTTTGAAGTCCCTGTAAGCCTGTTCTGTGCCTTCTGCTTTCAAAATTTTAAAAGCCCTTTTCTTTTTTTCCATTTCCTTTTTTACCTGAGCATTAAGCCATGCAGGAGTGGACCTAATTTTTTTACACTTGTTTCCTAAAGGAACCGATTTGGAAATGTTATAGTTTAATATCCCTTTAAAAGTGGTCCACATCTGCTCAGTATCTTTACCTAGAAACAGTTCCCCCCAGTCTATGAGCAGGAGCGATTCCTTTAAAAGCATAAAATTAGCTTTCCTAAAGTTAAAAGTTTTTGTTAAGCCAGTGCACTTTAGTTTTCTGCAACCTATATTAAATGACACTATATCATGGTCACTATTCCCTAAGCTTCCCATTACCTTCATCTCCAAAATGAGCTCTGGGTTATTAGATGTCACCAGATCCAACAACGCATTCTTTCTAGTAGGAACTTCTACCATCTGTGAAAGAAAATTCTCATATAGGAAATTTAAGAACTTTATACCTTTTGAGGTGCTGGCAGTTCCATTACTCCAATCTATTTCAGGGTAGTTAAAATCCCCCATAACCAGAACATGCCCCATACCAGCAGCCTTCGCCAACTGCATATGGAGATTCATTTCCACCTCTTCCCCGGCATTTGGCGGCTTATAACACACTCCAACAATTAATTTACCTACCTTCTTGCTTCCTGTACACAGTTCCACCCATAATGTTTCTGCCGCATCGTTTGCTCCCCCATCTATTCCATCTTTTAAATTTGGCTTCAATTCCTGTTTAACATACATACATACTCCTCCTCCTTTCTTATTAACTCGGTCATGTCTAAATAAGGAGTACCCTTCAATATTTACTGTCCAGTCGTGTGAATCATTAAGCCATGATTCTGCTATACCAATTACATCATACCTTTCCTTTAACGCTATTATTTCAAGTTCGCCGGTTTTTCCAGCCAGACTCCTTGCATTTGTAAACATACATTTTAGATTATCAATTGATTTACTTCCATACATGGTCGTACATGCCTCCTTACCCTCTTTGCTCCCCCCTCCTCCTTCTCCTCCCTCCGTTGTGTTACTAGCCCCCAGATCCCTAACTTCTCTATCTACCCCTGTGTAGTTAAACGTTCCCTCCCCCCCCATACCTAGTTTAAAATCTCCTCCAACCCCCTAGCCATCTTCTCCCCCAAAACAGTTGCACCATCACCATTGAGGTGCAATCCGTCACTACTAAAGAGCCTGTAGCCAACAGAAAAGTCAGCCCAGTTCTCTAAAAACCCAAACCCCATCTCCTTACACCACTCTCTTAGCCACGCATTTATACTCCTGAGCTCCCGTTGCCTCCCTAGCGTAGCACGTGGCTGCGGTAGAAATCACTACCCTGGAGGTCCTTGCTTTTAACTTGGCCCCTAATTCTCGGAAATCATTTTTAAGGACCTCACCTCCACCTCTAACTTTGTCATTGGCACCAATGTGAACCAAGACCGCCGGGTCACTCCCAGCCCCACCCAATAATCTGTCTACACGATCCACCACATGTCGAACCCTAGCACCAGGCAGACAACACACTGTTCGGCATGCAGGGTCCTGGCGACAGATTACCCTATCTACCCTTCTAATAATAGAATCCCCTACCACTACCACCTGTCTATCCTTCCTAGCCCCCAGTTCTCCCTCCCTTGTATTGGAGATGGCCGTCCCCTGGGTGCTCAAGGGAAAGGCCCGCTCCATACATGCTGCTTCCGAGCCATCGTCCTCCACATCTTCACCTAAAATGGCAAATCTGGTGATGTGCTAGCTGGAAACAACACCCTTTATACTGTTATAATGTACATCGCGGCGTACCCAAGTGGCGCTTTATAAATAAAATAAAACATACATATACATAAATACATGCTGCTGAAGCTTTGCATAGGCTGCAGCCAGAAGCATGATCCTGGGGTCATTTTAAGGATAGGGGTGTGCTCTTTTTAATAAAGTGTGGAGACCACAATTACGCTTTAACAGGGTGATGCACTAACGGGCGCAACGCTCCTGTTTTGGAGTTTAATTCACGCTAACCGATGTTATATCGGTTAGCGTGACTTAAACTCCTTCATTGCGGTGGATATGTGGCTAACACAAAAGTGCACCCGCCTCAAAAGCACTATTCTATTGCGACACTTTAAACTCCAGCTAATAGCCAGTTAGCGATGCTCCGAGAGCAGCTATCGGCATATAACATCGCCGGGCTGTTGCCAATAGCAGCTCACGGTGCATCGCCCTGTAATTACGCTACAAGGTTGCTTAACGCTGCCTATATTACAAAAGGTTTTAGAAATAGTGCAGCCAACGCAAACATTTTTATACCCCTACCGTGGGCTTTACTCTAATTTGTCCGGATAGCGGTTTATATTTCATATGTTTTTTTCTCTTTACAATCAAAAACACACAAAAAAAATAAGCCATGGATAATCATATATATTTGATACTGTGTCTAAAGTACATTAGTCTATAGTTTCTGTTTAACTGCAGGGCAATCAATTACAGAAAAAAAAAAAAAAACTACATACAGTTCTAAGTAAAAAAAAAAAATAAAGTGAACATTAAAAACACAGAAGAGGAAATTTAAAAATGTTTTGTCTGGAGGGAAGAGTTCAAGTCGAGGCCTGAATAAAATCCCCCCCCCTGAAGGGTTAAAGTAATACTTTGTATGTACCTGCTATATAAAACTGTCATGTAATCAAACCAATGGAATGTACTCTAATGTATACATGAGCAAACACTCCCTCTGTGCTAGCCATAGCCCTAGATCTCTGTACAAGAGCTCACAAAGGCATTCTTTGTTCTCTTGCTGTTTATATCTGCTCAACATTCCCTCTGAAGCTATGGCCAAATCCCTTCTTTACTGCAAATACTTTACAACAGGGCATTGTTAAGAAGCAGATTGCAGAAGATCAGGTTACCTTCGTTTTTTCTTTTTCTGTTATTTAGAAAACTCCCTTTCTAGCACAAAAGGTTGGAGATTATGGCTCCGTTCTTTTATTAACCCTGTAGGAGAATTTTTTTATAGATATATCTAGGGCTGGGAAAGGTCCAAATTATAGGCAGTAAACTGGCACATTAAAGTTGCTTGCTTCTGTTTAATAATAGGAGTTTGTGACTCGTTCCTGCCAGGATTAAGAATGTTGGTGCAGTCTTTTCACAGATGTTTATGGAAACCATTCATTGACTTGAATGTCTAGAACAATGATTGGGCCAGGTTGATAAATATCCAGCAGTACACTATCCCGAGACAGCATATGGATGGTTTTTCTAAGGTTGTATAATTGTTCATTTAATGTTCTGACCACTTGGAGGGTTTTTACAAGTAAATAGGCACAATTTATGTCCTTCCTTATTTACCGCCATTCTTTGCAGCTGCTAGGAATTCTCTGCATATTCACTCAAGGGGTCATAGTATGTACTGGGACTAAAAGGAGGCTCTGCGGTTAAATCTGGAAGTCAACTTAGAGAGAGGCCAGCTCCCCCCTGAGTGAGTGTGGCACATATGCCACCTATACAACTTTGTCTCAAGTTTTTTTCGTTCATTTTTATTGTTTACTCCCATAACAGCTTCTTTAGCAGAAAAACAAATTAAAGCAAGCTATAAACGACCAGATGTTCAGATCATATTTACAATCGAGTGCAACAATCAAAAGAACCACTCGAAGTCCAATATCACCTTGAAATCTGCGGAGAGATGGGCTCTAAAGATGGGGTTAGCCAAAGATTTTCCGCCTGGTTTCCATCTTGGGTTTTCCAACATTGACGATTGGTCGATCAGAAAAAAAGTTTTTCAAATTTTTAAGCAATATGATCAAATTTATCGGATCACTCAAAATGTTGATCCCGTGTATGGGGGGGGCTTAAGCTTGATGATATCAATTAAGGAGGCTGATATAGCTAGTAAATGCAAAAAACCATACAGATTAACCGTTAAAGGAATATTAGCTTTCGTTTCGTGGAACCCATTGAACTTCCAAAAATCCAATTTGGACCGAGTTGAATTAAAATTTTGGGAATTTTCTTTAGCAATTTTTGAATATTCAACCACCAGCAGTTTCGATTTTTAACTTTTCGTCTGATTTTCGACTTTTTGACATTTCGACACTCCGACTACATTTTCAACTCTTTTGCACAATTTTTGAATATTTGATTGATATGTTCTGACTTTCAAAAATTCTGCCAGCCAGTTTGGAATCAAAACCAGGTTCCTTTTGAAACCGGGACTCATCTCTACTGAACAAGTGAATGCCCATACTCCAAACTGTTTTATGTTGTATATCTGTAAATCTGCAAGTTTTCAGCTCGTTTTCTCATATTATTTGTTTAAAATTTTATTTTCTCTTTACATAGGAAACAACTGGAACTCATTAAATTTAGATTTTTTTTTCATTTTAAAATGTATTACAGGGATCACTACAGTTCACAGTGGAAATGGAAGTACAGTAGCACTGACAGTTCCACTGTGCAGAAGGAGCTTTAGTTCTTATATAGCCTATTTCTTATAAGCATAAGCACATAACATGTGGAAATGTAACTACACTTGTAGGAAAGGCGTCTATTATAAACTTGCTCTTTGATATAGGAACCTGAATGTGCAATAAGTCTGTACAATCTATAGTAACACGGAAATATGTAGTCTTAAGGTGGCCATACACGGGTACGATGTATGGAAAATTTACATTGGATCATTATCGGCTCCGATATCGGGATCCCATAACATTGTTGTCATCTCTGAGTGCAACTTATAATTGTTCTGTATAAAGTATATACAGACCGATCGTTCTATATGCCTGCATCTGCAAAATTCTTAAAACAGAAGGTACTTCACAATCTTATGTAACAAAATAGCATTGCCCAACCAATACAAGAAGTAAGAAATTATTTCTCATTCCCAGCATCCCCAGAAAAGGAGGTAGAGACATGCAAAGTTTCTCTTTTATGTCCCTGTGGCCATTGCATGTGTTCAGCACTGCTGGCATGAGAGCATGCGATATAGCCTAAATGTATAGAGCCATTCGTCCAACTTGAATACAACCAGATTCCTTGAGAGTAGAAGAGTTCCTTGAAAGACAGACTGCATTGTATGTGATACTAGCATTACTCTTTGTTATCAAATTCTCATTGAGAATTTACTCCAATGCACTAGATTAGTCCCACTAATATTTGACTGTACAAGGTCAGTGTATCTGAATTCATTATATGGTCTCAAAAGTGATCTTTAACGGTTTGGGCTGATTTCAACCGTTCTATTAATCAATGCCAGATCTTCCTTTAAGACAGGGCAAGCAACTTTTTCAGGGTCAAAACTTATTGTCACAACTGAGAAAAAAACTGTATTGACATTGATTTTTCATGATGAAAATTTTTCCTGGGCATCAGTTGTATTTAATCAATAATTTGACAGGGTCCAATAAATAAAGCTAAGACCCATACAGGGAGATTCAATAAAAGTTCTTACCATTTAAAATGGTGCTAATTTTTTCCCAACTAATCAAATTTTATTAAACATTTGTAAGCTAAAATATAATTGGTTGGGGCAAAATTAGCACCATTTTTAACGATAAGAACTTTTATTGAATAACCCTGATAATGTCTGGGGCCATCTTGTTAGTGGCCAGGACAGCCATCTTGTGGTTACAGAAGGTACACCTATTCCTTTAGTGATCGAGTTGGAACTGTACTTTGACCAGCTGTTTATTAATTAAAAGAGAAGACATGTAACTGTTTTTATAGATGTAGCACTTATAAGCCTTAAGCACGGAAATTGTTTTTTATTACAAAGTAAGATAGCACTTACTTTATAAGCCTGGAGGGTGATAATTGCTTCTATCCAATTTGGGGAATTTGATTGAGACAGGATTTACATGCAGTGCAAATAGTTGTTTTGCCAGGGAATTACTGATCCCCAGCTTTCCAATTGATGACTAGAGGTGTACAAAACTGGAAATCAAAGTGGTGGAAAAAATAAAAGTGAAACAGGGATATTCAATAAAAGTTCTTATTGTTAAGATTGTTTTTATTTTGTCCCAGCCAATCAGATGTTAGCTTTCAGATGTTAAATAAGTTCTGATTAGTTGGGGCCAAATTTACACCAGTTTCAAATATAATAACTTTTATTAAATCTCCCTCAATGTGAGGTGAAATTTTGCAATTTACATGGTTTCATTTTAAAGGGAAATCGAAATAATAATAGTGTAGAATTTCATAGGAAGCCAGCTGGGAAATGGCATGGGACACTTATGCCAATGACCAGAAATGTTTAAACAGTTCGCTGCAAGTGCGATGTAAGAAAAAATAGTATGTCAGCTCTTACTGATATGCATAAACACAATTCCATCTAAATATCTGTAGTATTCAATTAGATCAACTGGACTTGAAATGTAGTTCTTGAAGACGTTTCGCTAGTCATCCGACTGGCTTTCTCAATTCAGAATGACTTGTACAAGAATCTGTGGCAATTATGTACCCTGGAAAATCCCAATTAGCATATCACAGACAGGTGTTAAGGGTGTGATTAGATAGTGGCTAAGAGGTGTTATAGGAACGCCCAGAGTAAGGTGTTAAAACAGCATTGTACATGGCAGACAGTTGGTGTCGAACCCCCCCACCTCTATTTAGGCTTGGTTTCTTTATTTTCACATAAATGGCCTCCTTCACACCTCTCTTGAACCAGTCACGTTCCTTCGCCAGTATGTTAACATTACAATTAACATACTGGCGAAGGAACGTGACTGGTTCAAGAGAGGTGTGAAGGAGGCCATTTATGTGAAAATAAAGAAACCAAGCCTAAATAGAGGTGGGGGGGTTCGACACCAACTGTCTGCCATGTACAATGCTGTTTTAACACCTTACTCTGGGCGTTCCTATAACACCTCTTAGCCACTATCTAATCACACCCTTAACACCTGGCTGTGATATGCTAATTGGGATTTTCCAGGGTACATAATTGCCACAGATTCTTGTACAAGTCATTCTGAATTGAGAAAGCCAGTCGGATGACTAGCGAAACGTCTTCAAGAACTACATTTCAAGTCCAGTTGATCTAATTGAATACTACAGATACACCATGACCTGGATGAATGAGAACCTTCACAAGCAAATTCCATCTAAAGAAAGGCAATGCTGGCTAGAGAACTGGCTGGAAAAATGTATGTGATATCTAGAGATGGCTGAAATCACCGAAATCTTTTTTGCTTGCAGATTTGCAGACTTTGAAAAAATCTGAAAATTCAAAAACCGCAAAAGGTCCCATTGAAGTCAGTGGGAGTTAAAAAATCTAAACGTTCCACCAAAAATGAAGGAATACATAGCAATGGTAACTTACTGTTAATGGCTCAGCGACCTGGGAAATAGTCTGGGGAACACGTATCAATGGCCAAAATCTTTTTTCCAGTACCGGAAACTTTATGCGCTTCCGTTTTTGGTATTCTACATAGTGTTTTCCAAATTTTTAGAAATGTCTAGAAATTTCAAATTCACAAAATCTAAAATTTCTACAAATTTCAAAAAAATAGTTCCGCAGCTCGGAAAATTTTGAAAAAGACCGAAATCCGCAAAGACCGAGTTCTGCTGTATCCGTGAAATCTGCTTCAGAACCAAGTTCGGATTCGGGTCCATCTCTAGTGATATCTCACATTTATGGAGATTGGAAAATACTGATCCATTTTGTTTTGCACCCTGATCTAATAATAGTAACAGCAGTATCGGAACTTTCCAGTACTGCGGGTTCATAAAAAGGACCTTTTATGTTTATTTCTATATTACTGATGATTCAGCATATTAATGAATATAAAACTAAACCATTGTGCTTAAAACTTGATAACTTATTAACTAAACGTATTTTAATTGTGTCTAGTGTGCATTTCCAATCTAAATCTAGAAAATATATCCTTACAAATCATTACCACTTTTCATACAAAACAGGAAAAAATTTTAATGTTTGCTGTTGAATTTGGCAGATTGTAGCAATTAACCATATAAATTAAAATGCTGTAAATTGTTGTATTCAGAAAGTGCATGTGTGTGTCACTACATAGCTTGAATGCCAATATACAGAAAGGCTCTCACCCTGACTTTTATTGTTGATGAACAAAAGGAAGCCATTAATTGGGATTTCTTTCCATTGGTTCTTTAGAGCATTATCTGGGAGGTTCTGGGAATAATACAGTAAAGGTGCCCATACATCTATAAGATTTTACTTACCCGACTGAGCGCTCATGCGATGTTCCTTCGATCCTGCCGGAACCGCTTCTCCCGATCTTACATTCGACGACATGCGATCACAAAATGAATGGGATTTTGCAATCGCATGTCGGTCGAATGTAAGATCGGGAGAAGCGGTTCCGGCAGCATCGATGAACTTCGCGTGAGCGCTAGGTCGGGTAAGTAAAATCTTATAGATGTATGGGCACCTTAAGGTTGAAGTCAAAAGTCAAAGGGTATAATTGGTCAATTTAAGACATGCACAGCCACTGGAAATAAATATGTCGTGTCACATAAACACACAAGTTGTCCATTATCCGTAATCAGAAAAGGCTCACAAGGCCTTGAGATATATGTTCGTACAGTATTGTATATTGGCTTCATTTTAGCTCGTTCCAAACAAAATGTAAGGCTGTGTTGTAATCAGTCTAACTAGACACGGTTTTGTTGTATTCTGGTTACAAGAGGTAGAGTACAAATTATTACCGTTTCTCTATGCCTTTTATTTATACATGTACAGCCTTCCAAGTGCTTGAATGAGAATGTGTATCATGGAATAAAATGTGTATTGCCCAATGCTTCAGTTGAAGAGACAGTTACATATTAAAATAGACATGCTTATCTATGTAAATAGCTCCCATACATTACGCACTAATGTCAGGCGAAACAGTGAGATATTTAAAAAATGCTAAAGCTTTAAATACATGCTACCAGAAAACTAGAAAATGTATCGCTGGAGCGCCCACATCTGTTAATGAAATTCCAAGTGTATGAGACAGCTTAGTTTTTGATAAAGGAATACACATGCGTTTGAAATGTTCACCAGCACTTCACCATAGTAGCTTGAAAATATCCCATGTGGCATTACCCTTAAGTGGGACAATTGTTTTGTATGGATATTTATTTCTCTTGGCAATCGGCATTAAAGTGAATAGGGCTGGAAAGGTGGTGGAGCTTGAGAATATGTGAAGGAAGACCCACAGATTACAGATTTAGCAGATTTTATGGAATTGCGCTTTTTGGGTTTTTTTCTAACTGCATTCGGAAATTTTTGAAAACTACTGAAACTTTTGAGGATTTTCAAATTTTTTAGAAAGTCCACAAATCTGTGAGTAGAACGGATTTTTGCAAGTTCGCCCACCTCTTGTCCATCAAACGGATTTTTGCAAGTTTGCCCATCTCTTGCCCATCGAACCCCTAACTAGTGGAGCATTGCACTTTGTGGCATCACTAACCAGCAAGAATGAAGGAAAGCAACTTTGTGAATTATAAACTTTTAGGAATTTGAATAATAATAATAATACATTAGCAATTAGTTCCTTTTAAATATCTGTTGTATTCAATTAGATCAACTGGACTTGAAGTTTAGTTCTTGAAGAGGTTTCGCTAGTCATCCGACTGGCTTTCTCAATTCAGAATGACTTGTACAAGAATATGTGGCAATTATGTACCCTGGAAAATCCCAATTAGCATATCACAGCCAAGTGTTAAGGGCGTGATTGGATAGTGGCTAAGAGGTGTTATAGGAACGCCCAGAGTAAGGTGTTAAAACAGCATTGTACATGGCAGACAGTTGGTGTCGAACCCCCGCACCTCTATTTAGGCTTGGTTTCTTTATTTTCACATAAATGGCCTACTTAACACCTCTCTTGAATCAGTCATGTTCCTTTGCCAATATGTTAACATTACAATCTTCAAAGGTATGTCCTTTATCCTTAAGATGCAGGTACACGGCTGAGTACTGACCCGAGGAATTGGCTGGGCCATACGTTGATGCAGTTGCTGTTTAGTCTCCCCCACATACAAATCAGCATTCTTCTTACTTCCACCAGAAGGAAGTACAAGCTTTCACAGAACACATTAACGCGGTAGACCATAACCTCAAATTTACAAGGGAAGAGGTACAAAACAACAAACTGGCTTTCTTGGACTGCTTGGTAGAAGTTAAGGAAAATGGTAAACTAGAAGTAGAGGTTTACAGAAAACCAACACACACAGATCAGTATTTGATGTTTGACTCCCACCACCCTTTGGATCACAAGCTGGGTGTCATTAGAACCCTGCCACACAGAGCTGAGAACATCCCCACTAGCACAGAGGCGAAGGCTAAAGAAATGAAACATCTCAGAGGAGCCCTTAAAACTTGTGGATATCCAGACTGGGCCTTTGTCAAAAGAAGTTGAAGGAAAGAAAAGAACATGAATACCAACAGTGAAGGAGAAAAGCAAGACAGGAGAAAGAACATGGTCATCCCATATGTAGCAGGGGTCTCTGAGATATTAAGAAGAATTTTCAAAAAACACCGTATCCCTGTCTGTTTTAAACCGAACAACACACTGAGGCAACAACTGGTACATCCAAAAGACCCAATACCGAAACACAAGAAAAGCGACATCATATATGCAGTGCAGTGAAGAATGCTCTGATTTGTATGTGGGGGAGACCAAACAGCAACTGCATCAACGTATGGCCCAGCACAGAAGAGCCAATTCCTCGGGTCAGGACTCAGCCATGTACCTGCATCTTAAGGATAAAGGACATACCTTTGAAGATTGTAATGTTAACATATTGGCAAAGGAATGTGACTGGTTCAAGAGAGGTGTTAAGGAGGCCGCCATTTATGTGAAAATAAAGAAACCAAGCCTAAACAGAGGTGGCGGGGTTCGACACCAACTGTCTGCCATGTACAATGCTGTTTTGACACCTTACTCTGGGCGTTCCTATAACACCTCTTAGCCACTATCCAATCACACCCTTAACACCTGGCTGTGATATGCTAATTGGGATTTTCCAGGGTACATAATTGCCAAAGATTCTTGTACAAGTCATTCTGAATTGAGAAAGCCAGTTGGATGACTAGCGAAACGTCTTCAAGATCCAAACTTCAAGTCCAGTTGATCTAATTGAATACAACAGATATACCATGACCTGGATGAATGAGAACCTTCACAAGCAGTTCCTTTTAAACTTTTTGTGTTCATGAACGAAAGGTATAAAGATCCTGAACAACATTGACCAAATTTGATAAACTGTAGGAAGAGTTCTGATTTTGGTGGTAGCAGTTATTAAGATTCATCTTTCTCATTGATAGAAAAGCAGACAATAGATCAGTGCTGGCGAACCTATGGCACCAGAAGTGCCACTCGGAGTCCTTTCTGTTGAAACAGCAGAGTTCACCAGAGGTTGTTGCCAGAGAGAAAGTAGCAGAGAGAGGTCATGTGCTATAACATTCAGCTCTGCTGTTTTGTATCTCAAACTCCTTTCTAATAATGTAGGGTTAATGGTCATTGTTTTATATCTCAAACGCCTGTCTAATAATGTAGGGTTAATGGTCACTGTTTTATATCTCAAACTCCTGTCTAATAATGTAGGGTTAATGGTCACTGTTCTAGATCTCAAACTCCTGTCTAATAATTTAGGGTTAATGTCACCGTTCTAGATCTCAAATTCCTGTTTAATAATGTAGGGTTAATGGTCACTATTTTATATCTCACACTCCTGTCTAATAATGTAGGGTTAATGTCACTGTTCTAGATCTCAAACTCCTGTCTAATAATGTAGGGTTAATGGTCACTGTTTTAGATCTCAAACTCCTGTCTAATAATGTAGGTTTAATGGTCACTGTTTTTATATCTCAAACTCCATCTAATAATTTAGGGTTAATGGTCACTATTCTAGATCTCAAACTCCTGTCTAATAATGTAGGGTTAATGGTCACTGTTTAATATCCAACTCCTGTCTAATATGTAGGGTTAATGGTCACTGTTTTATATCTCTAACTCCTGTCTAATAATGTAGGGTTAATTGTCACTGTTTTATATCTCAAACTCCTGTCTAATAATGTAGGGTTAATGGTCACTGTTCTAGATCTCAAACTCCTGTCTAATAATGTAGGGTTAATGGTCACTGTTTTAGGTCTCAAACTCCTGTCTAATAGTAGGGTTAATGGTCACTGTTCTGATCTCAAACTTCTGTCTAATAATGTAGGGTTAATGGTCACTGTTTTATATCTCAAACTCACTTCAATAAAATTATAATTCATAATCTCAATATTAAATACTCAAACTCCTGTCTAATAATGTAGGTTAATAATAAATTTTGCTTTTTTATTCTGATACTTGAATGAATATTGGTCACTGTTTTCTATCTCAAACTCCTGTCTAATATGTAGGGTTATTGGTCACTGTTTAGATCTCAAACTCCTGTCTAATAAGTAGGGTTAATGGTCACATATTTTATATCTCAAACTCCTGTCTAATAATGTAGGGTTAATGGTCACTGTTTATATCTCAAACTCCTGTCTAATAATGTAGGGTTAATGGTCACTGTTCTAGATCTCAAACTCCTGTCTAATAATGTAGGGTTAATGGTCACTGTTCTAGATCTCAAACTCCTGTCTAATAATGTAGGGTTAATGGTCTGTTTTATCTCAAACTCCTGTCTAATAATGTAGGGTTAATGGTCACTGTTTCTAGATCTCAAACTCCTGTCTAAATGTAGGGTTAATGGTCACGTTTTAGTCTCAAACTCCTGTCTAATAATGTAGGTTAATGGTCACTGTTTAGTCTCAAACTTCTGTCTAATAATGTAGGTTAATGGTCACTGTTTTATATCTCAAACTCCTGTCTAATAATGTAGGGTTAATGGTCACTGTTTTATATCTCAAACCTCCTGTCTAATAATGTAGTGTTAATGGTCACTGTTCTAGATCTCAAACTCCTGTCTAATAATGTAGGGTTATGGTCACTGTTTAGATCTCAAACTCCTGTCTTAAATGTAGGGTTAATGGTCACTGTTTTATATCTCAAACTCCTGTCTAATATGTAGGGTTTGGTCCTGTTCTAGATCTCAACTCCTGTCTAATAATGTAGGGTTAATGGTCACTGTTTTTAGATCTCAACATCCTGTCTAATAATGTAGGGTTAATGGTCACTGTTTTATATCTTGAACTCTTGTCTAATAATGTAGGGTTAATGGTCACTGTTTTATATCTCAAACTCCTGTCTAATAATGTAGGGTTAATGGTCACTGTTTTATATCTCAAACTCCTGTCTAATAATGTAGGGTTAATGGTCACTGTTTTATATCTCAAACTCCTGTCTAATAATGTAGGGTTAATGGTCACTGTTTTATATCTTAACCTCATTCTATAAGGTAGGGTTAATGGTCACTGTTTTATCTCTAAACTCCTGTCTAATAAGTAGGGGTAATGGTCACTGTTTTAGATCTCAAACTCCTGTCTAATAATGTAGGGTTAATGGTCACTGTTTAGGTCATCAAACTCCTGTCTAATAATGTAGGGTTAATGGTCACTGTTCTAGATCTCAAACTCTGTCTAATAATGTAGGGTTAATGGTCACTGTTTATATCTCAAACTTCTGTCTAATAATGTAGGGTTAATGGTCACTGTTTTAATCTCAAAATCCTGTCTAATAATGTAGGGTTAATGGTCACTGGTCTAGAATCTCAAACTCCTGTCTAATAATGTAGGGTTAATGGTCATATTTTATATCTCAAACTCTGTCTAATAATGTAGGGTTAATGGTCACTGTTTTATATCTCAAACTCCTGTCTAATAATGTAGGGTTAATGGTCACTGTTCTAGATCTCAAACTCCTGTCTAATAATGTAGGGTTAATGGTCACTGTTCTAGATCTCAAACTTCTGTCTAATAATGTAGGGTTAATGGTTACTGTTTTATATCTCAAACTCGTCTAATAATGTAGGGTTAATGGTCACTGTTCTAGATCTCAAACTCCTGTCTAATAATGTAGGGTTAATGGTCACTGTTTTAGGTCTCAAACTCCTGTCTAATAATGTACGGTTAATGGTCACTGTTCTAGATCTCAAACTTCTGTCTAATAATGTAGGGTTAATGGTCACTGTTTTATATCTCAAACTCCTGTCTATAATGTAGGGTTAATGGTCACTGTTTTATATCTCAAACTCCTGTCTAATAATGTAGGGTTAATGGTCACTGTTCTAGATCTCAAACTCCTGTCTAATAATGTAGGGTTAATGGTCACTGTTTTAGATCTCAAACTCCTGTCTTATAATGTAGGGTTAATGGTCACTGTTTTAATCTCAAACTCCTGTCTAATAATGTAGGGTTAATGGTCACTGTTCTAGATCTCAAACTCCTGTCTAATAATGTAGGGTTAATGGTCACTGTTTTAGATCTCAAACTCCTGTCTAATAATGTAGGGTAATGGTCACTGTTCTAGATCTCCAACTCCTGTCTATAATGTAGGGTTAATGGTCACCGTTCTAGATCTCACACTCCTGTCTATAATGTGAGTTAATGGTTACTGTTTTATTCAAACTCCTGTCTAATAATGTAGGGTTAATGGTCACTGTCTAGACTCACACTCCTGTCTAATAATGTGAGTTAATGGTCACTGTTTTATATCTCAAACTCCTGTCTAATAATGTAGGGTTAATGGTTACTGTTTTATATCTCAACTCCTGTCTAATAATGTAGGGTTAATGGTCACTGTTTTAGATCTCAAACTCCTGTCTAATAATGTAGGTTTAATGGTCACTGTTTTATATCTCAAACTCCCATCTAATAATGTAGGGGTTAATGGTCACTGTTCTAGATCTCAAACTCCTGTCTAATAATGTAGGGTTAATGGTCACTGTTTTAGATCTCAAACTCCTGTGTGGTAATGTAAAGGTTAATAGGTAATCTATTATCGATTCTATCTACTGTATTGGTCTGTGTCTATTTGAGTTGTTTTTTCTAGGTTTTGAGTGGCAATTTGGGTACTCTGCCTCTAAAAGGTTCGCCATCACTGCAATAGATGGTAACAAAGGAAAATATTTCTCTGGGAAAACTTGTGTGATAAACAAAGAACTATAGCAGATTCTTCCATTTGAAATCTGTAGAACTGTACATTATAAACAAGTCCACTTGGCACACGGTAGCTTTGATATCAAATCACACAAAAAAAAAAAAAAGAGTCCAAATATCAACACAGACGTCTCCCACGATTTGTGGTATTGTTTTAGGATGGAAAACCCCACTGTGGTCAACATCCAATATTGACTAAACAAGTAAGGACTAATATCCAAGGCACTTTAAAGTAAGCACTTTAAAGGGGAAGTTCAGTGCAAATACATATACTTTTCAGAAAAAAGAGCAGTATTTTCCCATCCCAATGACCTTAATCTGCCCATACAGCATTTTGTCTGTGTATAAATAAATGCAACCAAAATACTGACTTCCTGTTTGCAGGACCCCTAGTAGAGACCTTTATGGTCTTGCCCTTGACCTGGCGTCTGGGTTGATTCAGTTGCTCAGTAGAGATCTGAGCATGTTTGACCCATCCTACAGCCAATCAGTAGAAATTACTGTTAGGAACATTCCAAGGAAGTGGTGCATCCTGGGAAGAAGAAGGATCGTTAGAACCTGAAATGTCAGCTCACTAATGTCAACAGAAGGACAGCAAAGGGTATGAAATCAATTGATTTTTCAAAATAGAAGCGAATATGTAGAATAACTAAGAAGGCATTACACAAACTAACAATTTAACAAATATTGATCATTTTCATGGAACTGTCCCTTTAAGGCAAAATAGATTAAACATAATTGGAAAGACAAATAACAACAAATAAATTTGCATCGTTTATATCTTTTTCCAGATCAGCATGAATGTTAGCCAGAGAGCCATTCCTCCGTCTTCAAATAATACTACCGTATATAAAGATACTTGAAAATGTACCTTATTTATTTAGGGGAATAATGAAATCATATTTAACATGAAGTGGATTGTTTTAGTTTAAAAATTGGCAATAGCTATTTTTTTAATAATAAAAGGCAATCAAAGGAAATGGGGTCTCTGCAGACCCCTCTTCTTAAAAGTACCCACGGTGGCGACTCCTGTCCCTTCCCAAGGTCCAGTATAGGGATGGACCTGAACCCAGTTCTGAGGTTGATTTTTGGATTTTTTCTAAAACCGTCGGCAGAATTTTTCAAAAATTCCGGAACGTTTTAAATGGAACATTTTCAATTTACGAATTTTCCGTTTTTTAGTGAATTTGTGAAAACGATCCAGTCAGAATTCACCGACAGCTGTTTTTTTTTTTTATCAGTGCCAACCCCTTATTAGAATTCTGTGGTTCCAATGTTTAATAAGAAAAAGCAATCAATCTTTGAACGCAGATTCCAATAGAGATTTTTCTTGTTTTGGCCAAATATGCCAAAACAGGAAGTGCATGAAGTTTCCGGTACTGGACGTTGTTTTTGTTAAAGATTATGGACATTGATACGTGTTCCCCAGACCATTTCCCAGGTCCCTGAGCCATTAACAGTAAGTTACCATTGCTATTTTCAACATAAATGTAGGTGGACTTTTTTGATTTTTTAACTTCCATTGACTTTAATGGGTCCACTATGAGTAGACACGCTTGCTATGGGAGATACTGGTCCAAACCATGACCACATGTAAACATTTAGCAGTTTAGGTCAGGGGGTCCTAGGCTACACCTAGGGGTGAGGAACTAATAGTTTTGGTTTTTAGCCTGGGTACTTTTAAGGGGGAAAAGGTTGGTGTATAATTCTCCTTTATGTTGTAGACTTTGAAGCATGGAAATTCCATATGACGATTTCGTGTTACCAAGAAGAAACAGCAACACTTATTCAAGAAAAAAAAATACAGTACAATCCTTTACAATACTTTAAGCGGGTAAGAAAATCTGCACAGCTAATAGGTTTCAGGTTTTTCTCCCAGCATGCATTTTTTTAGTTGAAATATGGACATAAACATGAAAGGCAATAAAGATTTTTTTTTTGCTGCTTCAATATCTAAAGTGCAATGTTCAATGTACACTTACGTCTCATAGTATATTTTTCTTGTCTGTCCCTTTACCTGTATAAAGTTAGAGTTCAAGTTTTAGTTACCTATTCCACACAAACAGGGACTGTGCAGTTCTTTTTATTTGCTCAGCTGTGTGATCTTTCAATGGGCACTAAAAATGATTTATAGGAGCGTTTTATTTTCTTTAAAAGGATAGATCAAAAACAAAGCCTGCACAATTTGCTGTTGCAAACAACTCCCAGCTTTCGCTGGCTGTTACTGCAAACATCCGGAAGGCCCCAGGTTGTACATCCCTGAATTCAGCTGTCCCAAGGTAGTTATTGTGCTGAGCCGAGGGGTTAAGACAAATGATAGAATTGGTGAAAGTGCTGTAGGTGTGTGCACTCCCAATGAACTGCCTGCTGGAGCTCAGCCAGTACAGACCAAGTATGTTGAGATCCAGCCCATCTCGTACAATGGTCAGCTGAAACCCCAGGGCTAACATTTCTGGAAATTAACATTTAAACAGCTGTGGATGTCAGGATTTTATTTATAAAAAATCAACGTTCATTCTATTTTCACTAACACAGGCAGTAAAGAAAAAAGCAGAACTTGTGAGCACAAGATACCATGTAGTTATAAAGCTTAAGGTGAGCTTACGCTTTATGGCTCATAGCATTGCCAAACTAATCCAAGAAATAAAGAATAATCCCTCACTCCCAGAATTCCTAGATTAGCGGGCGGAAACACACAGAGCTACTTATTAAGGCCTATGCTATTCTGCACACTGTTTCTTGGATTAGTTGGGCAATGCCATTTTATTGCATGAGACTGTAAAGTACCTTTTCTTTAAGACGGTTCTGTTGCATTTTATGTTCTTCAAAGGGATGTTAGGCTCTTTTAATCCTATCTTACCTAAAGCTTTATGGCTTCTTGGTATCTTGTGCTCACTTGTTTTACCCATAGAAGTCTTTAAATCCGTATCTTGCATTGATGATGATCAAACAAGATTGAAACAAGTCATGTCTCCAAGATGGATGAATGTCTCTGAGCCTTTCCAACAGAATGTAAATGTAAAGTAGAGGAGCACACTACTTAAAGTGCTGAATTAAAATATATTTTGTGCAAAAAAACATATGTTTCAGGACTCAAGGTCCCTTCCTCAGGTATACCTGAGGAAGGGACCTTGAGTCCCGAAACGTTGTATGTTTTTGTGCACAAAATAAATTTGAATTCATCACTTTAAGTAGTGTGCTCCTCTACTTTACATTCTGTCATATTTTGTGTTACCATGTAATGTCAGAAGTTCTAGACACATGCATTGACCACAGGAGCAAAAGAGTTACATCTCATGTCTCCCACTTTTTTGAGTGTGGGATTATTCTTAATTTATTGGATGAGATGGGCAGTGCTATTATTGTGCTGTCATTGCAAAGTACATTCTGGATTTTATGTTTTTTTTTAGGGTTTTAGGCTCCTTTAAGACCACCACGCTTTATTGCTACTTATTATTTTATTAATAGGAAAGAGCGTGCAAAGAATTGTTTTAGAAATTAGTGCTGTTACCATCAAAAAGCCAATACTGCCCAGTGTTTCAGTGCCACCGGTATAGGCCTATTGTCAAAAAGCCTATATTGCCCTTTATTGGGATAATACTGGCTGTTATCAGCCCATGCTGTCCGTTTTCAGCCCAAGAAATACCTAACAAACATTACTAATAACGAATCTTTATAAATACCGTCCAAAGGTTTTAAGTCTTTGTAAATAGTCTCTGTCATTAGCAAAATAGGTTCAAAGTCATGTGAAGACATATACAATGTAGAGAATAGGCTATATCATCCCACTCTCTATATAAAATGTTACGTTTATTCATTCATTATGTTAATTTATCATAGGCATTTGAGTTATGTCACAGAGATGTGTGTAAAGGATATTCCATAATCATAAAATAATAAAAACAAGGAGAGCAGGAGAGCCACTAATTATCTTGGTACCTAAATAAGTAAAACATGTCTTTACTATCAAATAAGCTCTTCATACATATTTAAAGAAATGTTTGCTGGTCCAAGGCAAATATAGACTTCTGAATGCCAGGATTCTGATTGGTGAAAACTGTTTGGAACAGTAAACAGAATTCTGATTGGTGAATACTGTTTGGACCAGTAACCAGAATTTTGATTGGTGAATACTGTTTTCACCAGCTGTAAAGAGAACTTACGAAAAAACAAAAGAAAGGAATCTACATCGATAAGGAATAAGCAAAGGAATAATCAGGTTCTGGTAGAATATGACCAAATGATATATTTTATTGCTTTTAAAACATAACTGTTTTTGATAGTTTGCATCATATGAGCCCATTAACAGCGTATAAAGCCCTTTTAAAGGGTATGTCCAGCAAAAATGTAAGTTTGTTTTTAACAGATTTACTGAAGAACAGGAGGTAAATGCACTATCTCTTACCTCCCGTTCTTCAGTAAATATTACAGGAGAGGAGGAGACACTTACCCGTGGACCCGCTCCAGCGCTGACTTCACTGACAGTCTCCGACGCGTCCTCGCTCCTTCACACAGTAAAAGGACTGGAGATGCGTTGGAGACGTCTGGGATTTCGGCACTGGAGCGGGTCCACGGGTAAGTGTCTCCTCCTCTCCTGTAAGATTTACTGAAGAACGGGAGGTAAGAGATTAATTTACCTCCTGTTCTTCAGTAAATCTGTTAGAAACAAACCTACATTTTTGCTGGACAAACCCTTTAAACAAATATCAAATTTCTTTGGGTTTACTGAATTGGTCATAGGTATTATTATGTAAAGTTTTTCTCACAGTTCAGTACAGTTACCATGTACTATCTATCTATAGAGCTTACTGCATGTAGCAAGCTATCACCATAGTGACATGGTTTAATGTTACCTCATAATCAAGCTACAACATATTGTAATTTTACAATGATATCACCATATCTTTTAGCCCAAAGTTATTCTACATTTTTGTCTAGATTTTAGGGGGTTTTAATGCTGATTTTCAGGTTCCTTGTTTCCTTATTCATTTCACTCCATTTGACAAGTGATTCCCATTGTATGTATTTTGTATGTATTTTATTTCTTATATAGCGCAACATATTCCGCAGCGCTTAACAATTATTTACTCAATACACATCAGGCCCTGCCCCGAAGAGCTTACAATATAAGCACATTTGTTTGACACATACAACCTATCAGTATGTCTTTATGATTGTGGGGCTAACCGGAGTGCCCAGAGGAAACTCACGCAAGCACGGGGAGAACATACAAACTCCTTGCAGATGTGTCGAAGGGTGGAATCGAACTCAGGACCTCAGTGCTGCAAGATCAGTGCTAACCATTGTAAATGTCCTTCTACTTTTTCTTGAATAGGTGACAATTCTTTATTAGGTATTTTCCCATAATGCATTCTGTTATTTTCCTTTGCCTTTCTATTAGTATCTTCCTTATTTATTAAACAGAAGCTCTGGACATGAATTGCGATGAAGGTCTAAGGAACATTTTCACATAGAGAGAATACAAAATATGGAGGCAGAAAGTATCCATTAGATTTAAAGGATTATAATGCTTTCCTACATTTCCTACAAATCACAAGTAGAATGTAGACACAAGCCCGGGTTAATAATTCTTTTATTACATCTCCTTCATAATACACTGCACCAGAAAATACATTGAATTCTTGAGTTTTTAAGCATTGCAACTTTACGAACATTTCGTGTTATCACCAACAGTGTCTGCAAACGTAATTTAATTCCATGAATGAATTCCAAGAATGACAGGCAAACGAGAAAAGAGATGATCAATGCACATTCCTGGGCCCCATATATCATAATATCTATGGTAGTACAAACAGTAAAAACATGGGGGGTTTAGTTACAATTTTATGCATAAAAGTGAAAAGCCTTTCAACCACGTCAAGGTAACCCCATTATGGAAGGTCCTAACAATTTATCTTGGGTCATTTATCTGGGCTGACACTCCCTGCTTGGTTGGATTTTCTTGGGGAGTTTGTCTCCCTGACTTGCATTGGATTAGTATTACAGGCTATCACTGGCCGCCTACTGGCCGCCTACTGGCTTTTAACAAGTAGGGAAGAGGCCTCTCATCCAGTGCTTAGTATTCAAGGAATTAGACCTCCAATTAAAGGGACGTGTTGGGGGTGCTAATAATAAACATGGAAGCTTGGTCAATCTTACTGCAGAGAATCTCTGCTACAATATATACAAAAAGGGGGGGCTGTGGGAGCACTCCTGTGG
This sequence comes from Hymenochirus boettgeri, assembly GCA_019447015.1. Classification (NCBI taxonomy): domain Eukaryota; kingdom Metazoa; phylum Chordata; class Amphibia; order Anura; family Pipidae; genus Hymenochirus; species Hymenochirus boettgeri. The sequence goes on from CM033476.1 coordinate 293,021,376, forward strand.
CAAAATTACTATATAACAAATAGTGGAAGTGCTACTGATCTAAACCATGACAGGCAAGTACAATTACAGTAGTTAGATATAGTCTAGAATCATTTAAAAAAAAACATATGAATCTTGTGGCTGTTAAAGTGAAACTTAAAGAAAAATAATTTGTTAGCAAGTACCATTCATAGCATCACATTATGAAGAATTCATATATCTCACTTACATAATCTTTAAGATGCTAAACAGGATAGAATAGAAATAATACAGTTCAAAAAGCAAAAACAAAAACCATAGTCACATTTTAGGCTTTTAGATTACCAAGTATCCAGTTTGGGTATTCAAGAAAATTCTCAGCCTATATACCGAAATTAGGACTTTAAATTAAATTTTCAAGAATTTAACTAAAATGGCAGGAAAAATAGGACTGGGCGCTGGTACATAGAAAAAAGGTGGTAATACATGGTATTATTATTGGACAGTCAGCTGACCACACTCTTGTCTACTGACCCTGTAGACAAGAGTCTACACTGAGTGCCTGTTGCTGATATTCAACCTGTTCTTGAAAATACCTGTTGATTCTTTACCTCACACAGCCAGACTAATTACCTGTGTTACTACCATTCCTTGTCTGGCACTGACTGACTTTGGACTAGGTGTCTCATGATTATGTTCAGGCCAAGAGCAGCAAGAAAAGATGCTCTCACCATAAAATGTCCACTTTGTAAGCTTTTCAGGCCAGGGATCTCAAGGCACTAGACACTTATTTTATATACAGTATATTTTAATATATATATTATTTTAATCTATAATTATGTTATGTTGTTGAGCGTAGCACCTGCACACATATATTGGAAGGATTATTCCTTGTTCTCTTTACCTTTTCCGCATCCACCTTGGGGATTCGGTTTGGATATTCTATACAATGGATACTCAGGGACACAGTATGACAATAGAAACGGAACAAGATTTCTATTTCTCCCAGGAGGACATTGACCGAACATTGTTCACTGATACTGCAGTGAGACTGAGTGAGGAGATTAACAATCGAGAGACATTTTTTTAATTACTCCGTTTAAAGAAGAAGGAGATTGATTTATACCTCCATGGTACGTTTCTGTCGGATTATCACCGTAATCGGAAGATACCTAGAGGCTTTAGGATTCGTAATGTCTCAACTATTGGTAGAACTGACAGCAAGTTTTGCTCGCGATGGTGTGGCATATTAAACAAGTGCTCGTTCGATTTACTGCTATTAGTAGTTGATCAAGTGGGAAAGGAGCTACAATCAGTGAGAGCGGAACTGGCAACCTTTGAGATGGATAAAAAACCGCAACTAGCAGCGGATACATCGTGTGACTGGCTCACTAAACTTAATACACAAATTCACAGATATCGGGAGGAGTTCATAACTTTCAAAAAGAGAAAGCTCACAACGGTGGAAGCTGACTATAGGGAGAAAAATGTATATGGTTGGCTGTATGGGAAGTCCACATATCGTTCTGCTAATATAAGAAAAAGGAGAAAGCCCGGAACCCTCAGAACAGTGGAGAGCTCTGAGGATAGTGCAGAGTCCCAACTATCGGACAATGATGCACCAGGACGGAGCACTAAATCTAGGGGACGATCCCAGACACCTAACACTAAGGAAACTACTGGCCCTTTTTTAGGAACCAACCCGGCAACGGGTGATACCAAAGGGGGTACAGGCATGGACCCACCCGAAGGGGTGGTTACAAAAGGAAGAGGGGGTCGACCCCCACGACAGAGGAAGAAGATGTAGTATTCAACCTCAGCAGACACAACCTCACCAACGATGAGAGAAAGGTGCTCAACAAGGGCTTAACTTTTGTACCCACCCCTAAAATAAATGCATTTAAATCGGAAGTTGACCTCTGCAGGTTCCAAAGAAAATTAAAATTGAGGGATACCTTTAGGAATTCTACTACTAATAGAAGCCCATTTTCCCCAATTAGTCATTTTGATCCTCCACTCACCCGTTTTCTGTTGTATATCAATTGTTGGTTGACATTACACATTGTCTTGAGAACGGCCGAACGTAAGGCCGAAACGCGTTGACCAGTTGTCACATATTAAAAGATTATTTTTGGATATAAGACCCAGGAGTGCTCTATTCATCGGGTTACCTCCATATTTACAAGAGAGAAGCACCCGGGCAGCTGTTGTTTGGTCAGCAAGAGTGCCGCTCCACCTGGTTATAATTATATATATATATATATATATATATATATATATATATATATATGTTTTCTTAAATGGCATGTCCATCCTTGTAATAAACGTTTTATATAATGTACTGCTCCTTCCCCCAGCCCCAACTGCATAACTTTTATTTACAGAAAGTGCCCCGATCTTTACTTACCTTGCCTCTACCCTTCGCCGCACTGCCCCGGCCCTCTGCTTGCATGGAAATGCAAGCAGGGGGCTGCACTGGCAGCCACGTTTGTGATTGGCTGAGAGGCAGACAATCATGGACGCGGCTGCCGGGAGTTCAGACCGGCGAAGGAGAGAGGCATGGTAAGTAAAGATCGGGGCACTTTCTGTAAATAAAAGTTATGCGGTTGGGGCTGGGGGAAGGAGCAGTATATTATATAAAAAGGATTTTACATTTGTGGGAGGGAGACAAAATCGGGAGGGAGAGGGAGGGGGAGAATGGCTGCAGTGCGCATGCCAAACTTCTTCCAGAGCGGAGACAGGAGGCAGAGTCCTATATGGACTCTGCTAACCTCCTGCTGGACAGTTTTTGGGGGGGACTACAGGAGAACCATATGGAGCTGGGATGTGAGGTAAGGATTTTACTACACTACATGGTGGGGCCAGTAGTGGGTTAAATTATAGTTTGGGGGTGGACATGCCCTTTAACATTTGAAACTTTATTTATGTAAATGTAATTAATCTGTATAATGGATTGCACGTATCCCCTTGTTTGTATACTCTGAATTTTATAATGTACAGCTCTGTGTACCCAAGTGCACTATATAAATAAAATTATACATATATACATACATACATACATATACTCCAGTTATGTGAAAGGTAGGCAGACAGCCCTAATGCTTTTAAAATAAAAGAAATGTTGAATGAAAGCCAAAAGGCTGCCATTTTTACCTAGCTCCCTAGGGCAGTAATGGAACTAGGAGTTCTGTTCTCCCTGCCCCTGCTCATGTCAGCCCACAAGTTCTACCTCCCTGGAGTGGCCAGCCAACAAATCAAAAAGCATACCCTGCACAAACATGCTCTTGGATTCACTAATGAACCCTCATTGATATGATCAAAATATCACACTGGGGATAAATAGGGGCCAGTATATCATCTCATATGTACCAGGCCTAAGGCATAGCAATAGTCAAATTTTAATGAATGACTATCAGAATATGTTTGTTTGTTTGTTTTTTTGGTACAAAAAACATTTCTTTAAAAAAAAAAAAAGAATTCTTATTGCACTTAATCCATACAACTGCAGTGAAAGAGAATAATGTATACATTTCCACAATACAAAATTATTTTATTGATTTTTTTTTTTTTTAAGTACTTTGGTTTTTTTTTGAAAAGTTAATTGCCAGGATTTAGAAAAATTCATTTTGGAAATGCTGATATCGATCCCTGGGCCACCATGGTTGTTAATTTATGGCCTAACACTGCAGCCATAAAATAACCACAGTAGTGAATGGGATGATACCAAAATAAATCTGCAAGTCTGTGACATTATAATAGTAACATAACTGGGTAATAATGTAGGGTTGATGAGTAGTATTAACTGAAAATGAAAAAAGCAAGATACACTATACTGAACTAATGAGAATGACTCAATGGTCCTTCAGGGCATCTTATTTAGACCAATATATCCAGCATCTAAAGAATTTCCTTTTTGCGGTGAGCTAAAACCCTTCCACATTATCAGTTGTCAGCTGGGTCCACAAGGTTATTTTTTAAATATTCTTACAGTAAAGACTCTGTGACGGGCAGTAATTAAAGGGGGAAAAAAACATGTATCCAAATAAGACCTCTTTCCACATCAGAGCAGTAAGTTCACCTAGAATATCACAAGTACGCTAGTAAATAAAGGTCCACGTGAAACTGGAGAAGTTTATTTGCACTATGCACCCATTTTTAAAACCAAGGCAACTTTTCAAACTTTAGAAAGTTTATACTAATAGGCATATTAAATATCCCAAGTCTAGCCTAGGGTTCCTTTACGTCTAGAGATACTGCAGCAAGAGGTCAGCCAAGAAACTGTATTATCTACGTAGCATAACACAGTTCATCTTATGTACCATTATGCCAGCTGTTTCCTAAATTTAATTGCCCGTGCATCCTTAAACAGATGTCTTTTATTATCCATTTAATCCCTTACTAAAGAACATTTCTGGTGATTGCCTTGCTTACTGTCCTTAAAATAATCTTGACATTAAACATATTCATTAAAATGTATGTAATTAAAGGAAATCAGGTGCTTATCTTATCTTGCATGTTATGTTTTCCAAAAATATGTCATATGGTTCTATGGTTTTGGAGAATTTAGAATTCTTCCTAAAAATAAATGTGTAATGAGTGTTTAATAAATAATGTAGATTAAAAAGCTTAAAGGACATATCCATCCCCCCAACAAACTTTTAAACCTAGCTTAATTGACACCCAAAACTTTAAACTCACAAGGTTCAAAAGTGTTGCTAAACCTACTTGCCAGCCTTCGTTCCCTCGGCTGTCTTCTGCTTAGCCCCCATGCTGCAGAAGGAACCTGACCAGTAGCGGAGCCTGTGATTGGCCAAGACATTGCCACATGTTTTGGGGGTCAATAAATCTAGGTTTAAAAGTTTGTTGGGGTGGGGGGATGGACATACCCTTTAATGTCCCTTTATTTAATATACATTTTTCCATTGTTATAATTATTGTATTTTTTTTGGAGATTGAATAATAAAAAATTGAGAAAGTATGAATGAAACATAATATTTTAGTTATTGAAAAGAAACTGGGCAAGAGGAATTGTGAAAAAAGTTGTATTTACTGTTGCTTGCATTGGAAATTGCTACACAAACCCACTGGGGTTCATTCTACCGGCAAGTTTATGGAACAGGCCCAGGATTTTACACAGAATAATGAATTTTTTAATGGCAGAACTGGTAGTTTTGGGATGAAATTCCTGACATCCCCATAGAAAACACAAACGAAGTAAAAACATTTTTTGGGGAACTCCTGCTTATGAAATGAGACCCCTGTACGATTTTACAATATCATGCCTTTAAGTTTGTTATTTTTACCAATGGCGGTCATACAATTTTGATCATGGCCATAAAATCATAATCGTGGTCAAACATTTATGAATGGGATCATAAATTGTACAATTGCATATACCATACCATTTTGGTACTCTAGTACCATATGTTATTGTATGCCCACATGGTGGTAAAGGTACAACCGCGTAAAGGTACAACTAAATATGCCCCAAGGAATTCTATTCATTGTTCAAAGTGGTGGTTTTCTGTTAGTAAGAGGAATAATAATACAGAATATTCCAAATGTCACAGTATTAAATAATTGGTATACTTTTACATTTTCACCACATTTTTCTCCCTTTTCCTTAAATCCAGTCACTTCTTCACCTCCTTCTTGCCATTAGTCTGGTGATTAGTATCTAGCAAAAATAAACAGAAACATAGAATTCATAAGTAAATACATTTCATTCTGTTTTTCTCCTTTAATAACATGCTAATTTGACTTTTCTTGTGTGCGTTTTCTTGTGTAAGTTCTTTTTTACAGCATTTTTAAATGAATAAAGATCTTTCCAAGCATTCCTAGCCTATTCAAAAGTACAACTGCTATTAAATACAGTTGCATAATATGAATTTAAAGCCAAGGTCAGTCAAAGAGCCAGCCAATCTTTGGTTTGGCCACTAGCGATCTACAAGAAATAAAAAACAAACTCCTACAGACTTACATCAATGAAACTTTTGTGTAGACAGGACGGCAGCACATTGTTTAATCAAGTAGATTTGGAACCTGAAAACAGAACAAAGGGCCATATTTATAAACACCGAGCGTTATCGGTAATGCATGACAGCGGCCGTAAATGTACAGCCGCGCTCATACATTTACACCAAAAGTTCGTTAATATAAGCAAAAGCCCAAAGCCATCTACCTGTAACATGGCAGACCATTGGGGTTAGTATATTAAAGGGATTTTTCTTTATTATCTTGATTCTCCGTAGAAAGACTAATAAATAATTCTTGTGGATTTGTAATTATTATAGGCCTACAGCATGAAACTTACCATGAATTGCTTGGCTTTGTTCTCTGTATAAAATGGGAACAATTCCATTTTCTTATGTCCTGTTTACTGTTTGTTCCATTTTCTTTCCACCAAACAACCTTTTAAGTATGACAGAATGGCTTGGTGTGTAAACGGACTAATAATCATGAAGCATCTACAATATATCTGACGGGACATAGAGGTAAAGTGAGAAGACTATGAACAGGAACTACACAGTATATATATCTATACAAATATATAATAATATAAATAATTATTCTCATCAATCTGCTGTCTTGTAAAAAGCATTGCTAATGTGATTTCCCTGTGGGATTTATGAATTCCTTGAGAAGATAAAGCATTGATTTTGTATTAATAAATATATATAAAAGGCCATCTAGTGCTGTTCGAGACTTATATGATCAATATACCTCCCTTATTCAACGATTATCGAAATAACCCTCGAAAGTAATGATCGATTTCGGTAACTCTCGAAAATAGAATGTGGAAGCTCGGAAAAAGCCAGATAGTGAGGAAAGATAGTTTTAAAATAAGTTTTGGTTATATTTACGGGTTCCCCAGACCATTCCCCAGGTCTCTATGTCATTTACAGTAACCTACTATTACTATGTGTCCCCTTTATCATAGACTTCTATGGGTTCGTTTTTCGAAATTTCGAAATTTTCAAAAATTTCTAATAAAATTTGAAAACGGAACGAAACTTAACAGCTTCGTACATCTCTACTCTCTTTCCACCTAGTAGCTCTTGTGGGATAGTGGTAGAAAGCTTTCTTTTTAGCAAGACACAGTACTGGTTCCATTCCCCAGACTTATTTTTATTTATTACTAAAATGCTAATATTTTGTTTGTTATACCCATGCTAGCAAAATAATTTATCATTGTAAGGGAAAGAAGCATTTGTAATATGCTTACACAAAAACTGCACAAAAATCTGTGTTCTTTGTTAGAGGGAGGTATTATCTCCCTGTGAAATGTACTGTGTACACTTTACTGGGTGTGCCCAGCTAAGGTGGATTACTGGAGCAGACCCCTAGTACCCCCAGGTTGATTTCATAAATTACCCTGCAGCCATTCACATTGGGTAACATTGTGAATGTGCTCTTTCCATTGTGGCAATTTTGTCTGGAGACTTTCTAGTTTGAGCCTTTCTAGTTTAAACATACAAAACTCCAGATTTTATTCTATTGTTTTCTGAAGCCCTAATGGAAAATACACACAGGGAGATTCAATAAAAGTTCTTATCATTAAAAATGGTGCTAATTTTGCCCCAACCAATCAGCTTTCAAATGTTAAATAAGATCTGATTGGTTGGAGCAAAATTAGCACCATTTTAAACGATAAGAACTTTTATTGAATCTCCCTGTTAATTCATAGGGAGCAATTTTTAAGGCCATTTTTATCCTTTTATAGCTTTTCACGTAAATATCTCCTAACATGTATTTCATACATTTTATTATCATTAACATATATCAACCATGCTAGTGACAGTGTGGGACCTGGTAGCTTAGTGCTTAACACTTATGCATTGCAGCGCTCAATAGGTATGAAGTCCGTTCCCGACTCAATTGACTGTTCCGAAGAACTCCCAGATTTTCATAGTTTTCAGATTGTGAATTTTTTTCGGAATCCATAATTATCGATTTTTCAAAATCAAATATTCCAGAATAATCAAAATTAAATATTCAGAAACTAAAGAATATACAGGCCAATTTTGAGAAATATCAGGAAACATCGTATACATGAACCTTTGATTATGCATGAAGCCTCTATTTTGAATATTTAAATTTTTTAGAAAATTCATTTTCGTTTCCGAGGCAGATTTCCAAGATTTCCGAGATCCTCGGACTTTAGCGGATTTTTCTGAATTCTACTTTTTGGGTTTTTCCATACCGCGTTTCGATCTCTTTCCAAATGTTTTCAAAAAATCTGCGAATCTGCAAGCGGTACAGATTTCTGCAAGTTCGGCCACCTCTAGTTTTGAACATCTCTAGTGCTGAAGTTCTGGGTTCAAAACCTCCTTTGGACACATTTGCAAGGAGTTTATGTGTTCTCTATGTGTTTGTGTGAGTTTCCTCCATTTACCTCCACAATTCTAAAGACATACTAAATTAGTTGTAGGCGAAATACAGTGCTTAGCTTGTGATGTGAATGTTTCATTGTAATTGTAAAGTGCTATGGAAGATGCTGGCACTATATTAATACATAATAACCATTGTATGTAATATAAATCTGGTACCCAGTACACAGTTTAAATGTCCTTCACATAACAGCCAACCTGCAGTCACAATAAATAAATTCAAAGCTATTTGTGCAAAGTTTTAATGAGGCTCTAAGGAAAGCAGAATCAGAGATGCATTGGAGGTGGATAAACCAGCAGGGTTACAAAGAACTCCAGAGAGCACTTAGGCACGTTTTTGAAATAAAGAGGCAACAGAAATCGTCTGGTTCTACAAGAGGCTGCATGCACATGGAACTCATTAGTGCTCTGTAGCAGACATCCAGATATCTCCTAGATATGCAGCCACTAGATCCAACCCCACACCCCACTTGGCTGGCTGGTTCCATTCTGAGATGTGTAGGTGGATTGTGCTGTAACTGTTTATTTCCAATTAAACTGGGGGGTTGAAAAGTTCTTAATACTTGTGCTGCAGTTCAAATAGTGTTCCTTCACTGTTGTTCTTTCAGGTATTTCTAAATAAATATATATTTAGCTTTCCTGTAAGTAATACTATTTTGAGAGATAATATTCAATTCTGTTTATTTGCTCAGTGAGTTGTGACTTTAAACATGGAAAGATCTGCACTATAAACGACTATTCTAGGGCTTAGTGTGTGAGTCTATTGCTGGTTGACCCAATTAAAGCCTTTCCAGAGATGTGTAAACAAGAGGCAATATCTAAAGTCTTGTGCACACAAACAATTTTATCGCCACCAAATGACCCCCAAGTAGATTGTAAGCTCTAAAGGGCAGGGACCTCTTTCCATGTTACATGTTTTAAGCACTTGTATATTTAGTGATGCTCATACTTTACATATTTATGTATTTATTTACTGCCCCCCTTGTATGACTTTTTGTATTCTATATTGTACAGCTATGGGTGGAGGGTGACTTTCTGAATAGGAAAGGCTAACGGAGTATAATTTTTTAGACCACACCCCTTTCCACACCCAGGTCACACCCCTTTCCACGCCCCAGGTCATACCCACTTTGTATTTTACACAAGATTTAAAATTTTATATTTTACACAATATGCTTGGCACAGAAATGGGCAAATATGCTTGGCACACAGAAATGGGCAATAATATGCTTGGCACAGAAATAGGCAAATATGCTTGGCACACAGAAATGGGCAATAATATGCTTGGCACAGAAATGGGCAAATATGCTTAGCACACAGAAATGGGCAATATGCTTGGCACACAGAAATGGGAAATAATATGCTTGTCACAGAAATGGGCAATAATATTCTTGGCACACAGAAATGGGCAATAATATACTTGGCACACAGAAATGGGCAATATGCTTGGAACAGAAATGGGCAATCATACAAAGTGAATCTATACTGTTTGTTAGTGTTTTTGTTTTTCCCATAAAGCAGTTTCTCGTTCTCTTTATCCAAAATGTTTCAAAAATCTCGAGTACGGCGGCGAGGCCGTGACGTCGGCGGAGCGCGTGCTCTCGCCAGATGAAGCTCGGCGAGTTGCGTACCTCAGGATGCAAAGCGCTGAGGTACAGATTTCTGCAAGTTCGGCCACCCTAGTTTTGAACATTCTTAGTGCTGAAGTTCTGGGTTCAAAACCTCCTTTGGACACATTTGCAAGGAGTTTAGTGTGTTCTCTAGTGTGTTGTGTGAGTTTCCTCCATTTACCTCCACAATTCTAAAGACATACTAAATTAGTTGTAGGCGAAATACAGTGCTTGCTTGTGATGTAATGTTTCATTGTAATTGTAAAGTGCTATGGAAGATGCTGGCACTATATTATACATAATAACCATTGTATGTAATATAAATCTGGTACCCAGTACCCAGTTAAATGTCCTTCACATAACAGCCAACCGCAGTCACAATAAATAAATTCAAAGCTTTTGTGCAAAGTTTTAATGAGGCTCTAAGGAAAGCAGAATCAGAGATGCATTGGAGGTGGATAAACCAGCAGGGTTACAAAGAACTCCAGAGAGCAATTAGGCACGTTTTTGAAAAAGAGGCAACAAATCTCTGGTTCTACAAGAGGCTGCATGCACATGGAACTCATTAGTGCTCTGTAGCAGACATCCAGATATCTCCCAGAATGCAGCCACTAGATCCACCCCACACCCCACTTGGCTGGTGGTTCCATTCTGAGATGTGTAGGTGGATTGTGCTGTAACTGTTTATTTCCAATTAAACTGGGGGGTTGAAAAGTTCTAATACTTGTGCTGCAGTTCAATAGTGTTCCTTCACTGTTGTTCTTTCAGGTATTTCTAATAAATATATATTTAGCTTTCCTGTAAGTAATACTATTTTGAGAGATAATATTCAATTCTGTTATTTGCTCAGTGAGTTGTGACTTAAACATGGAAAGATCTGCACTATAAACGACTATTCTAGGGCTTAGTGTGTGAGTCTATTGCTGGTTGACCCAATTAAAGCCTTTCCAGAGATGTGTAAACAAGAGGCCATATCTAAAGTCTTGTGCACACAAACAATTTTATCGCCACCAAATGACCCCCAAGTAGATTGTAAGCTCTAAAGGGCAGGACTCTTTCCATGTTACTGTTTTAAGCACTTGTATATTTAGTGATGCTTCATACTTTACATATTTATGTATTTATTTACGCCCCCTTGTATGACTTTTTGTATTCTATATTGTACAGCTATGGGTGGAGGGTGACTTTCTGAATAGGAAAGGCTAACGAGTAGTATAATTTTTTAGACCAACCCCTTTCCACACCCAGGTCAACCCTTTCCACGCCCCAGGTCATACCCACTTTGTATTTTACACAAGATTTAAAATTTATATTTACACAATTGCTTGGCACAGAATGGGCCAATATGCTTGGCACACACGAAATGGGCAATAATATGCTTGGCACAGAAATAGGCAAATATGCTTGGCACACAGAAATGGGCAATAATATGCTTGGCACAGAAATGGGCAAATATGCTTAGCACACAGAAATGGGCAATATCCTTGGCACACAGAAATGGGAAATAATATGCTTGTCACAGAAATGGGCAATAATATTCTTGGCACACAGAAATGGGCAATAATATACTTGGCACACAGAAATGGGCAATATGCTTGGAACAGAAATGGGCAATAATATGTTTGGCACAGAAATGGGCAAATATGCTTGGCACACAGAAATGGGCAATATGCTTGGAACAGAAATGGGCAATAATATGCTTGGCACAGAAATGAGCAAATATGCTTGGCACACAAGAAATGGGCAATAATATGCTTGTCACAGAAATGGGCAATAATAGCTTGGCACACAGGAATGGGCAATATGCTTGGAACAGAAATGGGCAATAATATGCTTGGCACAGAAATGAGCAAATATGCTTGGCACACAGAAATGGGCAATAATATGCTTGTCACAGAAATGGCAATAATATGCTTGGCACACAGGAATGGGCAATAATATGTTGTCACAGAAATGGGCATGGCAATATATGCTTGGCACACAGGAATGGGCAATAATATACTTGGCACACAGAAATGGGCAATAATATGCTTGTCACAGAAATGGGCAATAATATGCTTGGCACACAGGAATGGGCAATAATATACTTGGCACACAGAAATGGGCAATATGCTTGGAACAGAAATGGGCAATAATATGCTTGGTACACAGAAATGGGCAATATGCTTGGCACAGAAATGGGCAAAATGATTGGCACACAGAAATGGGCAATAATATGCTTGGCACAGAAATGGGCAATATGCATGGCATTCCCCCCCTCCCTATTTGCTCTACCTAAAAATGCTGTGTTATAATTACAGTAAATAGTAGGAGAAATCTAACTCACCAAAATGATCTATATCATATACAGTATATCACAAATAATATTATTATAGCTAAAGGAAGCCTGAAATTGCCAGGCACAGGCAGCCAGGATCTGTAAATCTAAAAAAATTAAATTCAGTCACAGACAGGCTTTATCCTTCCCTCGTGGGCCTCCAGAAGGATGATGTTGCATTAATGGCCGCTTTCTATTGTGTAGGCAGTAGGCTTGTGTGACATCACCGGCACATGCGCATTGCCGAGCGCAAGAGAGAGGCATTAATGTGCTCTTCTTCCGCAACGTCGACGCCCGGGCAGCACTATGCACTCGTCTGCTGCACACTGACCCCCCGGGACACTGGTCAAAAAAAAAAATTAAATTTAAAGGTACAAAAAGTCTAGCATTTTCCTGGATTCACTTGGGAAGTCTTAGCCTAATAATCGCACGTGTGTGTCACTTGTTGATTTGCCATCGCGGAAACTCGTACATGTGTACGAAGTTTAAGACATTTAAATGACCTTCTAAATGAGAGTTAGATAGATAGATAGATAGCAGTTAGATAGATAGATAGATAGATAGATAGATAGATAGATAGCAGAGTTAGATAGATAGATATATAGATAGATAGATAGATAGATAGATAGATAGATAGATAGATAGATAGATAGGTAGATAGATAGGTAGATAGATAGATAGATAGATAGATAGATAGATGGACAGACAGATTGAACTTTAGAGATCTTAATGTCCCAAATTGGTGGTACTTACCAGTATATGTACAGTATATTCTATATTTTACAACAAGCTCTTGTAATTCCCATATGATTCCCATATTTTACAGTATTCCATCATTTTCCTTTAGCAAGGTCCAGCATATTGCAGATTGTTGCGCAAGATTTAAAAAGTGCTAATGATTGATCCTATATCCCTACAATGTCCTGAGAATTGCATAGACTGTTCTTTATCAGTGTTAATTAGGATCTGTAGTCTGTAGACTTCTTTCAAAAGAGGGGCCAGAAAATACTGGTTCCAACAATGAATTATCACCATTGAATCTACCAATATAATATTGTCACAAACTAATTAAATTTTGTTGACGAAATTAAAATTTGCTTTTGTGGAATTTCCCTATATTTAACACACAGTGTTGTTACTGGCTGTTAAAACACGCAATAATAGATTATTTGTGCCTGCTCTTACAGTGTGTACATTAATGCGCTTTCGCTAACTATGTTCACTGAACCAGCTTTATGATTGTCTTTCTTTTGTATTTGAGAACTGGTGTATCTCCACTCAATGCGTCCATGGCATATCTTCAGTTTGAGTTAAATGCATTTAGAAGCTCACCACTCTTGTCAAGCAAACATTGTCAACTACTCTGTCCTCATATAACTGCACTTTGACTAATCCTGTTTGACTCTTTTATGACTATTCCATCGACATAGTGCTGCCTACACTAGACTAATACTACTGACTTACTTGTGTTTTAAAGGGCATGTCCCCCCTAAAAAAGGACTAGTGACTTGACAGTTATCTGCCCGCAACCGCAACAGCTATTTTCATCAGTTTGTTATATGTATTTGTAACCAGATATTTAATGATAAGTTCTTTCTGGAAAAGGAATCTACCTCTTCTCTCTGGTCAATGAGCTTTTCATAAGCTTGAGCATGTGCAGAGGAGGCAGCAGGGGAAACAGCAGTCAATCATTGTCTGTGATGTCAGTTGTCATTGACTGCATAGAGGTAGGGGTCAGCTTACTCTGCCAGAATGAGGACATCTCAAATATCTGTTTGCCTTTTTTTATTTAATTGTAGGGGCTACTGCTTTATACAATATGGGTGCTATCTTTGACAGTGTACTGTTCAAGGAGTGCAATGGGCATTGATGTTTTTAGGTATTTGTATCCCAGATAATAATTAAGCATTTTGATATATGCCAGGCCTTCTTTTATTGGCACATTCCATATTGCTGCCACAAAAGGGGTTACATTGACAGAGTACTGGAGTAGAAAAGAAATGTGTCAGTGGCATGTCTGGGCCATAAGATACCAAAGGGTGAGTGGATCAGAGGTGGAAATAAATGAATATAAAATAATATTTCATGGCTTTGTAAGGCCTACTTCAATTTCACCAATAAGATTTCTTATTGCACCTCTTATTTCTAAGGGGTTTGGTTCCATAGTTAATTTGCAGATTTTGTAGCAAAATAAGTGCTGGGGGTGTTTTCTTATTACATAAGTGTCTAGGAAACATAAGTAAATTATTTTGCATTATCAAGTTTTATTGTGCACTATTAAGCAGAATGCTTCCAGTGAGCGTGTAGCCAATGTAACATTTGAGCAAAGTCTGTTTATAAGAGCTGGAAGACGGGGGGGGGGTTTAAACAAACTAGACAGACCTCCTTCTAGACAGGGCTTCCTGTATTTCTTGGCATGTTCTCATTGAAAGGCCAAACGAAAGTGCACAGCTTTATGGTTGGCTTGAAGAAGAAACCACAAGACACATTAGCATATTTTCTGAAACACTTTCTAAAAAGACTTGCATATATTTCATGTTTTATAGTATGGGAAATTAGAGATATGTAACTTGCACTTTGTAGCTATGAAAAATGAGCAGCCTTGGATCATTTTACCTTGGGTCTGAATAATTGTTTTACTCTTTGGGGAAATTGTGAGGGGCTAGGAATATTTTTTTAGCCTCCCACTTTCTCTACCACGTTTATGGCTAAAATGGAGTAGAAAATTGACATAGTGTACAGCAGACGTAAAGCTAATTTTGTACTGTCTTTTATGTTTATGTGCTGAGAGAAGTCAACCTTACAAATACAAACTGACCAGATCCCCATTAGTCTGCACTTTAATATAATTAGATAAAGAAGAGTTGTTAAAGGAGAACTATAGTGTTTACCTATATTTAACCTATATTTAAAAACCTATATTTAAAAATTAAATTAAAATTAAAAAAAAAATTATACCCACATGTCCAAAATCAACCAATGGCAGCTAATTTGAGTATTGCCAGCCCCCTGGGTATAAAATGCAGTGCGACCAGCGCCATTTTGTCAGTTTGTTGGAGTGTGCTTTGTGGAGACCTGACAGTGTAGGAGTTGGAGAGAGTTTTTTTGTGCTTTTTGAGCTTTTTGAGCTTTCTGTGTGTGGATTTCAGTGTGGTGGTTTAGCACCTGTTGTTAACCACCCCTGCATTCACACATCTTGAGACCCAAAAGTCCTTTTAAGGACTAACCTCCCCTATAAGTCCTTTGGACAATTTTTGTGCTACATCTTTTAGAGGTCTAGGTGTCCTGTTTTTTTGTTTGTCTTTCTCACTGGGGAAACAGATCCCTCATCTGCAAATTTATATATAAAAAAGTAAATAATAATAATAAATAATAATAAAAAATATTAATAATATATAAAATAATAATGTAAATATTTTTCATGTGTACTTGTCCTTTAAATAATATTTACTAACATTAAAGGGCAATTATACTCACCTCCCCCTCATTCCTTTCCCCCCACTCTAAGTCCTCACCTCTGAGTACTTTACAAAAGTCCTGCACTACTTACTTGTAATCTCCCTCGTTGCTCTGGTCCGATCCTCCCCATTGGCACTTTGAGTGACAGGTCGCGGGGCAGATAATGGGAAGACGCGCTCTGCAAGGAGGCGTGTCTTCCCATTGACTACCTCCTGGACTGTCACTGACAGCGCCAGTGGGGAGGATCCGATGTAACTAACAGTTACATTTAATATATAAATGTGATACTTGCCTTGGACATTGGTCTGGATGTCCTGGATGTAGTCTGACATTTTGTCTGTAAGCTAACTAATAGTGGAATAACACACATCCACTTTCGAGGCTCGATTTTAGAGCCTGGATTGCATATAGAAAGTCAATGGAAAGGGGATTATAATCGAATGCAGAAAAATGTAATATGCGAGTAAAATGTTAATATAACAATACACAAGTAAATATCGAATAAACGAATATGCAAGTAAAATGTATATTACACCAATACACGAGTAAATATCGAATAAACGAATACGCGAGTAAAATGTCTATTATACCAATACACGAGTAAATATTGAATAAACGAATACGCAAGTAAAATGTCTATTATACCAATACGTGAGTAAATATCGAATTATCGAATCCGCAAGTAAACGTCTATTATACCAATATGCGAGTAAATATCGAATAAACGAATACATGAGTAAAATGTCTATTATACCAATACGCGAGTAAATATCGAATTATCGAATCCACAAGTAAACGTCTATTATACCAATACACAAGTAAATATCGAATTATCGAATCCGTGAGTAAAATGTCTATTATACCAATATGCGAATAAATATCAAATAAACAAATCCGCAAGTAAAATGTCTATTATAAAATACACGCGTAAATATCGAATTATCGAATCCGCAAGTAAAATGTCTATTATACCAATACGCGAGTAAATATCGAATTATCGAATCCATGAGTAAAATGTCTATTATACCAATACGCGAGTAAATATCGTATTATCGAATCCGCAAGTAAAATGTCTATTATACCAATACGCGGGTAAATATCGTATTATCGAATCCGCGAGTAAAATGTCTATTATACCACTACACGAGTAAATATCGTATTATCGAATCCACGAGTAAAATGTCTATTATACCAATACGCAAGTAAATATCGTATTATCGAATCCGCGAGTAAAATGTCTATTATACCAATACACGAGTAAAGATCGTATTATCGAATCCACGAGTAAAATGTCTATTATACCAATACGCGAGTAAATATCGAATTATCGAATCCGCGAGTAAAATGTCTATTACACTAATACGCAAGTAAATAATGGATCTGTTTTTGAACTTTCGAACTTTCCATATAGTTTGAACGTTTGAAAACGGACCAAACTTTCGTAAGTTCGGCCATCTCTAATGGCCATAAATGAACAAGACTTAAGGTAGATTTGACATCTAATACAACATCAGACTTTACCTCCCAATGTTTCCTACTCTTGCCGATTTATTTTGTGATGGAAAGTCGATTGCAAAATTTTTGGCCAGTTGGTTGTCAGAACATCAGGATGTCACATATTGTATGAACAGCATAAGAGAAGAAATGGATGTCAATACGTATCCTGTCCTATCTGTATTCTACAGTGAGCAAGGCTAGGGAAGAAGAAAAGTGATTGGTTGGGTTGATTTGCCAATGGAAAACCTTGTGCAATGCAACCTTTAAAAGTGGAGTTCAGAAGCATGTGACTAGGAGAGCCTTACATCTTATTGCAAAATGATCAAGTCAACAAACTCTTAACTCTTACCTCATAATGGTTACATATAGAAGAACAAACCTAAAGTAAATATAGTTCAAAATGCTAATTTATAAGCCAATAATCTGTAGATACAACAAAACTGGTTTGTATTATAGGGCATGTCCACCCGAAAACTATAATCTCCCCCACTATTGGCCCCACTGTGTAGTGTAATAAAATCCTTACCTTACATCCCAGCTCCAAATGGTTCTCCTGGAATCCCCCCAAAAGTCCAAAAAAGTGGCCACCAGGAGGATAACAGAGTCAATATAGGACTCTGCCTCCTGTCTCCCCTCTGGGAAAAGTTTAGCATGCGCACTGCAGGCCTCCCCTCCCTCTCCCTCCCTCTCCCTCTCTTTCCCTCCCTCTCCCACCCGATTTGATCTCCCTCCCCCTAGCTCCAAACCCTTTTTATATCTTATAGGTATTGGTCCCCCAGCCCCAACCGCAAAAACCTTATATCCAGAAACTCCCCCGATAGTTTCTTACCTTGCCTCTCTACTCTGCCGTTCTTAGCAGCCGGCAGCCACGTCTGTGATTGGCTGCCTCACAACCAATTAAAGACGCAGCTGCCGTTCCTGCCCCCTGCTTGCACTTCTATGCAAGCAGAGGGCCGGTATTGTGCGGTGGGGAAAAGAGGGAAGGTAAGTAACTATCGGGGGAGTTTCTGGATATAAGGTTATTGCATTTGGGGCTGGGGGACCAATACCTATAAAATATCAAAAGTGGTTGGAAAGGGTGGACATGCCCTTTAAAACTGTTCATAGTGAGCTTTAGCATATTGGTATAAAGTAGGGTTGAGCTGGAGCTCCAATCAAACCTTGTTTCAGACTGGAACTCCTCGTTAAGGGTTAAAAACATTTTCGGTCGACACCAAAACTTCCACTTTAAGCCATTCGGTGGACCTGCTGCAGAAATGAACAATGCAAGGCAATGCAAAGGTTTACAGTACATTGCTGCCATAATTGCCATTTCTCTTGTTTTGGTGATTATTTCATGAAAATGTTCCTGTTAGTATTTTCTGGAGGTAAATACCAACAACAAAAATAAACCTGATTCACCTGCAGCAGCTAAAGGCACAGGTTAAAATCATGCTTACCGATTCACGGCAGCTGCCTGAGTATCAAAAGTGACACTTGCGAAACCACCACAAGTTTAATCATAAAGTGACTTGAAAATACTTTTACACCAACACAGTCTACACAGAAGACCGTGGTTGATTTCACAGATCTAGCGAAATAAATCCACAGAGTATCCCTATTTTATTTTATCAGCCTATTCCAAAATATCCAATGCCATTCCTCCAGGCTCACTGTACAGCTCCCACTCCCTCTGTGCAAGTCAAACAGCACTACAAACAGTGAATGTTAAGGGAATTCATCTACTATATATCTATGTATCTATACCTAACCTATTGATAATTAAGCCTGTTTAAGTGCTGCAAAGTTATTAGACCAGAAAGGGCCACCTTAGTGACATCATTAACAAGAGTGACAGTAAAGTTTCTATGTGAGGCTGCTGATAAATAAAGCTTAGATTTCATGGCAGGTCTAAGCAGCCCATACACTTTAGATTGCTACATGATAGTGCAGCCAATCAAGGTAGCTCTGAAATCGGCTCAAGATAATGTGCCAGCTGATGTGTAGTCGTTAAATTTTCTGGCAGGTCCATTCAGCTTTTGATAGCCCACAGTGTACCACACACAAGTTAATTATTTACTTTTTTCAGCCGATTCCATCTAATCAATCAAACCTACCAAAAAAATCAGCCTGTGTATGCCTACTTTAAGATGCAATTAATCCCTTCAATATCACCCCTTAATTAATAGTACTCAGGATGTGGATCTAAACTGCAGGGTCTTCATCCCTGGGTCTTATGTTATATTTGAGATCGCCTGTCATAGTCTCGGACTATGGCAGGACTGACCAATGGGAAAAATGCTCCATGCAGAACGTGCCTTTCCATTGGTTCAATACCAGGAAGTGTTGGGGCAGGTTCGGATACAGCTTCACTAAACCAAGTTTGTGGGCTCCTTTTAAGTAATAAGGTTAGACTCAGGGGTGATGGCCAAGTGGTTCAGGTCCTCACCCTGGGTTCTATCACAAAGAGAGGGGATGGAGGAGATGGGGTGTATAAGAGGCGTGTAATGATGGGTGAGCATTTTCAATTCAGTGCTGTATATCAACAATAAAATGGAAATGTTAAATTCAATTTTTTTTGCAGTAAATAGGTTCCAGAAAATACATGGGTATCCAATAAAAAGGTATAAGACATATTTAACTTTCTATAAAAAAAAATAGAAGAACTTTACATTCAAAAAACTGAATTGCCTGCATTATTTAGAGTTATTCAACCTATTTATATGTATTTACTCTGTCAGGCACTTCCTAAAGTACCTTGGTGACAGCAGAATATTTTGTGTAGAATAAGAATATGTCTATCATCTATCAACCATCATTACACCAGGATGGCTCAGTAAAAAATAAGAAATAAAACAGTTTTAAAAATGAAAACTAGAGGATCAGCATTCGGAGCAGAGTTCCATTTACCAAGATCTGTTCTAGTTCCCGATAGGCCTCTTACTTCCTACACCCTGCAGAGTCTTTTAATAAGCCCTTTTGTATATCTTAACAGGCAAACTTCCAGCATTCACAAGGAGACTTATTGTTCTCTCTGGGCTGTAACCCACTTATTAAAGCTGATTCACTGTAAAAATAAAATAGGGGGACCTGCACTTTTTTTCTTTTTGAACAATACTTACTAAAAAATACATTTTCCATTGCCAGAACCAAATTTCATCTGTTTTTTTTAAGGCAACACATTTCTGCAGCTGCCCTCATTCTTTTATGAAATGCATTTGCGATTTATTTTTATTTTATCCATCCCATCCACCCACCCTCTCCTATTAAAAGAACCCAGGGACAGGAGCTTAACAGCCACTATAGGTACAAGCCTAGAGAGGAATAACATTGAAAATAGACACTGGTAATGATAATACAAATAAAGGGGGTTTCATTAACAAACACTTTGGGTCAGGGATTTCATTTTTAATGTGTCATGGCACACCAATAGATATATGTGTGTATTGGCCATCTTGTGGGCTTTGTGGCTGTTTTCTGAATCCATTTTTAGTATTTAATAAATTTGTGATGTATCAAATCCAGTTGAGTGCTCCGTCCATCTGTTCCTCGTTTATCCTCACCGCCGGATTGCACCCTGAGTAAAGAACATTAGTCCTGTCTCATATCAAAACTATGTATGAACTGACTATTTATGTGATTATAATTAATCTGTTTATTGCTTGCACTTATCCCTTTATACAGTATATAAATAAAATGATAGAGACATACATACATACAAACATACATACAAAAATATGTATTTATAAAACTGTAAATTGTGGCAAATTGGACATGAGAACAAAGTGCTAATAAAAAAGGTGCATAGTTTTGTCTGTGCTATTAATCAGCAGTGACCAATTAGATTTTTGGTAACTGTTGAAAGACAGCAAAAAGCTAACATGTTATTGGTTGATGCAAATAAATAGCACAAGCAAACAAATGCACTGCTTGTTCCAGCCCCATGTTGGAATTACGTCTCCAACATTGAGCTGGAACACGAAGTGGAATGCAAATGATGCACGTCAGGTTCCAGTTTGACGGAAACCACGAAAATGAACTGGTATAAAAGAGAATCCACAAGAGGCTTGGAGTCATTCCAACTTTGAATCCCGAGGAAGCTGCACACAGAGCTAAGCAGCGAAACGCGTTGAATCCCTCTCTTTGATACACCTAAGCAGGGCCCCAGCTAGTGTGTGTTCTAAGATTATTTTTTAAAGGCACAGTACACCTTAATGAATTTTTAAAGGTGGACTTGATTTTATTGCATATTGCACTTGTACTTAAATACCCTGAATGGTAATTAATAAAGTTATTTAAAAATAAAAATAAAAAAAACACTTGAAAAGTGGACATTCATATATTTTTACCAAAGTAAGTGGGTACTTTTATATGTTTTATCAGATATTAATGTAGAGAAGTTTTAAAACAACTAATCTTAATTCCTTTTATCTTTTTTTTTCTAATCTTTTTATATTATTGGAGCGTGACCTAAACAAAATACTTTTTGCTGTTCTTTGAAGTGGAAATATTTTTGGAGTGCTGCTACATGAACACTCACCAATGGTGCTAGAAACTGTCTTTTATATTTTAGCTTTACAGTAGTTTATTCTGCAGCCCTCCTTCTAGAGTGTGTCCTGAACACATATACATTGTTACACATGACCTGTTTGTGTTGTGACTTTTCTGTAATCAAGGCTGACAAGTCAGAATCCCAGTTGTTACTCACTAGAAATGAGGGCTGCAAAAAACCAGAAATACCATTAGAATTGCTGCTAATTTCATAGATGAAAGTTGCAGCTCTTGTCTACTTAGGAGTTCTAGTATCTATATTTATATTTCAGCTTTATCACTCCTTCAGATATTTCTCCTTCTCCTTGAAATCCCTTACCGTGATGGTGCAAAAGCCTGAATCCACTGGTACACCTCTTTATTCTGCCTTACATTTGTGTGCAGGAAGCCTGCACCTGAGGAGGTAAGCTGGGAGTTCCTGCACTGTACAGCTTCTCTTTCAATGCAGGCAATAATTTCTGCATTGAGACCAGTGGCATAACTAGGAATCACTGGCCCCTCCAGCAAAACTATAATGAGCCCCTATCCCTGCTTCATCTACAAAGGTTTTCTGGGAGTTGGCTGTATCTGTGATAGGAAAAATAAGATGGGGTCCTCCTGCCTTCCCCCACCCACCCTCTGCATGGTCTGCTCCACTGGTAGTTACACTCCTGATTGAGACACTTGCAAATTAAAACAAGGTGCAGGAAGGAAAGAGTTTTACAGAGCACATAAGCAATCAATGCTTGTACCAATGAATGCAGGTTAGAAGCACTTCTTAAAATTAAAGATCAGAACATTTTACTGTGAATTATAAAGAAATTAACAGTCAATTTTGCTATCATTTTTCACAGAGTCGAATGTGCTCTCTCTCCAAAAATCTCTGTACTATCCTGTCTGTACCACTCCCTACTTTGATAGTGGGTGGGCTTGTACATAAAATTCACTTTATGCATCCTAACTTGTTAAGAAGGTAACAGC
Source organism: Hymenochirus boettgeri (assembly GCA_019447015.1). NCBI lineage: Eukaryota > Metazoa > Chordata > Amphibia > Anura > Pipidae > Hymenochirus > Hymenochirus boettgeri. Next base: position 293,044,097 of record CM033476.1, read on the forward strand.
CTACATTACAGGATTGCCTAGCCTGCCAGTATTCTTAAGCAAGCTTGTAACTTGTAAAATGCAATTGACTGGAATGAGAAAACTTTTTTTTTTGGTCAAACGTTTAATCTGAACTGATTTACCAAAAGACCAGAACAGATTATTTCAACTGTAATACGTAATGTTGAGATTCTGGTGTTCATTTGCAGATAACTTCAGAAACATGGATCTTTTCTGGCTGCTTTAAAGTGGAACTTGTTCATAGACCATATTTATAAAGGCACATTATTGCTATTTCGTAATACCATGCCTTTTACTTTTAAGATACTATACAGAGGTAGTACAATAAATATGGTCTATGAACAAGTTCAATTTTAAAGCAGCCAGAAAAGATTTATGTTTCTGAAGTTATCTGCAGGAACTCACTCTCCTTTTATTGTATGTATGCTCGCTTTCTGGGGAAAACAGCTATTGCCACTCAATAGATTTGTGTAAAAAAGGACAAATATCTTAGTGAACATATTGTATGTCAAGTAAATGATATCCTAAATTAGCACCATTGGTTATCACATAGGAAATTAATATTTATCCAACATTCAATCCTTTTTATTTGTCTGCCTTTAGATGGCTTTTAAAGTTCTAACATTGTGGCATTGATTATAGACAAACACAGACATGTCTAGTATTTTCAGGTTTTGACACAGCCAACTGCCTTATTTTATATTCATATAAAATAACAATGCGTACAGGTAAGGCATGCTGCAACTTTTACATAATAAACACAGAACTCAGTCAGCACCTGGATCAAAGCCCAGATTACAAGAAAATATATGATATTCTTATCTCTCTGGGAATTGGGTTATGGAATGGAGGAACAGAAACAGAAAACAAAATTTCATATTTGAAACTGATTGCCCCCAAAACCTTGATCTAACAAGGTTTACACTTATCAAATCTGCTCCGAAATGTACATACCAACCCATGCCTTTACCATGCACGGAAGCAGATGAAGGGGCCAGGCCAGCATTGTTGTCTGTGATTGGCTCAGACATGAAGTGTAAACCTCACAAGGTCATGGTTTTGGGGGACAATTAGTCCAAATACGAAAGTTTGTTTAGAGGGGATGACATATTCTTTAATTGTTAATTTCATTAAATGCACATCAACATATTAGATGCTTCTGGAATATTTCCCTTGGTAATGATGTTATAGTTAAAGCAGTGGTTTGTGTTTTGCATTATTAAAACTCTTTTACATTAGCCTTTGCAAGCAAAGATTTTTAGAAGTCTTTTTACAGTGACTGATCTGCATAGTATATAAGAAGAACCTAATCCTTAGTCAAATGCATTGCCTGATCAGTGGGTAAAATTTTGATGTAAAGACATGAAATAGTAGACGTACAGAGAAATATTACAGGTAGGCTATAGACGTGTGCAGTTACTTGATGCGTGTGAAATGTTTTGAAATCAATTTTTTTAATCCAGACTCATTCTATTCCCATACTGTAATTCAGGTTGAATTGTGCATAGTTTACATACAATCAATTGAATTCATGTCTACAGACATTTTTATAAAAGGGCATCTTTCTAAAATAATTTGCCACATCTGAGATTTTAGGCACTTTTGTGACTTGAAAATATATTGTTATAAATGTAAATGAAAGGTGTAATGTTTCTAGTTATGATGACTAATCCCCATTTGGTCTTCCTTTATTCATTTAAATCATCAGAACAACAGTAATGTAAAGTGTTTGCCAGTCATACTTCCTGTATGTCATCTTCCTGTGTTACTAAATTACGTGCCATTTTTTACATGTTATGCCTGTTAACAAGTTACACCAAAGGCTGCGCTATTTGAAATTGTTGGCAGCATTTAAGCAAAGTAGAAAAAAGATGAAAGATTTCTGTTCCCTACACATAGCTCTGTGTCTGTTACTTATTGCCCCTTCACTTTATGCTATTTGTGCCTGGAATGATGCATCACTTTTGCTCTAAATAAGAGGAAACAGATTCATAAATAAAAAGTCATTTTCTAAAATTGCCCTTTGAAGACTTTTTGAAGGAGAACTCACAATTTGAAGCAATTCATAACCAAATATACATTGCAAAACCTTCCAGTGGTTACTGCCCTCTCCCCTAGTTCAGCAAGTTTGCACTTGCTGAGTTTATTCCATCTAAGAAGAAAGAGGAATAACACAAAAGAGAGAGGGGAGTAAAAATGCAAAAAGGAAAAGTAAATATAAGACAGTCTATTGGAAAGAATTTTATTGATTTAAAGGGGAATTACATAGCAAAACAATTATTAAGGTATATTGTTTTAATTGGCAGATTCTGGCCTATGAGTCAATGTGTTGCATGGAGTTTTCCTGTTAAAGGGGAACTACATCAAAACATATAAACTATTTGTTTAATATAAAAAACAATGCATAAAAATAGATTCTTAAAGGGCATCTATACCGAAAAATAAGTTGTTTTAAATTGACTTTAACTGGAAACTATAATTCTTCCCAACCACCACTGTATCATTTGTTGATCTGTCCCCTATTTCTTTATATATTCAATCTAAAACCTCTTATATTTTAGCTGTCAATCAAGTTTCTTGCTCTCAAAAACTTCTTTTGTGAGTAGTTTTACTGTAGCTGGAATGGTGACAGAGTTTTGACAGTTGGGATGCTGTATGATGTATGCAGGCTTGGTTTGTTGGTTTGTGGGAAAAAAGTCAGGTCAGATGGAAGTGGGAGTGGTTAAACACCTTTGTTTCTGCAGTGAGTTGACCTCAAGCAGGATTGGCCATCTATCCTAGGCAAATCCAGCTCACCTTTTTTGCATTTTGCTGTGCTGTGCACAATGCCAGAGGTGGGATGGGACTTCTGCTGACATCATTTCCACCCCTCAAAACCACAACCAAAGCAGTGAAGGAAGGAATAGGATATATTCCGTTAAGTTCTTGCTAGATAGATAGCAAATAATAGAAGAATTGGATTATGGGTTATATTTGCAATGACTAAATACATTTTATTTAGCCGTTATCTATTTAGTTACAGCTAATATTCAAACATTAAGTATGATCTGTGTACAACAGCCATTAAAAGCTTAGAAATCTTTCCCTAAGCCTGCCAAAAAATGCTGCAATATTCTTTACATAACTGTATGTTTTTCGGTGGTGGGAATGCATAAACTTGGACTAGGGAGATGCATTCCTTTAAACCACTATGTTTAGACAATATTTTCCATGACTCAACAGAGCGAGGCAAAATCAATGACTGTCCGAATTAGAAACCGACAGATTTACACCAGGCAAGTGAAGACTTACTGACTAGAATTTTCCATCATTTTTTATTTTCAGCTTAACAGCTGCACTGGAAACCATTTAAAAGGAAAGGAACACATGACTCTAATAAACTATTAGTCTAAAGGAAAACTAGAGAGCAACATATCAGTAAATATAACTGTTCAGTGTATGTATAGGAATGGAAAGCCACCATCCTTACCCTAAACAATGAGTGAGCACAGCACGGGGAAAAATAATCAAGATTGATACGTTTTTAACCGAACCGTGTTTTGAGGTAAAACTGAGGGTTTCGGCATTTTGCGGATATGGAGGAAATTTCGAAATTTCAGTTGACTGAACTTGGCCACTGACAAATCTTTATAAATTCGTCCCTCTGGCTCTATAACCTAGAAATAGTAAATGTTCAAATATCGGGTTGCATGTGAGTTACTGTCACAAACATACAAGAATTAAAACAAAACTATAGAGGTGGGGGAAGCAGCTGAATGAAATGTTTCTGTATCACAAAAATTACGTTAACATAATACGCTGCTCCATACAGCATGAAACACCGAGATGGTCATAGAACCATGATATAAGGGATAATGCGCCCCTTACAGTATAATATAAGGATATTACGCAACCGAGGAGTTCCCTGACCATATAGAAGCACGAGGCCGTAGGACGAGTTCTTTTATACAGGGCAGGGAACTCCGAGGTGGCGTAATGTCCTTATATTATAATGTGAAGGAGCGCATTATTTCTTATAATACATTCACATTTTAAATTCTAGCCTTGTCCCTATTCCCACCTTAATTTAAACCCCCAAGCTACCTTCTGTAACTTAAACCCAGTAGAAACGAACATCTCAGCCCAGCATCTATGCAGTTAAACAAATTTTTGTGGTGGAGAGAGACATTGGTTATGCAGTGACAGGAAGCAGCTCCAGCAGGTTCAGTTAGTGAAGTTAACACTGCAAAAAACGCCATTGTCATTGTCCAGGCATGAACACTGGAATGTAGTGGGATATAAGAAATATAAGAAATGAGTCACTTAGGGACATAGCTGAGTGATTTTTATAAGGATATATACCACTGCAGCTCCCATTATAAAATACCACACTTATGTATTATAATGTGTTATAGCCATAAATATCAAACACTATTAGTATTAATGCAAATCATTAATTAAAGCAAAGTCCTTCAGACCAATTCGCTAGTGTAAAATGGCAATAATATTCTTCACTGGGTTCAGTCAATTTTTTCAAAAAACTATTTCTATTCTTGTGCGACGAGAATATATTTTTTCACATTAAAGAAAATGTATAAAACAAGTAACATTTCTTTTATTTCCACTTAAACCAGTCTGGCAGTATTATTATTCCTGCAAACCCATTTGGCATTCATTCCCCTTAAGTATCTTCTCCAACTTCCATGAGTTTTTTAAATTAGTTCTGTGCCTGGAACATACCAAAAAGCTTACTAAAGTCTGGACAATGACTCCTCCAAGGTCTGTTCAATAATCAGTTTTAAGCTAATAATGAAAATACCCATTAGTTTAGTCTTATCAGTAATGTGCACACCTGGTTTGTATGAGGCAAACCATTAATATCTGCCCATTCTAGTTTCTGTGGGATACCTTATACTCTCTTGACTGTGCATTACTACTGAATCATTAATTCCATTTCAGATACTGTATTTGTTAAAGAACCTTTGTGTTTCATTGGAATGTCGAAGCAAGTTTATCAAGATGAGGCTATGCCTTAGTTTACCCTGCAGCCCACTATATAACTTACTGGGTTGACTTTCAGGATAATATTGAACAGACTTCATTACAGCCCATTCTTAACAGTTAAAACCTGATTAGATTTATTTATTTGTTGCGGTACAACATGACCACAGTAAGTTGGGATTTGCTTTGTGAAATTTGGGATACACACAGTCATCATTTTATTCTGTTCTGCCATATTTTTAGTTGGTTGGTAACCTATAGTTATTCAGATATTACTATAGTGTATATTATAAAACCTTTCCTACAGTGATTTTTCATTTAGGCTCTTAATCTGAATACACTTTAAAATCTGGAAAGGGTTCAAGCATAGAAAGGTACAAGAGGATTCCTTATGGCTGTGTTTCGGATAAGCTTAATGGATTCTTACGCTACCCGTTAACTTGTTAGTATTTTTTATGACTCATTCTAAGGCTGAGTACACACCATTCAATATTTCAGGCCGACTGACCGATATTTAAGTGTATCGTTCAATGCCTTGACCAATAACCGACTGTTCATTCATCCAAATCAGACAAACGTGTGATTGGACGTGATGAAGAGCCAAAGGAAACTGTCAGTCGAAATAGGATCCCCCCCACAACACACTCACACCTACCTCCATTTAGGCTTGGTTTCTTTATTTTGACATAAATTGCCTCCTTAAAACCTCTTTTAAACCAGTCCCATTCTTTGCCCAAGATGTTGACATTACAGTCTTCAAATGTATGTCCTTTTTCCTTGTGTTGCAGGTACACGGCTGAGTCCTGACCTGATGGAATTAGGCTATTCTGTGCAGGGCCATACGTATGGAGGTATAATAAATCAGGTGCAGCAAGCCCCAGGCTCTTCGCTAGGCCAAGATACAAAACTCCAAAAGAGAATTGTGCAAATATATATATATATCAAACATGCAACCACAACTGACGCGTTTCATGTATAGAATACTTCATCAGTAGCGTCTGATGAAGTGTTCTATACACAAAACCCGTCAGGGTGTCAGGTGTGGTTGCGTGTTTGTATATATATTGATGAAGTATTGATGAAGCTACTGATGAAGTATTCTATACATGAAACGCGTCAGTTGTGGTTTATATATATATATATATATATATATATATATATATATATATATATATTCCTAATAAGGTAAACCTTTTTATCAACGGAGTATTCAGTGTTTGACTGGGTTGCACAGCTCTCACATAAGTATGGAGAGGTCCCTGACATCTTGCTATTATATGCTGGTTGGGAAGCATTCCACTGCATTTATTCCAGCAGATTCTTGTACAAGTTATTTTAAATTGAGAAAGACAGTCAGATGACTAGCAAAATGGTTTTAAGAACTAAAATTCAAGTCTAGTAACCTGACTGAGTACAACAGATATTTTGGATCGGTATTTTGTAAGTGCAGGAATGGATCCATAAAATTGGGATACAATGGGCAAAATGCCCTTTTCTACAGCTCCAGCAAAAATCTTTTATCCTTTGTCAACTTGCTTGGAAGAGTAAACTTTTAAAACATTAGTCAATTTGCTCTATCATTTTACTAAAGGGCACACGGAAACCTAAAGACCACCAGTTTTACACCAATGTTTTGTTTTTCAATTGCCATATAAATGTCCATTTGGAAAACTCTGTAATGGTGAAAAAAAAAAAATCATTATCAAATTCAACTCAATTTATAAACTCCCTTTTCTAGTAATCCACCTTTTCAATAATCAGCGACAGCTACAAACTGTTTACATTTATGAGGTCATTATCTGTTTGTTTAAGGGAAATAATGTTTTCTGTGCAGTGCTATATACTTCTTTAACTTCTGTACATAAAGAAACTCAGCAGCTTACAATCTAATGACTGTCAACTTTTTACTAAAAACTTTATGTGACCTTGGGCACGCAGATGTGAGATATCCTGCTTCAAAGTATTTTCTATAACAAAGGTTAAGAGTCTATTACAGCTCGATTTATAGGCTCTTAGCAACTCAGAAAACACCTACACGTTTTATTAATGGATCTGCAGGCAAAATTAAGGACATGTAGAAAACAGATGTGTTCCACCTAACTCAAGATGAACTGTTGTAAACACGTTTTGTGTATGTCATAATACAAAACTCTTGTATCACAATATTATTTTGTTTGCTCTTTTAAAACAGTTACCTCAACACATTTGTGACAGGTTCACATAATGAATCATTAAAAAAACAACCAATTAAAAATGTCTGTATTATTCTGAAGCCAAACAAATCATTTTAGGTGCTTTTGTTCCCAGGCAAAAATCAAAAGAACTAATTATTGCAATCCCTTCTAAAATGTTCTTGAAAAGACCAAGTTCTAAGGGGTACATAAAGTTCCATATGGGAAAATGGAATCACTTGCTAAAATGAAACCAATTTATGAAAACAGTTCTGATAAGATTATTGATGATGAATCCCTACAAAACTATGATGTGGCTTCTTTCTTGTATCCTCTACAGTGGTTTTCTGGGGGGGGGGGGGCTGTATCTTTGTCATAGGGAAAGTAGGAACAATAGGGCCCCCTGGCTCCCAGGACCACCTGCAGGGACTGTTCCCCTGATAGTTACTCCCCTGTCAACATATTATATTCAGGTCTGTCTTTAATGTTCACTTACTTTAAATTTCAGTGGATATGACAGTATATGTAATTTATTTTTGTCTATTGTTGACCATAGATAATTAAAGTTAACCAAGCAATCCTTCGTTTGAAAAGACTCCTGGCTTACCACTGTCATAGTAATTGAGAATTTCCTTTGAAGTTTTTATCACTCGGGATTTAAAAACAGTGAGACCATGACACAAGGTTTAATGGTTGATGCTGCACTATTTAAATTGTTGCTAGAGGTTTTTTGTGTTGTTTTCCAATTTTCAAAGACTTTCTTGATTGATCACAAACTGTTATCTATTAATTATCTAGTAACTTAAAATGATTTATTAATGTGTCAGGCTCTTTGTGTTGTGCTGCAATAATTTAAAACAGTAATATCTATTCCTTGTAGACATTTACTTTGAGATTGAGCAGTGCTCTGGATTCAATACACCTTAAGGGGTATGTCCACCTTTACAACAAAAAATTAGTGACTAGTTAGGTGTCTGCCCACAACACTAACTGCAATTCCTACGAAGTATATTTCATGCATTTTTAACTAGATGTGTATTGATAAGTTTTATTCTTTTCTGGAAAAGGTATTTGCTTCCTCCCTCTGCTCAATGAGCTTTTTATAAGCTTGAGCATGTGCAGAGGAGTAGGAAAAAAAGCAGACAATCATTGGCTGGGATTTCAGCAGTCACAGCTGTATGGAGGGAGGACCCAGCTTTCTAACTAGATATTTAAGGATAATTATTAGCTCTATTGTGAGTAAAACATCTAAAATGTTCTGAATATATCAGTTGGGGTTACAAGTGATGTTTTTTGTTTAGGGTGGACATGCCCTATAAGTAGCACAAAACTTCATGTGTATCAAATGGTGCCATAGAAGATGTGTTTTATTCCCAGTATCCAGCAATGCAGTAACTTGAAGACCTTGTATTGCATTGCGGGATCTGAGATAGGTAAGGAGCACTTCTTAGCACTTTTTTATCTCCCCCCAATTCTTCTATAAAAACTGAGTGTCCGCTTTCTTGTAATTCCTTGGAACATGACTGTGATAATAGGGAGAGTGTATCCATTTAGCAATCAGGTATGTAATTTTATAATGTTCAAATCCATTTAACTCATTGGTCTCTTAAGAAATTGATTCCATTGTTAAGCCATTTATGTATTTTAAAAAGGGATTTCCAAGGTAATTATTTGTTTTAAAAAAAACTGTTTTTTAGAATCTGAAATGATATTGTATGTTCTGTGCCCTCGGTCTCAGTTTGAAAGAGTAAATGTCAACGAGACACAAAAATAAATTCTTCTTCCTTTATCTTTGTCCAGAAAGGTTCTGTATCCCACCACAGCCAAGCATAACAAGGTATGAGAAAGAGAGGAAGCCAGAGGCCGATAACTATCTCTTTAACTTGAACAGCTGGACACAAGGAAAGCAGGCAATGAGACTCTGTATGCAAATATTTCATTTTTTTATCCAAAATGGACAATGTGAATATTTAACGTAACCATACACCCAATTTATTCCAAGTTTATAAAGGGGGGGTGTGATTTAATTTATCTTCATTTAACATCTTATAAAGATCAGAATGATCTTTTTGCCATTTGTACATCTGATTTTTGTTTTCTGAAGGAGTTAGTAACATAGAGACTTTTTCTCTTTAGTTGTTTTAAACTTGTTGCTGATCTGTTGCTGAGGGGCAGTTTATGGCCTGATCGATTTTCAACAAAATCTGTGATATTGGACTATTGGCCCTGCTGGAAAATTAAAGATTGTTGTGCACATTTTATTAGGCAAAATGATTTGTTGTTTTAAAAAAAAACTGGTGGACACCATGTCCATTCTTGACCAGCAGACTAATTGAGAACCCAGGGTGATTGGTCATGCAGCCTATAAAGATGGTTGGATTTTACCAGATTGGTCACAAAATAAATTTCAGCCAGAATTTAGCCCTCTGTGACATTTCTATGGGTCGGGCTGAAAGACCATTTGAAAAGTATTTTGTAGCCAATGTTTTTCCACTAGTTTTTCACATAAACTGTTAGAAAACAGACATGTTGGTAAATTTCAGCCATTCACATGACCACACGGTCATTAGTGCCAAAATATCGGTGACACTTCAATTTCCAGATAACTGACCACTGATTGGTTTAAATGGACACTATACTGAAAAAATAAATTTGCCTTATCTTAATTTATAATTGAATAAATGTAAGTAGTACACAATTTGTGTGTGTTGCTGCATACCTTCAATCTAGCACACATTTTGTTTAGGAGCAGTATCCCCCCCTCCCTCTTTTAACCACTCCCTCTTCCATCCAACCTGACCTTTTCCCCACAAACCAACTGTCAAGCCTGCACACAGCATACAGCATTACAACTGTCTAAACTCTGTCACCATTCCAGCTACAGTAAAACTACTCACAGAAGAATAGTTTTTGAGAGCAAGGAACTTGATTGACAGCTGACATGTAAGATGTTTTAAATTGGATATGTAAAGAAATAGGGGGCAGATCAACAAAAAAATTATACAGTGGTGGTTGGGAAGAATTATAGTTTCCAGTTATGGTCAATTTAAAATAACCTATTTTTCAGTATAGACACCCTTTCGAGATCAATAGTCTGTTGGTTGAAAGATTGGGCCGCAATTGGCTAATGTGTATGAGTCCTAAACTAAAAGCAATCATCAATTGTGCCTTTAACATCAATCACAACATTAAATACAGCCAGTTAAATACAGCCAGCAACTACACCCCCTCTGTGTTCGGGGTGTAATTCCAGAGAGGAATGGGTGATGTTGCTGCAAGTTAAATTCTAGATGTAACTATTCATTCTCATTGAAACCAGATCATATTAACATAGCAATGTACAGCTGGAAATGCAAAATGCTCATCGATTTTAAATAAATCATATATTAAATGAAATGTTTGCATTACATGTGTAGAACATTGTCTTTGTAGTAAATGAGGATTAGATATAGGACTCTGCAGATCCTTTTGCTTCTCTCTTAACATTTCTTTAAAGGAATTAAATAGCTATTAAAAGGTATCTCCACTGGTATCGTTTTTGCTTAAAGGGACAAGCCCTTTAAGCATTTTACTACTGGCAAAAAAACAACAGCAAGACACTGCTCCAGAGTAGTGTATTGACCCAACCTGGTACCACATGTAGGGATATACTGGAGTTTCAACCCCAAAATACTGATTCCATGTTCTAAATTTAATTTCAAGAAACATCAGAGGGTGCTGATAAGATGTAAATTTTAAAAAAAACAACACACAACCAAACGAAAGCTTACAGTATATGTTGTGCAGCACCTTTGTGAGACTTTCATACATTAAACAATGAACATTGATATTTATCTGTATGTACCCAAAATTAACAGAATAGTCTATACACACATATGCATACAACACTGCATTATGTAAAATCCTCATCAAGAGACGCACCACTCCTGTTCTGGAGTTTAAGTCACGGTAAGCGATGTTTTATCGGTTAGCGTCACTAACACTTGAGGCCACACTGCAATGCACCAAAGTGCGTGTGCGATAGGTTGCGTGTGCGATTTCTGTGCGTTGTCTCGCGATTGCGCATGCAATTTCATTATTTGGACACGTATGCGTAATTGCAAGTGCATTGAAAATCTCAAGAATTTTTGCGTTCCCGTGATTTCCATGTTATTTAAAATTTCATGCAAATGCATGAAAAGCACGTTAGTGTGGCCTAGCCCTTAAATTCCTTTATTTTGGCGGCTGTTTGGCTGCCGCAGCTGCCGCAAGCGATGTTATATGCCAAAAAAGGCATTCTGTTGCAGCAATTTAAACGCCAGCAAATAGATACTGCCACTAAGTGATACACAGAGAGCCATCTTGGGCCATCCCCCTGTTAGAACTGAATAGAATGTGAGCTACAAAATATCTAACTTATTTGTCGCTAATTTAGACTCCTTTCCTTGTGTTGTGTATGAATATGTCATGTTGTATGAGCATTTGACACCAGTTTGCATATAGTTCAGTGAGGAATTGTTACGTGTGCGTTTTTGGAGGAGGGTGTATGTGAATTGAGCAATCGAAATAAAGGAATACAGATAAGGGTAGATGCTTGTTTGGGCGTAAAAAAACAACAACCACTTTTCTGAAAATCAAGTGTAATTTAAAAAATATTTTTTTAGAACATTAACATTAAATACTTTTAGATCTCCAAATGGTTGAATTGGTACATTATTTGCATTTTTTTCTGACACATTCCATTTTCGTTCATATTAATGGCCGGCAATGACAGGTTATTGGGCAATGGTACATGGAGCACACAATAGACTCACAGACACTGTAGTTACCCTGGCAAGATGACAGCTACTTCAAAATAGCATCATTGTTAATGAGAATGAATGAGATGAATCAGAGACATTGGGCCTGGTGACCCTTTGTGACCTCTCATTATACAAATACGTTCCTTATTTCAAAAGATTAGCCATGTTTCTTAGCTGGCCTTAACGACAAAGGTCTTCTTATTTCTGATTTTAAAAAAGGTTCATAGACGTATGAAAGATTTCTACTAAGAAGAAACTACTATGAGACATTTTACCGGTAAAAGAAAAAGGGAATTTAAAATGGCTGGTCAATGTGAGTGTATCAGTGCTGGTCCATAAGGGTGTATCAGTTCTGGTTCATGTGTGTGTATCAGTGCTGGTTCATGTGTGTATATCAGTGTTGGTCCATGTGCTAAATTGTTAAATGTGTCCTTAAGATGGAAAAAATATTTAGGTGTCAATGTGTCTTCCACACTTTTATGGAATTTTGCACTGACTCATAGAAAAGTACATTTAGAATCATGTGTAACCCTTTAACCAGTTCATATTACTTAGAAAGATAGGACAATTTCAAAACCTTTACATTTTAGAATATATTTAGAAAAGTGCTTTAAGGTCTGTTAACCTTAAAGACAGAGAATAGTGCCATTAAAAACGTTGGGGCTGATGCAATAAAAGGTGCAAAAGTTTGTCTGCACTATACATTTGCAGTAACCAATCATATGTTAGCTTTTAATTGGGTTACTGCAGTTATATTACATGTGATTGGTTAGAGATGGCCGAGCTTTCGAAAGTTCGGTCTGTTTTCGACTTTTCGAAAGTTCGAAAATAGACCCATTTAAGTCAATGGGAGTCAAAAAGTTTAAATGAAATACAATTAAAATATCAAAGGTAACTTAATGTAAATGGCTGTGGGACCTGGGAAATAGTCTGGGGAACACGTTTAAATATCCAGGACTTTCGAAAAATCTATTTTACTCTCACATGCGCTACTTTCGAGCTCTTGCTTTCAAACATTCGATAATTATCCCATGAACGACTCGCTGATTTGATAATGAGATATTTACTCACTTATAGGTATAATAGACTTATTACTTGCCGATACGATGCTCGCATATAGGTATAATAGACATTTTACCCGTGGATTCGATGCTCGCGTATAGGTATAATAGATATTTTACTCACGGATTTGATGCTCGCGTATAGGTATAATAGACATTTTACTCGCATATTCGCTTGCCTCGAATGTTCGAACATTCGATAAATATCGAAAGTCTGGAAAATATTGAAAATCCGGGTCCGGGATAGTTCGAGAAGTCTGAGTCCGTTTGACTCGAATTATGCTGTAGATTAATAGAACAGGCCAACTTTGGCACCTCTTCTTATGTCAGCTTCCTAGAAGCTCTAAAGCTCTACGAAAGATATTTTAATGCCAGATAACATTCTGAATAAACTGCACTGTCTAAGACATCAAAAGCAAGGTTGTATTCCCCATATTCCATCTTTGTGCTGTTGTGGGTATTGATGAGTTTTGAAACAAACCAGGTTTTGATTCAGAACTGCTGGTTTCTAAATTCTGCAGATCTGAAAGAATTTTTGAAATTTTAGGAACTGGGAAATTTGGGGAACATATCATTGAAAAATGAAATCTAAAGATTGTGCTCAAAAAATAGAAAATTGTGTTTGAAAAAATTGGAAATTCTGATCAAAAATTCTATTGTGATCAAAAATGTAAAAAAACCCACAATACAACAGATTTCGAATCAGATTTTTGGAACTTTAATGAGTTCTGCCAAACCGCTGTGGGTACAAACCTTGTCATGCGTTAACAAAAACAAAATAAGTTTGGATTTAGGTTCTATTCTTCTATGTGTTGTTTAATCCACCTTTTGGTAAGGACCATCCTCCCTAACATGTACAAATACATTGGATTGTAGATACAGCAATATAAAATAATTGACACAAAGTACCCCAAATGTCCAACAACCAAACAACCAACTTCAGCCATATTAACCCACCATACCTAAATATTGCACTGGTAAAGCTCCTGAATTATTTTTGACCTTTAACCCTATTAAGGCATTTAGATGACTGCATGACAAAGTCACACAGGGTTTAACTGAGCCTACAGTGCAAGGACTAGCAGGTGGCCATCAATCTTCCTTAAATTATGCCTTAAAATTGGTTCTGCCATTAAATATATCACCCAAAAATCCATCTCAGTGCCTTTTATAAACTCCTCCAACCTTTCAATCTTTGAAAGGATTGACGTAGTTTTGACATGTCAAGTTTAATTTTTACAGATTTAACAAGAAACTTCTTGTACATTACAATGAGGAGTGTTTGTAGAATCATACAATGTGGGTTATGTACTTACCTACAGTGCATAGGTCAACGTTTCAGTAAAGGGTATCTCCACTGATATAAAAAAAATGTTGGCATTTAAGGGGTTATTCAATAAAAGTTCTTATCGTTTAAAACGGTGCTAAATTTGCCCCATCCAATCAGATGTTAGCTTTCCAATGTTAAATAAGATCTGATTGGTTGGGGCAAATTTAGCACCATTTTAAATGATAAGAACTTTTATTGAATAACCCCTTTAGTTTTATTGAAGAACGGGAGGTAAAGAGCTGTGCCTTACCTCCCGTTCCTTAATAAAACCCGCAGGAGCCAGGAGAGAAGGTAAGGTACTTACATGATTGCTGGCTCCCCGGCCACCTAGTCTGACAGGTATCGATGGACTCTGTATTCTATGCACATGCACATCATCAGTCCATCGGGACCTGTCAGACTACGTGGTGGAGGAGCAAGCGATCAGGTAAGTTTCTTACCTTCTCTCCAAACTCCTTCCATTTTTTAAACTTTAAGCCAAGGTCTAAAAATTATTAAAAAAACTAAGTAATGATTAGAATATAAAGTGGTGTATATTACAAAAAACAAAATGAAGTTTGAATCATTACCATCCATGGGAAAAGGTCCCCAGTTGAGAGGTCTACTCTAAGTTAAGCATGATACTTACCATTCATATCCTGTGCACTGTAGAACTGTTGAAACTGTTTTATTCTCGTTCTGTACATAACAGGCTGTGGGAAACCTGGAAATGGGTTTACAAAGTTACAAATGTACATTTGGACAATACCGTAAACTATCTAAAGTACAAAGCAGTAAAGATGAACCACATTGTTTCACTACAGTCTCAGAAGTATTGATAACAAGAGAATTCAGTTGCAAAGACATAGTTTCCACTTCTCTGCATGCCTGGCATTGTCACTGTACGGCTATAGAAAAGAAATACTTCAATTATACAACCTGCTTTTTCCCACATTAACTAAGGACACTATTCAGCCTGTCATTGAAAATGAAGCACTCTGCTTGACACCGCTTCCCCTACTGAAGAACAATGTACAAAGTATGTTTCCAACAACTGCAAAATGCTTAAGGCTTCAAGGTGGTCAAGATACGTTAGGGCAGCTTTTGATCACTCAAAATTAAAAGCAAAGAGACCTTGCCATTTTTGGTATATTCACTGTGTAGCCATGCTCTCTTTCTATCCCCCCCCCTTTTTTTTTCTCCAGCCCAGTACAATTGAGTGAGACTTCTTTTAATTCGCTAGTTTATTCCACTCGGCTTCACCATTGTAGGGGGAAAGAAAAAAAACATTTCTGCAGGAGGCAGAGAGTGTGTACAGCAAGCTCGGACACATGAATTATTCACCTCTTAATTGCACAGCCACATACTGTTGTATACATTGGAACACTGCATCCCATTAATCAAGAGATGGGACGTGGATTACAATGTAACCACATTGCAAAAAGAACATTAGCTGGATAAATTGTCCACCCCAGTCATTACAGGAATAATCTCTCCCACTACCATACATACTTACAGGGTGATTCAATAAAAGTTCTTATTTTTAAAAATGGTGCTCATTTTTTTCCCCAACCAATCAGATATTATATAACATTTGAAAGCTAACATCTGATTGGTTGGGGCAAAATTAGCACCATTTTTTAACAATCTTTTATTGAATAACCCGGATAATGTATAAGAAAGAATATAGCTTAAAATGTAGTTCCTTAGGTATGAACATGTGTTTTATATTAAATTATCACAATTGGCGCAAGCCATTTTGGATAGATTCTATAGGATGATTCTGGGTTTCAGAACAAATAAAAAATCATCATTAGATGCTCTATAAACCTGGTAACAAAACACTAAATAGTGGTGAAAGGATAAATACACAGAACTAAAGCTGACTGTAATGCTGGCTTATTTAGGTGAACAAGTATCACTGCCTGTTTCTTACCATTGGTGTCCTTGTGTGTTTGACTACCATTGGGAACCCCTAATAAATCAGCTGCTGTGATTAAGAAAGTGGGAAACAAAAGGAAGCTTGGAGCCATGACCGTTTTGAAACATAAGGAATCTCTACCTTATAAATGATTTAACCGATGTACTATAAATGCATAAATAATTAATGAATTTTCTCAAAGGGCATGACCACCCCTACCTTTAATACTCTTACTTTCCCGACCTCATTAAATTCCCAAGATCGTTATCCTTACTTACCTCTTTGCTGATCCTTATCCTTCCTTTACGATGCTGCAGTAAAGCGTGCACCTTATTTTGATATTGTCTTTCTTCCTGGTTGCAGCCATCAGTCAAAGCTGTTAGAGACGAGCCTCTGGTTTCATTTCGGAACTGGCGGTTTTTGAAAATCATGCAGAAGAGAAAGTGGTCACAAATTCGAAAATAACATTTTTGCTTCAAACGGATTTTTGGAATTTCAGTAAGTTTTGCGAGATTGTAGCGTTAATTAAAAAGTCTGTTGGGTGCCATATCTATGACTGATCTGGTCCTGTTTCTAATGTGAGTGGTAGGAGCGATATTCATGTTCTATGGTTCACTCCTAATGCTAGTGCCCACTCAGGGAGGTATGAATAGGCTAATCCATTGTGGAAGAAGCGCGAATAAGGGCCCCATCATAATTTGCTGGGGGGCCCAGTGATTACTAATTACACCACTGTAAACGTTAATCAGGAGTGGTCTGTGGGTCTGGAACTGATGACCAATATTTCATCCCTTTCCATTTAAATGTTTGTCAATCAGCATGAAATATCAACCTGTGTGTTCTTGCCAATAGAGATAAAATCAACAAAACCGTATTCATTCATTTCGATATTTTACTTTCCCAGTCAGTATAAACATATAGACCTTATTTATCTTAAACCTGTTCACAGTGCTGACATTAATTATGTGCACATACAAATCAACCAAGGTCTGTAGTATTGTTTGTGATACAAACTGAATAAAGGGGAGTGATGGGGGGGGTTGTTGGTCTGTTTTGGGTTTTTTATTTTAGCTTGTCACTGCATGTGGTAAGGGTATCAGATGTCACTGTGTTTGGTCAGTTTAACTAATAACCCAATGATAGGAACTAACAGAAACCATTAAAAAAACTATTACACATTAGCATGGTTAGTGCGATCAATGGTTACAATCAATGGAACTTTATGCAAGCTTAATAGAAATGCATGCATGCCATCAAAATTTGGCATGAAAAAAATGCCAATAATAAAGGCACATACACATTTCCAACTTCTCTGTGTATTTCTTACTTGGAATACAATTGTGAGTGGAAAGTTGAAATTCACTGGAGAGATGGAAGGATTAAAAAAAAAATCCTGAAAGTAGAACCAGCTGTTCAGTTTGTAGACTTCAGCAATCTGAGCAACAGGAAAGCCCAGGGCCTTCCACTTATCACTGCAGTTTAACTTGCCCTGAGCACTTTTTTTTTATAGCATTTTAAAGATAATTGGACTAAAGGAAAAAAACAAACATAATGTTTTTTTCACGGGCTAATGGAAGACATTCAGCACATTTCTAAAACACTAGACTGAAACCAAACAACAATCTAATGGACAAGTAGGCAAAGTATAGCATAAACAAAGAGAAACAGCTTTAGCAGTAAATGTCTAAGGCTAGGTACACACAGGCCGAAAGAACAGCCAGACCCAACGATATTTTGGTTGATCAGCTGGGCAGAAATATTGTCCATTGTGTACTTAGATTTAAAGGGCATGTCCACCCTTAAAAATATGGTCACATTTCATTTATCAAGTATTGCCCTTGTTTTCTACCTTCCTTGCAGAGGTTGCCTTCTCCTTCCCCCGCTCAATGAGCTCTTAGGACCTTGAGCATGTGCAGAGAAGGCAGCAGGGTAAAGAGAGGTCTATCATTGACTGTAATGTCAGCAGTCATTAGCCTTGATTGATTTACTGCATGGAGGGAGGAGTAGCTTCCTCTGTCAGAATGGAGGCAATACTTTAATATCTGGTTAGTAATAAATCTAATAATGTGCTAAATATATATGTTGGAACTGGAGGCAGGTAACAAGTGACCATTTTTTTTGTTTTAAGGGTGGAAATGCCATTTAAGCAGTAGTTGGCTAACAGTCCAAGCAGTTGAGTTTTGTACAGTTTGCACATACAAATAGATGTGTAGCTGTGCTACATGGAACCTGTAAATTGATTTACACTACCACTGATGTGGGAACATCACTTGTCTTTCTACTTTCTAATAGTTCCATTGAACAAATAGAAGGAAGGGGAAGGGAAGGAAGGAAGGTAGAAGGTAAGGAAGGATGGAAGAAGAGAAGTTAGGAAGGATGGAAGAAGGAAAGGAAGGAAGGAAGAAGGGAATGAAGGAAGAATGGAAGAAGGAAAGGAAAGAAGACAAAAGAGATGGAAGGAAGGAAGAAGGGAGAAGGGAAGGAAGGAAGAAGGGAAAAGGGAAGGAAGGATGAAGGAGAAGGGAAGGAAGAAGGGAAGGAAGGAAAAAGGAGAAGGGAAGGAAGAAGGGAAGGAAGGAAGAAGGAAGAAGGAGAAGGGAAGGAAGAAGGGAAGAAAGAAGGAAGTAAGAAGTATAATTATACAATAAAAATGACACAAAACAATAAATTTTGGCCTGAACTATTTGTTATCAAACTTTTTGTTTGATAATTATTTCCCCTTTCCCTGTGTATACAACATTAACGTCAAACTTCCCCCTGTTGAAAAAAGTTTAAAAGCAAAATGAAATTGTAATGTGCTTATTTTGACAGCTGTGAACTATCAACCAGAACACACACAAATAGATAGGTCAAGCATGGGAACAAAAAAGTAATCCACAAGAAATTTAGCAATAGGAAAATAATGTCTTTTTTATCTCTATAAATATATATTGTTTCCATACAGTCGGTGGTGGGGGTGAAAATATTCTGGTATCCTTCACGTTAACTAAAAATGATTAACCAGATATGTAGTGGGGCACCTGGAGATTTGTGGCCTTAAATATTTGTTAAAAACAGGTGTGGATAAATACAAAATGGTTCCAAATACCCACCAGAATGGTTTCCTAATCCTAGAAAAACTGGGCAGTTATAAGATATCCGGTATACAATAAGATGACAAAAACCAAGAACTTGGAATTCATAAAAGGTAAAATAAGGAATATTCTTTTAATGGCTTCTTCCCTCTATAATCAATACACTCTGTGACATATATAAATACTATAAATAGTAAACATACCTATCATATACATACATAAGCTCCATTGCGACCCGTTGGATTATTTAATTTCATTTATTATGAAACTGTAAAAATGTGTCATTTATGTAATATATACAGGTACTTAAAGTTAATGGGGTATAAAATTTCACTCTTTTGCAACTTCAGAGTAACAGACGTTAGTCAAAGCCTTGATACTGACAGCATACCCAGAGGCTAATGGCCATTAACAAATATGCCTCCTCTGCTGCTGTGCTCAGTGGAGTAACTATCGGACCCCTGCAGTTTTGCCACTGGCTGTGTGCACATAAAAGTCACATATTTATTTTTTTACAAGAATATTCCAGAATATACAGGAAAGTTTTATTTATTTATTCCATCACAAAATACACCTCATACAAGGTTCAAAACTGTGGAACAATTGCATTAGATTTGTCTGGGCTCACATTGGTAACCTTTGACTATGGCTGTACAGGGCAGAACATAAAGATTGATGAAAGGATTATCTACTGATATATATAAATACTATAAATACTGATCATACTCTGTACATAGATATATAAAAATAAATATGAAAAAAGAAAAGAAAAACTTTGTCTAAAAGAAAACCCAGTCCATAAACGAGTCTTGCAGTGAGCACAAATTGCTGCGTAAACAGTGCACAGTAGCGTCCAAAATATATCAATGGCGGATTCTGGACACTGCAAATATCCTCGTAGCATCCAGGGTCCGCCACAGCACTTGAGGTACAAGGATCAGATAGGCCAGCACGAAAGTCAGTGTTTTGGCATTCCACTCCACCCCCAGCCCCTCAGAATAACAATATACAATAAATAAAATAACATACAACATACCATTGTCTTTGACAATCTGTCAAACACAACAGTATGCTCCCTGTATTAATTCAAGTCACTGTAAATGTGGCGTTGTGGGATCCATAAAGTGCATGAAAGTAAATAATCACTGTCATTTTGCTAAACAATTTGCCAAATGTTCCCAGACAAACATCTCAATGTAGGAATTCTATGAAGAGAATATCAACATGCGTTCTACCTGTGGTCAAGATGTATTTGCAATTTAACAAGTGGGGGGGGCACATTTGTTAAGTGAGTTAAAGGAATAATAGTCCTAATAGGTCTAAAATCAGGTACTTTCATTTAATTACCAGGTCATAGCCGATCTGTTTACATTTTAATGAATGAAATGACCTGTAATGAATGTCCTTCTATTATTTGTGTTTTTAACATGTTGCTAATTGTTCATTAAATCTGGAAATCTTACCTCATGGGAATTGTAATTTGGGCTACATGAGATTGCTTCTTTTTTGTTTCCAAACTCTATTTTAAAAGCATAGTTTAAATCCCAATAGAGAATGCATTATTTTGTTAGTCTCCTGGAAAAGAGAAGGGAGTTTACCCTGGTGGTTCTATCGTGAACAGCTGTTAAAGTCGTTCACTGTTCCACAAGGTCATATAATTTGAAATTTGCCTTTAGCTCCAGGGATTTACATGCTGGTCCTTCTAACTCATCAAAAAAAACCAAGAAAAAAGCAAGTATTTTCTCATTCCAGTTACCATAATCTGCCCATCCAATAATTTCTCTGTGTATAAATAAATGATTCCAAAGTACCTCTGTCTGTTATGGTCTCGGTCCCTGGGTTGATTCAGTTGCTCAGTAGAGATCTGAGCATGTTTGAACCATCCAACAGCCAATTAGAGACCAAGTTTGGTTTCTGACTCAGAACACCTGGGTTCTGAAATTCTGTTGGAATTGTTTGGAGCTTTCAAATCTTGTAATGTTCTATATTTTCCGTTACCATCTAAAATACGGAGCTACTGTTCTTCCGAGGCTTGCCGAGTCTAATCAGGCACTTTACCAAATATATGAGGCTACTTTTGGTAACCCTTAAAAGTAGTCTTGAATATTTGGCAACCCTCAAAAGTAGCCCGCACATCCTCAAAAAAAGCTAGGGTATACAGGAACTTCACTTTTAATAAAACCTGGCTATATATATTTCCCCAATCCTTGTGCCATATACACTAATTTACTATTACTTTTAATACCTTTCATTTCTATTGGTCTTCTTTTGGATTTTTCAGAATTCTTAAAATCCGAGAATGGAATGAAACTTACTGGTTATAAACATCTCTACAGCCAACCAGTAGAATCCTGGAAAGAAGAAAGAACCTATAATGGCAGCTCACTACTGACCAAAAAACTCACAATAAACTGGATGAAATCAATTGATTTTTCAAAAATGAAGACTATAAATAGAATACTGTGTAATTTAGATAAGTTATTTAAATAATAATCCCCTTTAATATTTATAATTTTGTAGAAATTGTAATTTTTTTTAAAACCCTCTCTAAAA
Organism: Hymenochirus boettgeri; assembly: GCA_019447015.1. Classification (NCBI taxonomy): domain Eukaryota; kingdom Metazoa; phylum Chordata; class Amphibia; order Anura; family Pipidae; genus Hymenochirus; species Hymenochirus boettgeri. The sequence goes on from CM033476.1 coordinate 293,065,947, forward strand.
AGTACATTATTCATATAATATATAATTCATGAGACATTTAGGCTTTGCATTATGTTTAGACTTTAATCATCCTTTAAATTAATTCCAGACCTGCTATACAGATAAAACGACATGTTAGAAATCTGCTGTTATCCTCAGCTGTCGTTGAGAGGCAGACATGGATATTAACCCAGGAAAAACATCTATCTGTTCCATGGCCAGTTTGGATATGTTGAATGAGTTCAAACCCATAATAGCACACAAAGAAATTAAAGGACACTGATGATTTAATCATCCTAGAGTTCCACAACCAATCCCAGTTATATAACTAGAAATACGAGACAAGAGGATTTCCTGAATCCATTCATCATAGTTAAAATGTGTTTCTCTGAGTAATTAATATTTCTAAATGATTCCATGCAAGCAGTATTGCGACCCGTTCGTTTATTTAATTTTATTTATTATGAAACTGTATAAGTGTGTCATTTATGTAATACATACTTAGAGATCATGGGATATAAAATCGCACTCTTCTGCAACTTCAGAGTAACAGTCGTTAGTCAAAACCTTGATGCTGTCGTCATGCCCAGAGGCTGATGGCCGTTATAAAAAATGCCTCCTCTGCTGCTGTGCACAGTGGCGTAACTACCAGACCCCTGCAGTTTCGCCAATGGCTGTGTGTGCACATAAAACACACATAGCAGCAGTAGAGGAGTCATATACCTGTCGGCAAGGGATTGGGTTCTGCCAGTAAGTTTAAAAGCATTTATTCAAAAAATGTAAGTATAACGAAAAGTAGGTAAGTATAAGTCCATGTAGGTTATGTAGCATGGGAAAATAAAATTCCAGAAGTAAAAAAAAAAAAAAAATTCCAGAAGTAAAAAAAATAATAATAATAAAAAAAATTCCAGAATGTAAATTTATTTGTGCTTAACTTTTCCTTTATTGTACAGGAATATACTGGAATATACAACAAAGTTTTATTTATTCCATCACAATATAGAGCCTTGTTTGCTTTAAAGGTTTTCATACAAGGTTTATAACTCTGGAACTATTAGAAATTTGTCTGGGCTCGCATTGGTAACTTTTGCCTGTGGCTGTACAGGGCAGAACATAAAGATTGATGAAATGATCATCTACTGATAAGTAGTTTGTTCTTTGCTATGGAGAGGGTAGGAGGAGTAAGACCCTATGGCTCCCTGACGTGATGTAGCAGGACGGATCACTAAACGATGATGACGGGAGCCTTTCGCACACATTAGATAGCCATCTGAAGGATTATTAGTCACTTTGGCTGGCTAATCCTCAAACTGGGGCTAAAAAGAAAAATATTGGTTCTCATGTTGCTGTCTTCTTTAGTTCCAATTTATTATTCATACATTCTCTGTATTTCTGTTCATGATCAAGACAGATGAAACACCAGGTTTGGCAAGGCTTTAGTATCAGCTCTGCCAATCTACCCTACAGAAACAGAACGTCTAAGAATGAAATCTATAATGCACAGGAGACCTTCATCTTACAGGAAATGATGGCTTTCATGGACTGAAGCAAAAACTTCCCATTGCAGGGCAATACATAGTTAAAACAATATTACAGTGAGGACTCCATAATGATTTCCACAGAGTTCCTCCCAGATGGTGACTGGCAGATAAAATAGCTAATCGCATAGACATTCTTTCGAATTTAGCTAAATTAGATGAAATTATATTATGCAGAATATCAATATCCCCCCCAAAAAACACAGTTTATGCAAGCCAAGGAATACGCAATTTTACGCAAGCCATGGAATATATAGATATTGATTGAAAACAGATGCATAGTGTACGCTGTACAATACAATAACTGTTTCTTTTTCATATTTTGGTGTACTCCGTTTTGATTTTGAATACAAAGATAACATATGAGTAGCACATTCAAGACCCATCTAATATGTAATATATCAACAGCATAAAAGGCCTAGCACATTAACACATGGTAAGCGCAACTTCAGAAGCATCAGACATGTAGAAAGCAGAGCATTAAATAAGTGTCATAGGAAGCACATGGGCAGCACCCAGTGCATTAGGATATCAAAAGCAATGTAGGAAGCAATGAAGGAACATGGGGGGAGGGGGTTCAAATGAAATGAAAAAGAGGATGAGAGTCTGGCCTCCATCAGTACATTTACGCCCATTCTGATGTACAATATTAAGCAGTAATATACTATCGCTATGGTATTGTAAAGGCCATCGTACAATTACCATTGAGATCATACAATTACCAACATGACTGCAGTCGTAAAAATGGTGATAGTTAAAGATGCATTGTGGCAATAGTGATATGGTGCCTGTATAAATAGGGCCTAATACCACCTGGTGTCTGCACGTAAAAGTCAAATTTTGTCTGGTATCGGCTTTAATACCGCGGTGAAAATGAACACAGCGAACTTAAACAATTCTAATTTAACTGCCCCTTTATAAATATGGCCCATAATCTGTAATTATGATCTTCTAATTATAGTCTCACCCCTATTATGTTTAGGTTTAGTGTATAGGTTTGGGCCTTTTCCGAAGCTGTCCCTGAGAAGGTCAATAAATAATGTGCACAAGTAGAATATTTATTTTCCTATGGTCAGAAATCCAATTGAAAGATTTATTTTGACTAGTTTCTTGCCAATGCACGTTAGGAATAATTAAGCAGTTTATTTTTAGTGCAGCTTACCCCTTTCATTTTAATATGGCCAGACAAGTCATTGACTGGACTAAAATAAAGACTCAGCTTTTTTAAAACATGCTTTTTTTAAATAAGGCTAAGGCCTAATACATACAGACTGATCATGGACTAAACCTGATTTTCAATGAAAACTTATCATTTATTAGGTCAGTCAGTAGTACCAGGAAATTATTTAATTTTAGGCCCAACCAGTCATTTGAGTATAGAAATATGCATGAATGAAATTTACCAGCATGACCAATCATTCCAGACAACAATTTTGCTGTATAATCAGTTGGCTGCTGGTAACTCCACCAATGAGTGCCCTATCCGTCAAAAAGATTGGTCAGTGTGATCATTTTGGTTAAAATATAGGTCCGTGTGTTCCAGCCCTTAGACTTCATCGATAAGACAAAAGTCTTTTTTTGTGTGTGCTGATTTTACAAAGAACAATAAAAAAATGTTGGCAAGGATGGTGGAAAAATTACCCTACAAGGTGGTTATTTGCTGTTCATGACAAACACACATATATTTCATAATGTATTTACATTACTAAATAATATAAACACATTTGAAAGACAGGTTATTGCTGGAATGAATTCTCTCCTGTTCCCAGCCAGGTCTGTTTCACTTTAAAGGGCATCTCCATCCTTAAAACAATAAAACTGGTCAATAGTCAGTTACCTGCCCCCAACCCCAACAGATATATTTTGCACTTTATTGCCTGTATTTATAACCAGATATTTAATGATAATTAATGCCTCCTTTCTAGTAGAGTAAACTAGCCCCTCCCTCCATGCAGTCAATCAAGGCTGTGACAACTGACATCACACCCAATGATTGACTGCTGTTTCCCCCGCTGCCTTCTCTGTACATGCTCAAGCTCATAAAAAGCTCATTGAGGAGAGAGAGGAAGCAGATACCTTTTCCAGAATAGAAGACAACTTATCATTAACTATCTGGTTACAAATGCATGTAATAAACTCATAAAAATAGCAGTTGGGTTGTGGGTAGATTTTGTTATGTGCTCGGAATGTTTGTCAAGATCAATGGAAAAGACCTGAAGATATTGATAAAAATAAATTCAAACATCTTGATATAATTGTGTCAAAATGTACACCACAAATTAAAACTACAGAATAAGTTAAAATCTTTGGTTGGAAGTATATATAACACATTCAAAAAATATTACTGAAATTTTATTCCCCAAAAGCTATTAAGTAGTAAGATGGAACATTTTAGCTTCCAAAGAAGTACAGTATGTGTCAATACCAATAGAAAGCTGATACGTTTAGAATATCTTCGTAAGCAGCTCTGTTTGGTATTTTTTATGGTAAGGATTAAATGGAAACATAAGGCTTTTTAAACATTTTGAAAATGGCAGCTCTTCAGCATTAAATATTGGATGTAACATCTTCCAAGGAAGGAAATTAAAAGGTCATTGATGAACTGGCGCATACTTTTCAACCTCACTGAATATTTTTTCAGGCAAGCTGCCTGCCTGTTAACAGATATTGTTCAGTTCCTAGGCTAAAAAAAAAAAAATCAGCAATAAACTTGGCACTTGTTGGTCTTTTTCATTCTCGGGAAGTCATTTCATGGTCTAATGGATCTACTCTTCTTCGGTTAATAGGGCAATGCTTATCTTTGATTGAACTGCATGTTTACTACACAATGCAATACTATCATTAAGCATCTATAGCTGTAGATCACAAAGAATTCCTAGGTTGAATAAATGTCTCGCCCTCTAACCCTAAAGTTGGTGGCCTCTCGAAGTTAAAGTCACTGTCAGGGTTGTGGCACATAAGGCATCTGGCAGATACACCCTGTAGATGTTAACACAACTTTAGATTGTACTGACCAAACCTTTTCAACCTGATGAGTAATGTGATCTTTAGCCTTTAAACCCAAAGTGACCTTTCCACCTCAATACAACCATTGTCTTCTATACCATGTAAACACTAAAGATCTTCAAGCCAAAAAGCTTTGCATGACTATCAGAATCTATTTGGATTTAATTTCCCTGGTTGAAGATTGGTGCTAAATGATCTCTAAGCAATATATATATATATATATATATATATATATATATATATATATATATATTTTTTTTTTTTACAGAAGCCTGATTTGTTATTGCATATATCTTTTATGCCATATATCATTCTTAGGTTCAATTTACATTTCTGTGATAAATTAAAATGTAAAACTGGTATCCATTTTCTTTTGCATTACATCAGTTCTTAAAGAGGACTTATATTGGGAAAAAAATCACTATTGTGTATGGACTGTATCTACTGTATATAACATTTACCTAGTTATTCTACTAGTTGTCTTCATTTTTAAAAAAACAGGGATTTCATACCCTTTTCTGTGCTTTCCTATGTGCCATTTCAGGTTATATAGCGTTCCTTCTTCTTCCCAGGATGCACCAGTTCCTTGGAACGTTCCAAACAATAAGAGACTCTATAAGGGATCAATACTCAAAGTCAATTATCTGGAACAATTGATTTATTCACTAGAAAGGCAGATTATGGTTATGCCATCTTTTTTGCTTCCCTTTTAAGAAACTCACATTTTATTGTTGTGAAAACTTGTATTACAAATATGATGCCTTATAGAAGAAAGATATTTCTGTGTGTGTAATTTGCAGTTGCTACAATGCACATTTGCTCAGTATAAAAGCCACTAGTCAGGTTGTAAGATATAGCCATCCTACCAGATGTTTCCACTGCATTTAAGAATATTTCTTGTTGCTTTCCTAAATCAATCAACTAATTTATAAAAACATATAGGGCCGGTATTGCAAAAGAAGGTGTAAAGTGAACAAGCGTCACTTTATTGAAGCGTTACTTAAACCATTTAGGATTAATAGTACATAAGTGTTTGCGTTAGAAAGTCACTTTAAGAGCTTAACGTGTATTTTAGTACTACAGTTGCGTAAGCCTTGATACATAGCGGTAAAGTCACGTTAAGAGCTTAGCGTGTGTTTTAGTACTGGAATTGCGTAAATTGTGGTACATTGCGTTACATACAATCAACAACATTTCTCACACCATTTATTGCTGAATTAAAAGCCATAAAATGGATATGTGAATAGAATTTATTTATTCTTATGTATTGTAAACGTGAGGAAAACACTTCCAGCAGAGGAAGATGTGTTAAAAATATTTGTAGCCTTTATACACATAAGAACGTACATGTACAGGTATGTAATGTGTAATTTCTCCTAAATATAAAAGATAGTTCAGAATGAATAAATATATATGCTGCAAAAATGATTTGCGTTGCAAATATACAGTAAAGAAAAGCTTGCTTGCTACACACATGCATGCGTGCTTTGTGATTGGTCCTGTGTAAACCAATTACACATTACAAAATGGGCCAATTGTGAAGGTCAAAGCACATGAGAGCAATGCCCACATATACCGCTTCTCTGTACATAGGATTTATCCTGTTAACGTCTGATTAAGACCATCATTGTGGTGACGATACAAATGCTCTAAAATATCATGTTACATTCATGCATTATTGGTGTTAAAATTTGGTACATTACTTGTGTTATCTAGACACGCAAAGTTAACGAGAACAGCGCATGCATCGGAAGTTACATCTAAAAGTCACGTTAAGTGTTGATAAATCCCCATTGAGACATTAACGGAACTTTAAGACCCAATTTTGCAATAGCGTCTCTTGGTACATTGCCCCAATAACATTTTATATTTAAACTGTGTTTTAAGTAGATTTCTAGAACAGTAAATGTTTACTGACATATACATACCACCATATAATCATTTGGGTGCCTGTATGTGGCAAGGGTATGTGGACTGAAAAAAATGACTGTGCCTCATCTTAATCTATAAAGAAATAAATGTAAGTAGCACTTTATCTGAGGTGTGTGTTGCTGCATAACTTCAATCCAGTGTATGTTTTGTTCAGGCTAAATATACAGTAGGAGGATATATCTTAACCACTTTTGTGAGCAAGCATGCTCAGTAATCTCAACGAGCCAGCACTGGGAGAGGGAATTTCCCACAATGAATTACACACATGCCAACCGTCCCCCCTAACTGCATACAGCAGAAGAGTTTTTGATAATTAAGCACTTGATTGACAAATATTTTTCCAGTTTAGATACCCTTTAACTTAATGAAGTTGCAACACCAATGGAACATTGGTGCTTAGATTGCACTCTCAAAAATAATGTCTGGTGGATGCACTGATGAACGGGAGACATCACTCGGAGATCACTCTCATATGAAAAAAATGACCATAACATGTTCCAGACCTTCTCGTGTCCTTAATCATAAGGCTTATGATCGCATAAGAGATTGATCTCTGAGTTATGTCTCCCGGTCCCCAGTGCATCCACCTGACATTATTTTTGATTAACACATTCATATTGTGGGTCTAGCGCTGGGCCTAGGGCAGTCTTGCACACGGGTCACATCAGACAGGCGGTGAGTTACTTTCCGATATGGAGATACGTTGCCTATTAGACTGTTACTGCTTTTAATATGTATGCAAAAGGTTTAGTGCTAAGGCATCTGAACCACACCACATCTGAACCACACCACTATATATTTTTTTTTGGTTCTTTCAGTACCACTCTCTAACTTCAGGGTTCTAGTGGGTTTGAGGGGTTGTTAGCTCCCATATTTATATTATTATCAGTGTCAGACTGGCCCACAAGGTTACAGAGGAATCCCCCAGTGGGCCCACAGCCCATTCACCCAAGAAAACAGAGAAAACGTCTAAGCATTTAAATCAAGGAACAGTAATAAATGCATTTTACAATGCATTCAAAATAGGAGTCAGTAGATCACAGGTCACAGATTTCCTGGTGGATCCCAACAGTCCCTATCGTTTGTTAGATGCGTTCTAATTTGAATGTTACAGTATGTGGAAGTTTGTAATACATGTAAGCACCTTCTATATGTGGATGCTGAGAGGACATAAAGAAGTATTTTAAATAAACAATAATACAAATATTTGTGTGTGTTGAAATAAATATGTGACCATTAGAGTTGGTTTGTTTCCGAACTTTAGAACACCAACATCCCCCACAATCGGGCAAGTGTCACGTTGTGTTGTGTCGAACAAAGCATTCTGAACTATACATTCGAGGGTTGCTGAAAATCAAACATTACATTCGAGGGTTACCAAATTCAAATGTTACATTCGATGGTTACCAAATTCAAATGTTACATTTGATGGTTTCCAAATTCAAATGTTACATTCGATGGTTACCAAATTCAAATGTTACATTCGAGGGTTACCAAATTCAAATGTTACATTCGAGCGTTACCAAATTCAAATGTTACATTCGAGCGTTACCAAATTCAAATGTTACATTCGATGGTTACCAAATTCAAATGTTACATTCGATGGTTACCAAATTCAAATGTTACATTCGATGGTTACCAAATTCAATTCCATCTTACAGGAAATGATGGCTTTCATGGACTGAAGCAAAAACTTCCCATTGCAGGGCAATACATAGTTAAAACAATATTACAGTGAGGATCCTAATGTTTCCACAGAGTTCCTCCCAGATGGTGACTGGCAGATAAAATAGCTAATCGCATAGACATTCTTTCGAATTTAGCTAAATTAGATGAAATTATATTATGCAGAATATCAATATCCCCCCAAAAAACACAGTTTATGCAAGCCAAGGAATACGCAATTTTACGAAGCCATGGAATATATAGATATTGATTGAAAACAGATGCATAGTGTACGCTGTACAATACAATAACTGTTTCTTTTTCATATTTTGGTGTACTCCGTTTGATTTTGAATACAAGAACATATGAGAGCACATTCAAGACCCATCTAATATGTAATATATCAACAACACATAAAAGGCCTAGCACATTAACACATGGTAAGCGCAACTTCAGAAGCATCAGACATGTAGAAAGCAGAGCATTAAATAAGTGTCATAGGAAGCACATGGGCAGCACCCAGTGCATTAGGATATCAAAAGCAATGTAGGAGCAATGAAGGAACATGGGGGAGGGGGTTCAAATAATGAAATGAAAAGAGGATGAGAGTCTGGCCTCCATCAGTACATTTACGCCCATTCTGATGACAATATTAAGCAGTAATATACTATCGCTATGGATTGTAAAGGCCATCGTACAATTACCATTGAGATCATACAATTACCAACATGACTGCAGTCGTAAAAATGGTGATAGTTAAGATGCATTGTGGCAATAGTGATATGGTGCCTGTATAAATAGGGCCTAATACCACCTGGTGTCTGCACGTAAAAGTCAAATTTGTCTGGTATCGGCTTTAATACCGCGGTGAAAATGAACACAGCGAACTTAAACAATTCTAATTTAACTGCCCCTTTATAAAAATGCCCATAATCTGTAATTATGATCTTCTAATTATAGTCTCACCCCTATTATGTTAGGTTTAGTGTATAGGTTTGGGCCTTTTCCGAAGCTGTCCCTGAGAAGGTCAATAAATAATTGCACAAGTAGAATATTTATTTTCCTATGGTCAGAAATCCAATTGAAAGATTTATTTTGACTAGTTTTCTTGCCAATGCACGTTAGGAATAATTAAGCAGTTTATTTTTAGTGCAGCTTACCCCTTTCATTTTAATATGGCCAGACAAGTCATTGACTGGACTAAATAAAGACTCAGCTTTTTTAAAACATGCTTTTTTTAAATAAGGCTAAGGCCTAATACATACAGACTGATCATGGACTAAACCTGATTTTCAATGAAAACTTATCATTTATTAGGTGCAGTAGTACCAGGAAATTATTAATTTTAGGCCCAACCAGTCATTTGAGATAAGAAATATGCATGAATGAAATTTACCAGCATGACCAATCATTCCAGACAACAATTTTGCTGTATAATCAGTTGGCTGCTGGTAACTCACCAATGAGTGCCCTATCCGTCAAAAAGATTGGTCAGTGTGATCATTTTGGTTAAAATATAGGTCCGTGTGTTCCAGCCCTTAGACTTCATCGATAAGACAAAAGTCTTTTTTTGTGTGTGCTGATTTTACAAAGAACAATAAAAAAATGTTGGCAAGGATGGTGGAAAAATTACCCTACAAGGTGGTTATTTGCTGTTCATGACAAACACACATATATTTCATAATGTATTTACATTACTAAATAATATAAAACATTTGAAAGACAGGTTATTGCTGGAATGAATTCTCTCCTGTTCCCAGCCAGGTCTGTTTCACTTTAAGGGCATCTCCATCCTTAAAACAATAAAACTGGTCAATAGTCAGTTACCTGCCCCAACCCCAACAGATATATTTTGCACTTTATTGCCTGTATTTATAACCAGATATTTAATGATAATTAATGCCTCCTTTCTGTAGAGTAAACTAGCCCCTCCCTCCATGCAGTCAATCAAGGCTGTGACAACTGACATCACACCCAATGATTGACTGCTGTTTCCCCCGCTGCCTTCTCTGTACATGCTCAAGCTCATAAAAAGCTCATTGAGGAGAGAGAGAGGAGCAGATACCTTTTCCAGAATAGAAGACAACTTATCATTAACTATCTGGTTACAAATGCATGTAATAAACTCATAAAAATAGCAGTTGGGTTGTGGGTAGATTTTGTTATGTGCTCGGAATGTTTGTCAAGATCAATGGAAAAGACCTGAAGATATGATAAAAATAAATTCAAACATCTTGATATAATTGTGTCAAAATGTACACCACAAATTAAAACTACAGAATAAGTTAAATCTTTGGTTGGAAGTATATATAACACATTCAAAAAATATTACTGAAATTTTATTCCCCAAAAGCATTAAGTAGTAAGATGGAACATTTAGCTTCCAAAGAAGTACAGTATGTGTCAATACCAATAGAAAGCTGATACGTTTAGAATATCTTCGTAAGCAGCTCTGTTGGTATTTTTTATGGTAAGGATAAATGGAAACATAAGGCTTTTTAAACATTTTGAAAATGGCAGCTCTTCGATTAAATATTGGATGTAACATCTTCCAAGGAAGGAAATTAAAAGGTCATTGATGAACTGGCGCATACTTTTCAACCTCACTGATATTTTTTCAGGCAAGCTGCCTGCCTGTTAACAGATATTGTTCAGTTCCTAGGCTAAAAAAAAAAAAATCAGCAATAAACTTGGCACTTGTTGGTCTTTTCATTCTCGGGAAGTCATTTCATGGTCTAATGGATCTACTCTCTCTTCGGTTAATAGGGCAATGCTTATCTTTGATTGAACTGATGTTTACTACACAATGCAATACTATCATTAAGCATCTATAGCTGTAGATCACAAAGAATTCCTAGGTGAATAAATGTCTCGCCCTCTAACCCTAAAGTTGGTGGCCTCTCGAAGTTAAAGTCACTGTCAGGGTTGTGGCACATAAGGCATCGGCAGATACACCCTGTAGATGTTAACACAACTTTAGATTGTACTGACCAAACCTTTTCAACCTGATGAGTAATGTGATCTTTAGCCTTTAAACCAAAGTGACCTTTCCACCTCAATACAACATTGTCTTCTATACCATGTAAACACTAAGATCTTCAGCCAAAAAGCTTGCAGACTATCAGAATCTATTTGGATTTAATTTCCCTGGTTGAAGATTGGGCTAAATGATCTAAGCAATATATATATATATATATATATTATATATATATATTTTTTTTTTTTTTTTTTTTTTTTTTTTTTACAGAAGCCTGATTTTGTTATTGATATATCTTTTATGCCATATATCATTCTTAGGTTCAATTTACATTTCTGTGATAAATTAAAATGTAAAACTGGTATCCATTTTCTTTTGCATTACATCAGTTCTTAAAGAGGACTTATATTGGAAAAAAATCACTATTGTGTATGGACTGTATCTACTGTATATAACATTTACCTAGTTATTCTACTAGTTGTCTTCATTTTTAAAAAAACAGGGATTTATACCCTTTTCTGTGCTTCTATGTGCCATTTCAGGTTATATAGCGTTCCTTCTTCTTCCCAGGATGCACCAGTTCCTTGGAACGTTCCAAACAATAAGAGACTCTATAAGGGATCAATACTCAAAGTCAATTATCTGGAACAATTGATTTATTCACTAGAAAGGCAGATTATGGTTAGCCATCTTTTTTGCTTCCCTTTTAAGAAACTCACATTTTATTGTTGTGAAAACTTGTATTACAAATATGATGCCTTATAGAAGAAAGATATTTGTGTGTGTAATTTGCAGTTGCTACAATGCACATTTGCAGTATAAAAGCCACTAGTCAGGTTGTAAGATATAGCCACCTACCAGATGTTTCCACTGCATTAAGAATATTTCTGTTGCTTTCCTAAATCAATCAACTAATTTATAAAAACATATAGGGCCGGTATTGCAAAAGAAGGTGTAAAGTGAACAAGCGTCACTTTATTGAAGCGTTACTTAAACCATTTAGGATTAATAGTACATAAGTGTTTGCGTTAGAAAGTCACTTTAAGAGCTTAACGTGTATTTTAGTACTACAGTTGCGTAAGCCTTGATACATAGCGGTAAAGTCACGTTAAGAGCTTAGCGTGTGTTTTAGTACTGGAATTGCGTAAATTGTGGTACATTGCGTTACATACAATCAACAACATTTCTCACACCATTTATTGCTGAATTAAAAGCCATAAAATGGATATGTGAATAGAATTTATTTATTCTTATGTATTGTAAACGTGAGGAAAACACTTCCAGCAGAGGAAGATGTGTTAAAATATTTGTAGCCTTTATACACATAGAACGTACATGTACAGGTATGTAATGTGTAATTTCTCCTAAATATAAAGAAGTTCAGAATGAATAAATATATATGCTGCAAAAATGATTTGCGTTGCAAATATACAGTAAAGAAAAGCTTGCTTGCTACACACATGCATGCGTGCTTTTGGATTGGTCCTGTGTAAACCAATTACACATTACAAAATGGGCCAATTGTGAAGGTCAAAGCACATGAGAGCAATGCCCACATATACCGCTTCTCTGTACATAGGATTATCCTGTTAACGTCTGATTAAGACCATCATTGTGGTGACGATACAAATGCTCTAAAATATCATGTTACATTCATGCATTATTGGTGTTAAAATTTGGTACTACTTACTGTGTTATCTAGACACGCAAAGTAACGAGAACAGCGCATGCATCGGAAGTTACATCTTAAAGTCACGTTAAGTGTTGATAAATCCCCATTGAGACATTAACGGAACTTTAAGACCCAATTTTGCAATAGCGTCTCTTGGTACATTGCCCCAATAACATTTTATATTTAAACTGTGTTTTAAGTAGATTTCTAGAACAGTAAATGTTTACTGACATATACATACCACCATTAATCATTTGGGTGCCTGTATGTGGCAAGGGTATGTGGACTGAAAAAAATGACTGTGCCTCATCTAATCTATAAAGAAATAAATGTAAGTAGCACTTTATCTGAGGTGTGTGTTGCTGCATAACTTCAATCCAGTGTATGTTTTGTTCAGGCTAAATACAGTAGGAGGATATATCTTAACACATTTGTGAGCAAGCATGCTCAGTAATCTCAACGAGCCAGCACTGGGAGAGGGAATTTCCCACAGATTACACACATGCCAACCGTCCCCCCTACTGCATACAGCAGAAGAGTTTTTGATAATTAAGCACTTGATTGACAAATATTTTTCCAGTTTAGATACCCTTTAACTTAATGAAGTTGCAACACCAATGGAACATTGGTGCTTAGATTGCACTCTCAAAAATAATGTCTGGTGGATGCACTGATGAACGGGAGACACATCGGAGATCACTCTCATATGAAAAAAATGACCATAACATGTTCCAGACCTCTCGTGTCCTTATCATAAGGCTTATGATCGCATAAGAGATTGATCTCTGGTTATGTCTCCCGGTCCCCAGTGCATCCACCTGACATTATTTTGATTAACACATTCATATTGTGGGTCTAGCGCTGGGCCTAGGGCAGTCTTGCACACGGGTCACATCAGACAGGCGGTGAGTTACTTTCCGATATGGAGATACGTTGCCTATTAGACTGTTACTGCTTTTAATATGTATGCAAAAGGTTTAGTGCTAAGGCATCTGAACCACACCACATCTGAACCACACCACTATATATTTTTTTTTGGTTTTTCAGTACCACTCTCTAACTTCAGGGTTCTAGTGGGTTTGAGGGGTTGTTAGCTCCCATATTTATATTATTATCAGTGTCAGACTGGCCCACAAGGTTAAGAGGAATCCCCCAGTGGGCCCACAGCCCATTCACCCAGAAAACAGAGAAAAACGTCTAAGCATTTAAATCAAGGAACAGTAATAAATGCATTTTACAATGCATTCAAAATAGGAGTCAGTAGATCACAGGTCACCGATTTCCTGGTGGATCCCAACAGTCCCTATCGTTTGTTAGATGCGTTCTAATTTGAATGTTACAGATGTGGAAGTTTGTAATACATGTAAGCACCTTCTATATGTGGATGCTGAGAGGACATAAAGAAGTATTTTAAATAAACAATAATACAAATATTGTGTGTGTTGAAATAAATATGTGACCATTAGAGTGGTTTGTTTCCGAACTTTAGAACACCAACATCCCCCACAATCGGGCAAGTGTCACGTTGTGTTGTGTCGAACAAAGCATTCTGAACTATACATTCGAGGGTTGCTGAAAATCAAACATTACATTCGAGGGTTACCAAATTCAAATGTTACATTCGATGGTTACCAAATTCAAATGTTACATTTGATGGTTTCCAAATTCAAAAGTTACATTCGATGGTTACCAAATTCAAATGTTACATTCGAGGGTTACCAAATTCAAATGTTACATTCGAGCGTTACCAAATTCAATGTTACATTCGAGCGGTTACCAAATTCAAATGTTACATTCGATGGTTACCAAATTAAATGTTACATTCGATGGTTACCAAATTCAAAGTTACATTCGATGGTTACCAAATTCAAATGTTACATTCGAGGGTTACCAAATTCAAATGTTACATTCGAGGGTTACCAATTCAAGTTACATTCGATGGTTACCAAATTCAAAATGTTACATTCTGGGTTACCAAATTCAAATGTTACATTCGAGGGTTACCAAATTCAAATGTTACATTCGAGGGTTACCAAATTCACGATGTGAACCGACAGATCACATTGGTATCTGTCGGCACACATGCTGTGGGAACCACATACACATACCCAACCAATCACCATACGCGGTATGGGGATCGGTCCTGCGGCCATACATAGCACAATCGTATCAGCTCCCTTTACTAAATTAAATGGAGCCAATAATGACTGGCGTAAATTTTCTGCCTTTCCTGAGGACCGTAGTGGCAACTACAGTCGTTCGTAGGCACTCCGGTCGGGAAAAGCCCATTCACATGAAAGATAATGGGTAAATCCCGTTGTGGAACGACGGGATTTACCCAATATCGTTCATATGTATGGCCAGAGATTTACACAGGGATTTCATATTTTACCAGACTTTAGATTTTTAATGAACACAACTCTCTCCACTTGATTCTCTCGCCCATTCTGTTTAGCAATCTCTCATTTTTCCACATTAAATATTGCTAAAGAGAAGCTTCTTTTAAATGGTATTATAACTATATTGCTAAAGCCCAATTTCAAATATCTTCTACTGTAATTCAGACAGATACAATCTTCAGTTCCTTCTCCTGTTCTATGGGGTATCCTCATCTGTTGTTCTGTATACTGGAAATAGAGACATCATTCTCAGAACTTTTTTCCCCATACATTGAGTTCTTTTATCTTCCACTCACCCAGTGTTGGGTAAACATGGAGCAGTGTCTTCTTTCCATAGATAATGGAGAATCTTCATTTCAAAAATTAGACACAGGGCCTGAAGACTCAACTAGCGTGTGGTTAAAGGGGAAACTAATACATAAAGATTATAAATGATACGAGTGTATATTTATATCTAAATACCTTATATGTTTATAATTCTACTAGTTTTCTAGTTTTATCAATCAGCCATATCAGACTCTTCATAAAAACTCTTCATACAAACTGTTGAGACAGTAGAACAAATATTCAGGTTGATATAAATTAGCCATTGACAATCACAGGGAAACTGGCCATTAAATTGGTAACACAAACCATCTAGACTGAACCTAGGGCCAGGTTTGCACAGGCCGATATTTCATCCCAACTGACAGCCTGGTATGACAGGTCTAACTATTGGAGAAAACATTTCATCTGATATTTTTACAAACATGCCAGTAAATTGCAGGTCTTCAGTAAGCCATGTGATCGGTCACATTGAAATACAGGCAGAACCATTTCTATGGCCAACCAACAGACTACTGAATAGTTTATTAATAAAAAGTCTGTCTGGTAGAAATATTGGGTCAAAATTGACCAATGTGTATCAAGCCTTGCACAACTAATAACACTTGTCCACTGATAAAAAGTTCTCCTTTAAGAATAAAATAAAGTAGCTTAAAATGCCATAATCACAAGAATATTAATGTTGACATTAATATATATATAACTACATAGATTATGTACACAAATTTGTAAATACAATAGAATAACTCAAGTTTAATAAATTGTCAATTATAAAGTGAAGTATTTGATGTATACTCAAGTTAAGACAAAACAATGTTTGTAAGCCTTACCATACCATTACATTTACATTGTATAGTTCTCTAATCACCATTTCATTAGACTGGTTTAGCCTCTTATTGTCATTAGTGATAAAATATATTGTTTCTAAATACCTAATCTTTATATCCTTAGGGTATATACTTGTTTGAACCAGTATTTATACTCAAAGGGACTGCTGGACCGTGAGCAAAGTCTGGTTAAATCCTTCTGTGCTCTGAGAGATTTCTCTTTGGAGCTGAAATCTTAAAATTAATGGTTTCCCACAAATCACACCACACAAAATTCATTTGATGTTTAATATGCATCCTTTCTTCTTCTAGTTAAAATAACCTTTCAGGGTTGAAGGATTCCCACAGTTTAAATTCGCTATTAAAAAGAAAATGATCTAAATCAATGAATAAAATAAAATGGGAATCCAGCCCTTTATTAGAACGCATCATGGACCATTTCAAGGTCAAAACATTCAAATCCTAATAGACACCAAAGTAATTTCGAGCTTTGCTGGCATCTTCCAAGACTTCTTATTTTAAGATTATGTTTAATGGATTAACATTGATATCAGTGAATGATTCCTACCACCTCATTTTGATTTTTAGAAATCTTCCTGTTTTTTAAGAGCAGAAATTATTGGTTTAAATAAATCCTGTTGTAGTGAGCTATTTTAATGAAACAATAAGGCTACATTCACACTAGCCACATCGGTAATGCAGGGGAACATCGCACTTGCGATGTAGTGTGGTGTTCCCCTGTATAACTGCATAGCGGTGTCAATTATTTTCACCGTCACAACTACGCATTACTGCACAAATCTGCTGCATGCAGTGCAATTTTACAATGCACTACATCGCAGCAAGCAAGTAAGAAGGGTACCATTCATTTATATTCCTATGCGTTTCCCTGCATGAAATAGCACCTAAATGTAGCCTAGTGTGAATGAAGTCTGAAGATTCCTGGATTCTGATAAATACAGTTGGCCATACATGTTCAATGACTGCAATCAGGAGCTATGCCTTACTTTGCTTTTTCAGTGAATATTTCAGAAACCCGGGACAAAGATAGAAGAAACGTACCTTTTGCACGATCCACCGCAGCAGCACTGACAGGTTCTATTCAACTATAGCGCGCATGCGCGATAAGGCACACTATAGTTAAATAGAACCAGAAACTGGTTGGGAATTTTCAGTGCTGCTGCGGAGGATCACGCGAAATTTAAGTTTCTTCTATCTTCGTCCCTGGCTCCTGAGATATTCATTGAAGAATTGGAGGTAAGACATAGCTCCTTAACCACCCAGTCTTCAATCAATACATTAAAGGAACAGTTCACTTTTCAAGTAAACTATTCCTTTAATTAAAAGACTTTTAGGCACCCAGCAAATTATATGTGCAGTAAAACCAGGTAATGTGAACCAAAAGCATAACATAGCGAACTATTGCAGTTTTGGAGTTTGAAGGGTGATTTTTCTATACACAATTTTTACATTTGAGGGGTGGACTTGCCCTTTAAATAAAATAAAAATTAACCTCGTTAAAAAACAAGTTGAAACGCTAAAAATTTCTTTAGAAATAAAAGTGTCCTAAAGCACACATAATAGAAATTAACCCTATGGAGTAACAAACATAGAAATGATCTATGTATTATTTAATTGGATAGTCCAGTATATATTAAAGACACCTTTTAGACAAATACTTCTTGTACATAGATTAAGGGGCATGTCCAGCCTAAAAAAAACTTTTCATAGAAATGTTCACCACACCCACCCACCCCCCAAACCCAGGTTTCACATTATCCTTACATTCCAAAGATGCCCCTGAACGGACTTACCTGACCCGGTCCCTAGCCGCTCCTGACAGATGCTCTACTTCCCAGGTGCGGCTTCTCAGTTAAGGTGCAACGTCATGTCATGCCCAGTTACCTGACAGCCATGACTAGGAAGTAGAGCAGCTGTCAGCAGCAGAACAGAGGAGGAGCGGCAAGGGACTGGGTCGGTAAGTCCTATATGAGGCATCTTTGGAATGTATAGATAATGCGAAACCTGGGTTTGGGTTAGTGAACATTTCAATGAATATTTTTTTTGGGCTGGTCATGCCCTTTAATAGTAGATTTTCAGTGATTGCCTTTGAATTTGATGCAAATCACTGGTTTCAGAACATGCTATGAATGAGGAATTCTAAATACTACAGACAGCTACTGTAATTGGTGATAGATGACAAGTCCGTGTACCCTCCAGGCTCAGAAGGTCAAGAAGTCATAAAGTGAATACATAATATTTTACCCATATCTAGAAAACAGTGAGAGGAAATATGGTAAGTGATCTAAAAATAAATCTATAAAATTAAAAAAGGGACTTTTCATTCCAAACTGCTAGACAGGCACCCGGTACCGTAATAATTCTTTATTTCCGCAAAGAACAAATCTGTAATTTAACAGTCAAGACTGCAACACAGACCTTGAAATGGAAAACATATTTCAGCCTTTCCAAAAGGTTCTAATTAATAAAGCTTAAACAGCTCGACAACCAGAAACACAAAGTGTGATCAAACAGAGTGGAGCGAAGAAAGACAGAAAAAGTTCCAACCAAACCTGACATGGCTAGTTCAAACTGGTACAGTAATTGGGATTATTATTTTTATTGTCAATCCCTTTGGGTTTCTGCTTCCATTCGGCATTTCCAAGCAATGAGCCTAAAATTAACTTGAGGCAAGAGCAGCAATATGAATAGCGATGACGCACAGGGCGATGTGAAAACATTCATCTGGGTCTGTGAGCTGTATAGACGCTTCTAACCCTTCTTTAATGCGTTTAACAGACATAGGGGAAGGGGAGGGGGAAAAAAAGCCAAATTCCAGTAATTCGATTAGAAGTCTAAAATCCCAAAACTTAATTGGCAATCGAAATCTTGCAGCATTCCAGAGGAATCCTGTTAATTAGAGGGCTCGGATATGGTACAAAAGCAATCAATTAGGAAATGGTTGTAGAGGTTTTCACAGACACTCAAAACCTCTTCTTTTTTATTTTTCTTTTTAAACTTTTTTTTCTTTTATGTAGGAGAAACAAAAGTCTTCTGATTGTTGAGAGTAATTTAAAATGTTCTTCTAGGTTCAGTAGGAGTTGGTAAGCAATTCGCATAACCGATATGGAATAATATGTTAACCATGTGGATTGGAGCAAGATCTAGATAGAAATAAGGGAATATTCTTGTTAGTTTATAAAGTTTTGTTGTGCAAAATTTCTACTTTCTTTGCACACTCTTAGAAGGACGAAGTAAATCTGAAAAAAAAATTGTGGTTTTAGGGCCTTTCTGTGCCACAGGAAAAAAATGCAATTCCACTAAATTATAAAACTAACGCCCCATTCACAATACAAACAGATTAAAATGAAAATTAAATGTTTTCATCAGTGGTTAAAGGACATGTCCAGACGTAAAAAAAACTTTTTATACATATGTCCAGCTTCCCCCAAAACCCCAGTTTTGCTTTATTAAAAAGATGCCCCTGAAGGGACTTACCTACCCCTTGCTGCTCTGCTGTACGACTCCTCTGCTCTGCAGTGCTACTTCCTGGTCGTGGCTGTCAGTCAAGGCGCAGCATGATGTCACACCCAATTACCTAACATCCGCGACCAGGAAGCACCTCACTGCTGTTATTCTTGCTCAAAATGAGCTCACAACAGCAGCAGGTAGTGATACTTAGGCGGCAAGACACCAGGTCAGGTAAGTCCAATCAGGGGTATCTTTGGAAGTTTTTAATAATCAAAAACTGGGGTTTGGGGGGTAGCTAGACATAAATCGTAAAAGGTTTTGTGACATGTACTTTAATTATTCATTTTTATCTAGGCTAAAAACCTAAAACTTTTCCCTTCAAACCTAATTTTTCTGAAAAACCCCCCACAAAATTTGCTCCTATAGAAATTAATTATTTTTCTAGAAAATAAATTGTAGCATCTTCCTGTTGCACAGTAAAAATCGTCCAACTGAATCAGCACTCCAAAGCAAGTCTGTGGTAGGACATCCATCTATGGGTCACAGACCACCATGCAGCCACAGGGGAAACCTGCTTCCCAAGTTGTTACAATACTTGCAGGGAGATGTAATAAAAGTTCTTATCGTTAAAAATGGTGCTAATTTTTCCCCAACCAATCAGATGTTATTTACCATTTGAAAGCTAACATCTGATTGGTAGGGGCAAAATTAGCACCATTTTAAACAATAAGATCTTTTATTACATTTCCCTGTTGGAGTTTTAGCATTAACAAGGAAAAGCCAAAACTAATAATGGAAATATAGCTTGGAAATGCAATATTAATTGTTTACCTTTGTAAAAATGTGCCAAATGTGTAAATGTGCCAAAACTATTATAATGTAAAAAAGATTTCACCCCACCCCCCTGAATTCCACACCAATCTGTGTCTTTTATACTCGATTTGAAATAAGATCGTCCATAGTTTATTAAAGGATCACTGTATTGCCTCAACGCATTTTTTTAAATGGCTTTAAAAAGTGTAAAGGTATGCAGCCCTCCCCATACATTTTTTTTCCTGATTTCGAGCCTCTCTCTGCCTTCAATTAGCCTTCAATTAGCCCTTCTGTGAGGGGGGCGTAACGATTCTGTCTGCCTCTCACTCTCACTCAAAGTAGCATGTTAGAAAACACTCCTCCACCCACCCTTGATTAGTTTGATTATGTAGGCTGTATCCTAACAACCGGACATTTCAAGTTTGTTTAACTGACAGAGGAGGAGGAGAGAGGTTGTAACAGACACTCCCACCAGCCAATGACAAGTGTTATGTTAACCATAGCCCTGGGCCATCTAGGAGGCGGGCTTTTAGCACTCATCTTTGCTGTGTGATATCTAAATGAGGGCAGCACAGCTGTAAATGTGAGTAAGTGATTTCAGCTGCTGGAAGTGTGGACATGTAATGGGGGTGATGTTGTTTTTTTTTATATTGTTTTCCCTTTAAGGCTGGTTTTATTGGCGTTTTAAGTAGTGTAAAGATGTCTGAAGAAGGTGCCGTTTTGCTGAAACATCACGTGTTTGAATAAATACCATATGTTGTAAGTCTGGTGTGCGCTGATAATTTGCTTGCATTAAGTGTAAAGCAGGCACTTATTTACAAAATGACTTTGCCTCATCTTATTCTATAATTGAATACATGTAAGTAGCACTTACTCTGATTTGCATGTGTTGCTGCATGTCTTCAATCCAGCACACATATTTTTGAGGAGCAGTATCCCCCCACTCCCACTTCCATCTGACCTGACTTTTTTCGTACAAACCAACTGTCAAGCCTGCACACAGCATAAAGCATTCCAACTGCCAAAACTATGTCACCACTCCAGCTACAGTAAACTGCTCACAGAAGAATAGTTTTTGAGAGCAAGGCACTTGATTTACAGCTGTAATGTAAGATGTTTTAGATTGGATATCTAAAGAAATAGGGGGAAGATCAACAAATAAATGGTACAGTGATAGTTGAGAAGAGTTATAGTTTCCAGTAATGGTCGATTTAAAATAACTTTTTTTCAGTATAGGTGCCCTTTAAAGCAAAAAAATATCAACTGTAATACTGTCCAGCACTGCAACTTTTTAAACTACATGGGGAGACATGAAATAAGAAGGTTCAAGCCATTGGCTAGGTTTTTTTTTTGTTATAACTGACTTTAAAGTTAATATTTTCTTATTGCCAGACAAAGGGCTTAAAGGTCAGCATTAATATACAGTAACAAACGGACTAAATGTGAACATCTGGTTTTATCTATATAATTTTAAGATCCAAGTTCTGTTCCTGTGAGACAGTTTCATATAGTTAGGGCATTTTTGGGGGGCAAAATTAAGAGGTAACAACATTGTATGTGTGGAAAGATAATAGTTGTTCCATTTTAGATAAGTAATAAAAGGATTCTTTCCTTATATGTGTATTGATTTAGATGTATAGGTTCCAGGCACCATCCATATTTATCCCTTGTTATAGTAGGTGAGTATGGATTATAGACATTCTGGGACCTTCCCATGTAGAGATTGTGTGAATTGTAACAGTATTAATAAAGGTTGTAACCCACTTCCAGAAAGGTACCAATACTCAAAATGCCTTAGCAGAATACAAGTCTAATATCAGAAATAACCATCCATTGAAAACCAAGAAAGGAAAAAATAAAAGTAGTGGGTCGTATGAGAGACCTCGTCGGAAAGACATTTCCAAGAGCTGAGCCATAGGTCTGATACGATTGCGTATTAAATAGCGCTAGTGTTGGCCTGGCTACACAAGGTGCACTGCATTGCTCTGCAATCTGCTTTTTGAAACGCTTACATCATTTTGCATGTACTCCAATTTGAAAGTTAGGTGAAAACATGGACTGTCCATAAAAAATGCTGTGTTCTGGTTCACAAGAAGCATGTTAGATATCTTGCCTTGTTCCTTTAAAAACACAGAACTCCTTCTACTGCTCCCTACTTTTCCCTTCTGTTTTAAGCGACCATGACCACGTAACAGAGAGAGAGCGGGACCTCAGGACTGGTTCCTCCCCTTTAGTTTGCACTGTTGAAGTAGTGATAGTTCCGCTCTATCTCTTCTGCCAGTGCAATGTGCTTTGGGGGTGGAGTAGCTGCTGGCAACTTCATGAACATGATGTAGATCTGGGGAAAGCAGGTACACAGTGCACTGCATTTGTTATGACCGTTCAAGCAGCTGAGGGAGAGAGGGGGCATTGGGGAAGTGGATTGACTTCTATTTATTCTGTGCTGCTGGGCCAAGGGTCTGGGAAAAAGAGCAGGTGACTTACTGGGTAATGAAAGTTTAATTATTGACCAGGTCTGAGCACAGCCAGTCCAGTTTACTATGCAGTGTTAATTGAGCCCTCCAGTTTATCAGGCAACACTGACCTGACTAGTAAACTGGAGGGATGACACCACAGCTAAGTCAGCCCTCCAGTTTACTAGACAACCCAGCATTGTCAGCCCTCCAGTTTACTAGACAGCCCAGCATTGTCAGCCCTCCAGTTTACTAGATAGCCCAGCATTGTTAGCCCTCCAGTTTACTAGATAGCCCAGAGTTATGTTAGCCCTCCAGTTTACTAGACATCCCAGCATTAAGTCAGCCCTCCACTTACTAGATAGCCCAGTGTTATGTCAGCCCTTCAGTTTACTAGATAGCCTAGCGTTATGTCAGCCCTCCAGTTTACCAGCCAGCCCAGAGTTAAATCATCCTCCCCAGATTGCCGGTCAGGCTCCATTTGAGCAGCCAGCTCTGTACTAAGATAGCCAGACCAGCATTTAGTGAGCCCTCCATTTTTTGAGACAGCTTTAAGTTAGCCCACCAGTTAACTCTTCAGCCCTCAAGGTAACCAGCAACTGTTTAGTCAGCCCTCCAGTTCAGAAGCCAGTGTTAAGTCAGTCTTGAGTGCCCCATGAAGATACAAGGGGTGGCTTAAAAAAATATTTGCTTCAGGTGACAAAGGGTCTAGAAATGCCCCTGATCTATGGCAAGCTGAGGTGACATCAGTAGGTTTGGTAGACACTGACTTGCTGCTCTGTTTAAAGTTCATGTGCTACCTGGTGGTTGGCTGCTAGTCTGTAGTCTAACCCCCATTCATTGCTCTGCTCTCAGCTTCCTTTTATGGGCCATATTTATAAAGCTGCATTGTTGCTTTGTATGTATGTAATGTCGCTTTGCAGTGTATGTAATCGTATATTTATAATCGCATTCATAAATTAACTAAACCACAGTATCGCTAAAAATTGATACCGTGGCTTTAGAAATATGTCCCTAAGTCCTGTCCAGACTATCAGAGTAAAACAAGCAGCACAGCAGTGTCTAAAGGTTAATTTTTTGTTTATTCAGTTTGGGCAGCACAGAAGAAAGCTGAGATTGGACCAATTTTTAGGGGTATCAGAGCTATAAATACATTTAACCTGTTACCAGCTTTGATGCCTTCCACTGGCCAGTGTTAAAACTAGCCCTCCAGCCAGAGTTAGTCAGCCCTCCAGTTCATTGGCCATTGTTGATATGCCCTCCGGTTCATTAGCCAGTGTTTGGCAGCCCTCCAGTTCATTAGTCAGTGTTTGTTAACCCTCCAGTTATTTAGCCAGTGTTTTTCAGCCTTTCGGTTCATTAGCCTGTGTTAGTCAGCCCTCCAGTTTATTAGCCAGTGTTAGTCAGCCCTTCAGTTCCTTAGCCATTTATAGTTAGCCCTCCAGTTCATTAGCCGGTTTTAGTCAGCCCAGCCCTCCAGTTTATTAGTCTGTTACTGTTATTTTAACCAAATCATACACTTGGAAATATTGCAGTGGCCTTGGCAAAGTGCTTGTCACAACTCTACTACTTCTGTACCTTTTTTGAATTTCAACTTGTTGGGAGGTATGCCCCATGCATGCCATTGATAGAGTCAGAGAGTCAGTCAATTGAGTGAAGTTGTATGACTGAAGCAAGCTGCAGTACATGGCCTCAATCTGTGACACTGAATAGGCTGGCTGTCTCTATCTGAAAGTAAATTGTGAACTTGTGACTGTGTGAGAGACACATAAAAGACAAAGCTGTTACATTTTGGTTACTTAACTAAATACTAATCAATCTTGAGTTCTGATTATTAATTTAATTATTAATTTAAAAATGTAATTAATTAATTTCCTAAAAAAAAAATCTGCAAACCAAACCAAAAAACCAAAACCAATCTTTTCATAGTTATGTACAATGTATGTAAGGCTTCCAATAAAATTGCTTTAAACTATCTAGTAGGTCCCAAGCTCCATTCTTGAGGCTTTTCAATAGAATTGCAATATTTTCATGAAAGGAAAGGCCTGCAGGTATATGCAACCCACCATTTATAGCTAAAGTTTTTTTTCCACTGGAAATGCCCTTTAAATTTTCTGTGTGCGCAAATATATTTTTCTGCGTGCATACAAAATGAAATTATGTGTGCTAAATTCAGCAGTGCCAGATTTTTCTTAGCGCAGTACTTTAATCTGTGTGCGCAGGCCTGTAGATTTACGTGGCATGCACAAGCACGTGGTTTTAGGTACAGTCAGAACACTTATTGTTATTATTGCATGTTATAATGTATACAGATTTCCATAAACGTTGTTTTTTATGATTGTATGTTATGCTATATACAGATTTTGTATTGAATATTTGAACAATAAGAGGGTTAATTGGCCTCTTATAAAAATTAAGGCTTTGTGGTTTTGTACCCTTGCGGTTTATCTGTGTGCATGGTACTTACTGTTACTATGTTAACTCTGTCGGTTGCCAGCCATTTGCTAAAGCAGAGGGTGTCTACCTAATGGGAGAGTTTGCACAGGTTTGTTGCATTTAGGGATTTTATATACCCTATTATTCACCAGACATTCTAAGTATATTTGTCCAGTTTCCTCAGAATAAGATTTTGCAAATAATTTAAAATAAACGATTACTTTGTATGTTTGAGTAAGGAATCTTTACAAGTGCACAAACTGTACAGGAACAGGCTTACAACCTCTGAACAGTGTAATTCCTGTAAAGTAAGTACAAACAGAATACCACATGGTGCCTCCTCCTCCAATACCATCACTCTTCTACAAATGGAAGAAACATCAATCTATAAGACAAACAGGGTTATTCAATAAAAGTTCTTAACATTAAAAATGGTGCTAATTTTGCCCCAACTAATCAGATGTTAGCTTTCAAATGTTAAATAAGATCTGATTGGTTGGGGCAAAATTAGCACCTATTTTAACAATAATTGAATCTCCCTGTAAGTGTCTACTCACAGAAAAAAATTATTTAAAATCACACATGGACGAACAGCACCTCATCTTGCTTGATGAGTTTTGTGGTACAACTCCTTCCTCAGAAGACTCGCAATTTTTCATAGAAAAATCAATTAGACAATCAAAATTTGCCTTTGAAAATCTAAAATTCCTACTGAAAATTTTAAAATTGCTGTAGAATAAAAAAAATCCAATTAAATTGAGTTTGAGTCGGATTTTTTGTGGAATTATTTTATGTAGCCACTGTCAGATCGAAATTTGCCAGTTTCCTTAATCTCTACAGTTAACTAATTAAGCCACAACGTCAATACCTTCATCTTGCCATCTTGCTATATAATTTGTATTAGGTGTTAAGTCAAATAAAAAACTTTTCTTCCTTGTTTTCTCAATCCTGTCACTTTCCGCAACATTAATTCTATGGGACGTGACTTAGTCAATGTGTTTTACAAGTTCAAACTCATCTTACTTACAGCCGGCTTATTAAAATGTCATTTTGGCTCAAGAAAATGTTGAAATCTATCATTTAAAATATGTTCACCTTTTTATAAAAAATACAAACACAAATAAATTCCAAGTAAACTATCAGGGTTATTCAATAAAAGTTCTTATCGTTTAAAATGGTGCTAATTTTGCCCCAACTAATCAGATGTTAGCTTTTAAATGTTAAATAAGATCTGATTGGTTGGGGCAAAATTAGCACTATTTTAAACAATAAGAACTTTTATTGCATAACCCTGTATATTGCTTGCAACATACCAATATAAAAATGGCTTACCGTAATATATGTTTGAATTGCCTTGTCGTTGAGAATTAACTTATTAACTATTTACCCTTTGTGATAAAGATTAAGATTAAATTTCCCCAGGCAGAATTACTTTGTTATTTTTAATTAGCTCCTCTGTATATGAAATTCTTGTTTATTCTGGGCCGATACCAGTGTATTCGTCAATAGAACTCTTTTAATGCCATGCTGTGAATATGTTTTCATTCAGTTTTCTGTAGGTATCCCTGATGCATCAAAAGGGAAGAGAAATAGTTAAGTAAGTTTTAGTAATTTTTTTCCTTTTACATGAAGAAGATTTAATCTTGGTGCTTATAGAAAATGTTGTGGCTTTGTTGGCTTAAGCTTTGTACACACGTCAGATTATTTTCGTACGATGTGCCCAACGAACGTTCAGCAACTGTCTCGTTATACACAAGTTCTGCCAACGATGCCTGTACATACATCAACGATAGTGGATAGTGTTCGTTGGTAAAGATGTTAAGTGACATACGTATTAAGTGACGTTTGGAATATTGCGTGATCTCGAAATGTTGCACATGTGTATTTCATTCAATCTTCCATTACACTCTACCGATAATCTGCCGACTATGTACAAACAAACAACAATCGGCAGAACGAATCCGCCAGGCTGATCGTTGGAAAAAGCAGAGAATAGTCATGGATCGTTGGTCTTAGAAGATCGTTAAAGCTTCATATCTGACATGTGTACGAGGCATTAGTCTACTATTTAAAATCATAAAATGTCGTTTTGTCTAGAGAAAGCTAGTCTAGGCTTAGAACTACAATTTCTACAAATCAGTAACAAAGTTGGCACGGTTTCTGATAACCTCACTTATTTACATCATGACATCAGGAAACAATTATAGTGGGAGTAAAATAAACCCCAAACCAGTTAGTACAGATGGAAACCCCATAACACCAACTGAGTCTGCTAAATTCTATTTCCATAGAGTTTTCATGAAGCACATTATAATGAACCTGCACTACCCAAAGATGAAAACAATTCTAGTCACAAATAGAGGTGTTCAAAACCGGCGAGATTTGAATTTTTTCGGAAAAATCCGAAAATCTGAAAACGGACCAATAGACGTCAATGAGTGTCAAAAGTTACGATTAAAAATAAGGTATAGATAGCAATAGTATGTTAGTGTAAATGGCTCAGGGACCTGGGAAATGGTCTGGGGAACACGTTCATATAACCAAAACTTTCTTCACGTGTGAGCTATTTTCTAGTTTGTAGTAGAAGGGGTTACTTCCACGGTCTGGTGTGATAGGGAATGTCTACTTGAGTGGGGGGGCTGCTCTGCAAGTCGTCCACTGAATTGTGTATAAAATCTTTAAAAAGTATCTAGCTTGCGTTTGGGGGTATGGGTAGGGAAAAAAACAAAAAGTAAAAAATAAATAGGTTAAGCTCAAGATCACTGTAAAAAAAATCATCTTACAATGACACTTTTAAGAATTTTAATATATGGAACTGTCATTTTAAACTGATTTTTTTTACAGAGATCTTGATCTCTTGATTTCCAATATTCAATTTTGAAAATTCAATAATTCTGGAATATATTCGATTTTGAAAATCTAGGAAAAGCTCTGTGATCCGAAAATCCAAGATTTCTGTTGGAACTTCAGAAACGTCAGCTGCAAGTCAGGACCAGGTTTGAACCAAACATCCCTACTAACAAACAAGCCTTCACTCTTGATCTTAACCTATTAATTTTTTACTTTTTGTTTTTAACCCTTTCCCTACCCATACCCCCTAACGCAAGCTAGATACTTTTTAAAGATTTTATACACAATTCAGTGGACAACAAGTTTTTGTTATATGAACGTGTTCCCATTGTACCATTCCTGTACACGTACCCATACCATTCCTTCTAAATTAGGTAAATGTGTCTACCTTACATGCAAATTTTAAAACCCAACAACATCAATGTGTCACATAACATAATATTTTGAAGATCTTTGGGAAATTCATACTCTTTAAAGGGCATTATTTAAATATATACATATATCTAATTACTTCTAATTAAAATCCAGACCCAGCTTCAGTTTAATCTGCAAAATCACAAGATCTTCCACCTGAAGTAATGAGTAAGATTGACGTTGGTCATTATTGGTTTTTACCAGCTACACACAGGGAGATTCAGCCAGAGCCGCACACACTCTGGGCAAATCTCCCAGAAGAGATAAATGGGCTGCAAGGCTCTGCGTGTATCTCACCCGCATGTTAGTATTTAATGGCGGCTATTAGCTACGCAACCTCTGGTAAATAGTCTCTTGCATTCACCACAACTTAGGGCTTAAAGTCACGCTAACCATTTGGAAATCATACAAATTGGTATTGTTTGTTTTTTTGCACTGGTGTCTATTTCCTAAACTCTCGGCTCTGCTTTTGGAATTCCATTGTAAATTATCACTCAGTATCACAATTCTGTAATACTGCACCTTTAAAAATATTCCCTTTTGAGCTGCTAATAACCTCCAGAAGCTATATTAAGAAAGAGAACAGAATATTTTCTTGAATCAATTGAATAAGTTCAATTTTAATAACATTGATAGAAAAATACTCTAGAACAGCTAATTGGTCTGTTATTTAAACATGTTTATATAGTTGTTTGGGATGAAAGTTAAGCAGTTCACTCCTAGCCCCCCTAAACCCTGTTCTCTTACCTTAAGAACTGTAGTGTTGCTGCTCCGCACCCCCCCTGCACATGACATAACCAATGAGAAAACATGCTCTGCGATAATCGCTTTTGGAGGCTGGATAAATCCAAGACTATTAGGGGGGGAACTCAAGTCCTTCAACACTTTCTACTGGATCTTCCGAGTGCTAGCCATCAGTAGAGGCCATGACAGTGATGTCCCAGCATATGACTTATGACAGCTGCTGGAGCTGAATGCTTTACTGCTGTGTGAGCTCACACAGGGGCAGCACGGTGGCTTAGTGGTTAGCACTGATGCCTTGCAGTGCTGAAGTCCTAATCTTAAATACACCCTTGGCCACATCTGCAAGATGTATGTTATTCCCATGCTTGCGTGGGTTTCCTCTCACTCCGGTTTCCCCCCAATCATAAAGACATACTGATAGGTTGTGTGTGTCAATAAATGTGCTTAGATTGTAAGCTCTTCGGGCAGGGCCTGCTGTGAATGGAAGATTTTGGCGCTATATAAATCCACAATAATAATAATAATTCATAAAGGGACCACAGGACATCAAGGTGTGGAGAACAAACTTGCAGTACTGTGTATTAATTAATGTTTATTTCAAAACCTGGTTTGAGCAAGATCAGCTGGAATAAAGTTGAATTCTGAATGTTGCATAACCGTTTTAGCCTGAAACGTCAGAGATATTGCAACACTTTAATTGCTGTACTAATGAAATCTTCGAAATCCCCTTTTTGGTGCTTTCAGCTGAGAATAGTTCCAGTTTTCAAAAACTGCCTTTCTTAAGGACATTAAAAAAAGTGAACCATGAAAGATCAGAATCTTTCCTTGTACTGTGATCTAAGATGCCAAAAATAGAATGAAAGAAAAACGTAAATAGAATAAGGGTTATTATGAGATTATTTCCAGTTGGAATGTGCATCATTTATACCAGCATATTAAGATTTAAAATTGCCCCAGGCATCCTTACTTTGCCATTTTTTAACTAGCTCCTCTGTATATCAAATGAGTCTATTTTTCTCAAAGGATCCCCTGACCGTATGTATCCTTTGTGTACTGAAAGCAATAGAATTTAAAGGGAAATGACAAGGCTAATTTACTCCTCCCTCCCCATCTATTGCATCTTTATTTTTTGTACCCTTTACAGGAAGAAGATACAATTTTGGTGCTCAACCTTCATTTTTAACTTTTTCTGTTGTGTAGGGAACCCTATCCCACCCTCAACCATCATGTTTGTTTGCAGAAAAAAATAATGAGGTACTTACAGAGCTTTGTTCCCCCGATGTTCTGATCCGGACCTCTGCTTGCAGGAAATTGCAAGCAGGGGACTGGACTGGCAGCCAATCACCGACACAGCTGCTGGCTGCCGGCAGTTTTAGTCTAACTGTACCCAAAGTAAAGACTTAAAACACTAGGTGCTCATCCCTGGGAATTCAGAAAACTAGGGTAGCTGTTACCCCAAATTTGCAGTGCCTGACTACTGCCCATTTCAGTGATGGTATACTCTTCCTCTTCAACAGATGGACCAGATGCTCACCCCATATTATGGCTTCCCAGCTCATGGAGGGTAAGAACTGGTGAGTGGTAAGGACCTTGCATTTTAGGTCCTCCTCCTCGCTACAGTAGAAAGTTTTAGTTAACCCTTTAGCATCACTGGATGATGTTTTGGGGTCAACCAGCCGCTTCACTTTCTATTCTGGTTCATGGATCATTTTAAATGTAGGATACATTAACATTAACTTGTGAACACCACAGTTCCCCTTAACAGAATAGATTTGCTACAAGCTGGGTTGGAACAAATATTATTCCTTGCTGAAATCCATAAAATGAGCAGAGAAATGTAAAATGAGAAATATTGCAGTAGCTATCAGTAAAAGGTTTTCACACAAGAGTTTTACGACCATGACACAAAATACTGACCATGGTGCCAGATACCAACACACGCTGTCATTTGTGCCCATGCGGTGAGGCCCATTGCTTATTGTAGTGGTGTTTTTCCAAACGTGACATAATATCACATTGCAAACAGAAAATACTAATAGTCGTTGCCATTTTATGGCCATGTCACACTTTTTTATGATGCAAGTGCAATAAAGGAGTAATATCTGTGTACCCCAATGTCACATCTTTATAAATACAGCCCGAAACATAGACTTGGCTTTGTAAATGTTTCCCTCTTGTTTATGCAGTAGCAGCTGCTACAAGGCACAGAAGAATCTGAAGGACATCATAGAAACTGGCTAACAGCTTGAAAACATTTCTCACCTCAATGAGATTCCTTAATGCATAGAGAGCAGCAGCTTAACCCCTAATGATTAAAGGACAAGTGACCCCAGAAACATTAAAATGATTTATCTAAACTGACACATTTTATTGGCATGTAGTAAATATAAAACTGTTTCCTTCCAAGTGGAAGTCATGCTTTTTATTGCTATCTACTCAAGTATATGATGGGATGTGTAATAAATATCATAAATTAACCCTCTGCTTAGGTCATGCAAGTGCATATGTACCAACCCCATAAGTTCTAAATACTGAAAGCACATGGGTATTTATTAGAGAGAAAAGGCGAATGTTTTCTGTGTTTTCCAGGTTACCTTCTCGTTTGTCTGTATCAATAACTCAGAGAAAGAAATGCTTCTTCAAAGTAAAATAAAGAAAGAAAAAACAAAGTGCTGCTGTATTGTGAAAGTTTGTCTCCCCTCTTTGGATTGGGGGTGCTACTAGCATATGGAAGCTTGGCCTATCTTCCTGCAGAGCATTTCCATAAATTAAATACACAACATACTTTACATACTTTTCCGAGACCATTACATACATTACACACATTACAATGTTAAAACCTGGGTATAATGGATTAATGGATAAGATGGGCATGGTTCTTTTTTTAGATGAACAGTTTATTAATAAAAGCAAATGTTTCACCTTTTATTAATCAAAAATAAAATCTGAGAAAACAAAAAATAAATTAAAAAAAAACAATACAATATAGGGTTAAGTAATCTTTGTACTCCACGGCATTATACACTTGTAGGTGATGGAAAGGAGTAGCCTACCAATGCAATGTTAAAATACTTGGCTTGGTTTCCTTTTGGGATAATCTGAGCAGAGGTGTAGTCAGGTTGAATACGTCCATTAACTTTAACCTTTTAACCCTATATATAATTCCTGCCTTTCTAAGAGTCATTAGATAATTCAAGCAGAAACAACTAGAATTGGTCATTTGTTCAACTGCACTTGAACAACCTACAGAGATACTACAGAAGTATCAGCACATTTAGATAGCTACCCGTGTGCATCTAATGGAGATAAAAATCTGCTGTCTAAGGCCAATATTCCCCTAACCATCCATTGCATACATAACCATATTATTGTATTCATTTTTCTATATATGGTCATTACTGAAGGAAACAAAGTCTTATGCTGGGCATATTATGTGACATGCCTTCTGACATTTCGACAACCACCTAGGGTGATAATTTTGCAATTAATGAATGGGACAAATAAATGGGCCAGAACAGGAAACCTTGCAGTAATATCAGGAGGTAATTCCTGTGACAGTAATAGATATTAAATTGGGTCGACAATCAACAAAATATATATCTGATAAATCACCAGTAGTAATGGAATAGAATGGAATTGTGGACTTTGATAATTTTTTAAAAATTCAAGGATTCTTGAATTTTCAGATTAATATCGCTTAAATTTAACGCTCCATAACACTAGAATTAGGCATTTGGTACATTTGAGGGTTATCGCCGAATTCAAGGGTTACCGAACACTTAATTCAAGGGTTATCATCAGTTCGAAGGTTACTGAACGCTACATTTTTGCTAAAATATACATGTTCCCCAGACCATTTCCCAGGTCCCAGAGCCATTTACAGTAGGTTACCATTGCTATTTTATCTGTATTTTATTAGAACTTTCCAAACTTTTTTTCCCCATTGACTTTTATGGGTTGGTTTTCAAACTATAGAACTGTTATTGAAGTTTTAAATTGAATTTCAAAAAAAACCGAACTTTAGGAAGTTCGACCATCTCTAAAGACCAGCATTATTCTTCTATAGGATACATCAAAATATGAAATATAGATCTAACTTTGACTTACAAACCTAGAGTATATACAATACACTCAGCTTAAGGTGCCATACTATGCAGTTATATTTCCTATTTTATTGGATGTCTTGGTAAAGCTTGGTCAGAAATTACAAGATGTGCTAAATGTCAATCATTATGTAATATATTAATTTAAATTCAATGATATGGCTTTCTGTACTGTACATAATAACATCATCTACAGTGGATAATGAAAGTTCAGTACCTATACTGCATGCAGACAATATGTAGTCTCCACAATATTTAGTCTCCACTACTCCTAGGAGTATTCCAATAACCCTTTAGCATATTATAAGTCTATGGGGTTGATGCAATAAGAGGTCCAACAGTTTTCCGATACTATTAATTTGCTAATTAGAAGTAAGGTTTTTAATGGGTTATGGCGGTAAGATAACATCTGATTGGATCCTGCTAATTAAATGTCCACCCCCCATATCATCGCATCTCAGCCTATCAATCACTATCACCTCTGCTGGTCCATCCCACTCTGCTGATTCCGTATATAAAAAAGGCACGGAACAGCAGCAGCAGAGAGCAGAGGGAATGAGGGCTGGTAAGAATAGTTACAAACCTTTCAAAATGGTTTAAACCTTGCAAGGTCTAGGTTTAGGGCGGTGTTAAATCTAAAATTTTTGTTTGGGGTGGTGGACATACACTTTAAGAACACAGGCAAACTATATCACCTTTTATTGCCTCAGCCCCATGTACAACAGGGAGCACTCTGTACACTTGATAAAAGGTACATGTCAACAAAAATATGTTAATAGTATGATTTTTGCCCTTATGGTCACAACTCAGTCTATGGTTTATGATATTTCCCTGTAGTACCTAAAGACTTGTAATCTACCCCTGCTATGGATCCCAAAGGAATCAAACAAAAAACAACATGCAATACATTAGTTCTGGTTGCCAGCAGTCAGCCAAGCATACATCCCCTTCTCGGGGGGTAGTAATCTAACATGGTGGTTGGGGGTGGGCAGGGTGCACATACCCTTTAAAATTTATGATGAGGAAGGGTCAATTATATAATATACGCCCATACACCTTGGAGTTCCATGCCATTTATATGGTCACAGAACTTCTGTAACTTCTAATATCCTTATAATTTATAGTAGGGGGTACATTATCTACTATATAACTAGGGATGGCCAGTTCGCAGATCCGAACCCGGATCTGCCGCGGATTTATCCCGTTTGCGAACGGCGGATTATTCCAAAAAGGTCCAAAAAGATGAAATTCAATGTTGATAAATGTAAGTAGAGATGGCCGGTTCGCGGACCCGAACCTGGGTCCGCCGCGGATTTATCACATCCGCGAACGGCGGATTATTCCGGATTTTCCGGATTTTCTGCCTTCCGAACTTCCGAACCGCGGATTTTTTTTTTTTCCAAAAATTTTCGAAAATACGAGTATCCCCATAATTACGAGAATCTACGATCTTTCGGGACCCGGAAAAAACGAAGATCCTCGTAATTACGCGGATTCTCGTAATTACGAGAATTTTCGTAAAAACGAGAAATTCTTGTAAATTCGCATTTTGGGGATTATTTTCAAGACGGAGCAAGCCACATGACTAAAATTAGCCAATGGCAGCTAACACAGGCGACATTTTATCAGTGTGTTGGAGTGTGTTTAGTGGAGACCTGACAGTGTAGGAGTTGGAGAGAGATTTTTGCGCTTTTTGAGCTTCTGTCCGTGTCTGTGTGTTTTGTGTAGCTGACAGTGCTACTCTGTGGCTAATGTTTTCACCTCTGGTTCAATCCTGCCTGGCCCGAGAGCAGTACTCCATATTTGTTCTTCTTTCTCTCTCCATGAGGCACCTTTGTGGTGTCACCTACTCTGACCATCTCATACAGCCGCAACAGCTACTCTGTGGCTAATGTTTTCAGCTCTGGGTCAATCCTGCCTAGCCCGAGAGCAGTACTCCATATTACAAAGTGTGGGCCTGCTGTAACTCAATGGTGCTGTTCCTACCCATTCACCTGCTTTCCCTTGCACGAAGCATACCTTGAGGGAGAGTAGCCAATGGGGTGAGGGGTATGTCCAGTGGGGCCAAGCCTGCCTGGCCCACAACAATGGTGGCAAACTGCAGTGGGCCTGCGTGAACTTAATGGTGTGTCCTATGAAGCCTTACCCTTTCACCTGCTTTCCCTTGCATGAAGCATACTTGAGGGAGAGTAGCCAATGGGGTGAGGGGTATGTCCAGTGGGGCCAAGCCTGCTGGCCCCACAACAATGGTGGCAAAACGCAGTGGACTATATAACCCAGAACCCCCATCGCCTTCTTTCCCTTGTTGTGTGCAAACTACATATAGGGGAATGTGGCCAATGTGGTGTGTGTGTAATGGCATTAATGGTATATACAATTATAAGTACCAGACATATAGCTAGCTAAAAAGATGTGTATTTAATTTTCAAATAAAAATTGATATGAATATCTGATAATATTGATATATCGAAAAATAAAGCCCAAAAAATTTTTTTTAACAGTTTTTATATATATAATATATATATATATATAATTTTTCTTTTTTACAACTATATACAAAAAAAAAAAAATACACTGGGGTTACTGGGGTACCCTCCTCTCCAGTCTGGTCAGGGCGGCGGTCAGGCGCCGCACCATGTGGCGCATCTCCCGCGCATGCTCTGTAGTTCTGTGGAGGAGAGATGAAGAGAATTGTGTTGAGAGTGTTGAGCACATTTCCTAAAGCACCATGCGGGTGATGCAATTTTGCACCTGATAACTACTTACACATACATGGTACTGCAATGCTATAATGTTGCGGTATGTCATAAAAAGGACAGCTCAGTATAAGAACATTATTTCTAAAATTCTAGTTTATATTATGCAACCTAGTTATGGTAACAGTGATTTTATGATGGCTGTGGGTGGTCACACATGCTCAGATCTCTACTGACCAACGAATCAACCCAGGGACTGGGTCAAGGGCAAGACCAAACGGTCTCTATTAGGGGTCCTGCAAACAGGAAGTCATTATTTCCGTTGCATTTATTATACACAGACACAATGCTGATTGATGAATGGGCAGATAGAGTCATTAGGATGGATAATACTGCTCTTTTTTTTAAAAGTAATATATTATCACTGAACTTCCACTTAAAGCGATATTATTGCATCATGGGGATCACTGATAAACAGCAGTAGGTAATGCTGGCATAAACATTACGTTTATTGCTAATTTTATCAGAACATTCTTGGTTTGTATCACTAGGACTGTGCTACATACAAAATTTTTGGAAGGGTGCACCCCCCATAAAAGCATGTCAAACCCACAGTACCCAATGTTGCATCAGTAGCGTGGATTTTACACTGGGAAAATACAGATATTAATAGTCTTGTACATAACATTTCATTAGGATTTTCGAATTTACAGATTTTTTCAAAAATCCGCGGATCCTCGCGCTGACCGGATTTTTCGAAGTTCGGACATCTCTAAATGTAAGGTGATGCATTTTGGATTTAAAAATCCTTGTGCTACTTATACTATAAATGGCTCTGTGTTAAGTGAATCCCTGTTGGAAAGGGATCTTGGAGTTTTGGTGGATAACAAACTTAAAGATAGCAAGCAGTGCCAGGCGGCAACAGCCAGAGCCAGCATGGTGTTGTCTTGTATAAAGAGAGGTATGGATTCAAGGGAGGAAAATGTTATTCTTCACCTTTACAAAGCATTGGTAAGGCCTCATTTGGAATATGCAGTGCAATTTTGGAATCCTGTGTACAAAAAGGACATCTTTGAAATGGAAAGGTTTCAGAGAAGGGCAACTAAATTAATAAGGGGATTGGGGGAGCTTGAATATGAAGAGAGACTGGAAAAGTTACAATTATGTACGCTGGAGAAAAGGCGCTTGCGTGGGGATATGATAACTATGTATAAATACATTAACGGGCCATACAAT
Organism: Hymenochirus boettgeri; assembly: GCA_019447015.1. Classification (NCBI taxonomy): domain Eukaryota; kingdom Metazoa; phylum Chordata; class Amphibia; order Anura; family Pipidae; genus Hymenochirus; species Hymenochirus boettgeri. The sequence goes on from CM033476.1 coordinate 293,103,482, forward strand.
AAACTATCTGGGGCATTGTTCACCAAGAGAACATGTCAGAGGACATGAGGACATCCCTTAAGACTTGAAGAAAAAAGGTTTAGGCTCCAAGTTCAGAAAGGGTTTTTCACTGTGAGAATGGTAAAGCTATGGAACTGTCTTCCAGTGGATGTTGTTATGGCAGGTTCATTGGTCAGTTTAAAAAAAAAAGCTAGATGAGTTTCTGAAAACAAGGAATTTTGCAAGTTACTGGTATTAATACATAAAGTAGAGTTGATCCAGGGAAATTTCCGATTCATAAATTTGGTGGGTTTTTTTTGCCTTCCTCTGGATCAACAGTTAGCGGAATAGGATATTGCTAGATGTGTTGGATTGGATGGACGTATGTCTTTATTCAACCTCCAATACTATACTATACTATTGCCACTCAGCAGCCCAATGTGACAATCTATCTAGATCCCCCTGCAACGATTGCACATCCTCTGAAGTTTTTAATGGTTGACAAAGTTTTGTGTCATCAGCAAACACAGAAACCTTGCTGACAATACCCACTTACAAATCATTAATAAATAGATTAAATAGAAGCGGCCTCAACACAGAACCCTGTGGCACCCCACTTAGCACTTTAGTCCATAATGATGAGCCCCATTTACAACTCTCTCTGATCCTATTCATTAACCAATTTTCTATACATGTACAAATGTGACTCCCCAGACCAACAGACCTTAGCTTATACATTAGTCGCCTTGGGGGACTGATCAAAAGCCTTTGCAAAATCCAAGTAAACTACATCTACTGCTATGCCAGAGTTACATTTCTACTTACTTCCTCATAAAAGCCAAGCAAGTTAGTGACAGATCTATTCCTCCTAAATCCATGCTGGTTACTACTTATAATGTCAGTCCTTGAAACAACTCTAGAACATGTTCCCTTATAAACCTTTCCAGGATCTTCCCCACCACTGAAGTTAAACTTACAGGCCTGTAATTACCCGGCTGTGAACGACTACCCTTTTTGAATATTGGAATAACATCAGCCCTTTTCCTAACCAGAGGCACACCATCGCACATGAGGGATACTGCAAAAATAAGAAACAATGGTCTAGATAAAACTGAACTTAGCTCCCTAAGTACCCAAGAATGTATTTTATCTGGTCCAGGAGATTTATTAATATTAACCTTATTTAGTTCTTTCAGTACCATATCCTCGGTTAACCAAAGTGCACTTGAATCTTGTTTTTTTTTAAGATTTTGGCCATTGATACGTGTTCTCCAGACCATTTCCCAGGGCGCTGTGCCATTTACAGTAGGTTACCATTGCTATTTATACTTTAATTTTAGGTGGAATTTTAAGATTTTTTAACTCCTATTGGCTTCAATTTTCGATTTAGATTGTGGATTTTCGAATTTTTTGATTTTTTTTTTTGAAAATCTGCAAGTGGAACAGATTTTAGTGAGTTTGACTATCTCTACTGGGTAGTGGATTTAAATGTTTAATGTGCTATTCAGATGTTAAATTGATTGTAGCCATATTAGTGCACTTATAGCATACAAGAACATGAGACTTATGGTCACAACTCAGTCTATGGTTTGTGATACTCTTTTTATTTGCACTAACAATAGTTTTCTTAATAAGTTTGCTTGTATATTGTAAAAGTTTGTTAGTTGCTAGATGATGTAAAGATCTGAAGAAGCGAGAAGGCTCCCGAAAACTAATCTATTAAAAAAACTATTGTTAGTGCAAATAAAAAGAGTATCACATACTATACTTACTATTCAGATGTAAATTGCTTTAATGAGTATTCCCATTTTCTGCCATCTTCAAGTAATTAAGACAAACGACTGCCTTAGACGTTAGGTAATTACTCAGCTGTTAGGTATTTAGAAGCACCCATAAGAAATAAAAACAAAAAAACAAATAGGGGTCCATAAATTAAAGGGACCATCTCACTAACAGGCATAGCAGACAGCTACAAATGAATTGGCCTTTCACAAACACACATGTGCAAACTGACAGATTGAGTTACAGAAGAAAACACATTTGCCACAGTAATAATCAATTGGCTGTCTGTTGCATTAAACACATTCCCCCAATGCTTCTATCTATGAATGTCTTGTTTGCCTTTTTTAATATTCTTTGAATGATCTTTGAACAATTTCATCCCCTGTTCATTTCAAATGACATTTGGCATCTCTAGACCTGCAGTCCAGACCACCGCAGGGCTGTCACTAGATCATATTCTTTCCTGGGGGTGGGGGTTATCGTCTAGTAGTTTACCTAGTTAAAGTCTATTCCTTGGTCTTACTATTTATGAACCAATATCATAGGCAGCGTATCACCCATCAGGGTTCGTTTGCACTTGATCAGTTTCTTTCAAGTGTTGTGGTCCTTTTTTTAACAGATCAGATCGACCCGGTCCGTTAAAAAAACGTATTGCTGCATGTATTTCTGTCCAGAAACGGACACGTTTTGATTAAAAATATAGCAAAAATGGAGCGCTAAAAACGGACTAAAAGGGACAAAAAACATGGACTTTCCGTTGTGGTCCATATTGGTCAGTTTCTAGTGTGAACATAGCCTTAACAGCTCATTGGGTGTGACTGATCCTTAACAAAATGGGGAGTTTTGTTTGGAAACCTCCTTCCAGTACTAGAGATGAACAAAACCAACTATTTTCTTTCCGAAATAGGATTTTGGAAAAGTCTTGAAAATTAGAAAACGCATTCCTAAAGTTTAAATTTTTTTTTTTATCTATTAAGTATCTACGAATGGCATAGGGACCTGGCAAATGGTCTGGAGAACATGTATCAATGCCCACAACCTCTAAAAAATGATTCATTAAGGGGATTTTCCTGTTTTGGACAGTCTGCATATTCATTGAAATTTCAATATTTATGATGTGAAAATTCGAGGAAAACTCAAAACGCCCAATCTCAAATATACGATAAAACCTTGAAAATCCAAAAATGCCAGAAGCTTAAAAAATTCCTTCAGAACTTTGAAACTGGCAGTTCTGACTTGGAACCTGGTTTGTTTTGATCTGGAAACCCATGCCTATCCACTACCCACACACAGATTACCTTCCTGGTTGTTGAATCAACATTGGGATACTGGAGCACGTCTGCCAGTGAGACAGTGAGATGTCAGCTACATAGACCCCTAAGATGTTTTATGAGAGAGATTATAGTAAAAGTAATTTTAAAAAACTCTGAACAAAAATTATTATTCTAACATGCTTGTGAAGGTTCTCATTCATCCAGGTCATGGTATATCTGTTGTATTTTGTTAGATCAACTGGACTTAACGTTTAGTTCTTGAAGATGTTTTGCTAGTCATCCGATTGGGTTTCTCAATTCAGATTCTTGTAGAAGTCATTCTGAATAGTGATGGACCCAAACTCGAACCCGAGTCCTGGCCAAACGTTATGAGTTCGAATGAACTATTGAACTAGTTTGGTTTTCCAAACTTGCCGCTGTATTTTCGATAGTCGAAAATTCAATAATTCGAATTATCGAATGTAGCATTAGTTTTCGGTAACCCTCAAATGTATGATTCGAATTCAGTAACCCTGGAATGTAGCGTTCGGTAACCCTCGAATGTAGTGGTCGATTTCGGTAACCCTCGAATATATCGTTCTGTAACCCTCGTAAGTAGCTTTCGGTAACCCTCGAATTTGCCGTAACCCCCTAATGTAGCATGCAGAAACCTGACAATTGCCCAATCATGAAGAAAGAAGGGTTTAAACAAGTTTTAGCGATAGGTGCAAGTTTCCCAGACCATTTCCCAGGTGTCACAGCCATTTTCAGTAAGTTACCATTGTTATTTTATATGTTATGCATTCAAATTTTCCGATCTGTCATTAACTTTAATGGGTTCCTTTCCGAACTTCCAAACTTCAGTAAGTTTGGCCATCTCTAATTCTGAATTGAGAAAGCCAGTCGGGTGACTTCAAGAATTAAACCTTTTTGTCCAGTTGATCTAACTGAATACAACAGATATTTATTTCTCTAACGTTTTATATTTATGCCTTTTATTCTTAAAATTAATTGGATGGAATATTCCCACCTAACATTCTTGTTAAAAATGTGCAAAAAAAACCTGTGAAAATCACAAACACTGGAGGTTATTTTTGAAAGCTCAGTCACTACCTTCAGGAATTGGGTAAAGGTTATTTTAATGCATATAGAATAACAACCATTAGTCTAACAAAAGGAAACTACTGATCCAATGAGAAATAGGAATGTTGGGTTTTCTTGAAAAAGTATTATTTATCTCCACTGGTAATGAAATAGGTAAATAGATGAAATTGCATTTTCTTCCCACTGTTACTCCAACTGTTATAGGAGAGTTTGGCCTAAATGAAGAAACAAAGAAAAAAGATGACCAATGCACATTCCAGGGTCCCATATAGTATCATAGTATCTATGCTAGTACACACTGTATAGTAAAACATAGAGGTTTTAGTCACATGTTTATAGAGCATATATAAATAATAGGTCCTAACTAGTACCCCCGGGAAATGTCTCTCAGCTGACAACTCCCTGCTTGATTACCTTTTTTCCCTGACAAAATGCACTTGACCTAAGTTAATTACTGTGGTTACCTTGACAGGGTTATTATTATTATTATTATTGATTTATATAGCGCCAACATCTTCCGTGGCGCTTTACAATTACATAGTCATACAGGGTAATACATGTTATACAAAGTCATACATATTACATACACAGGTAATACATATTATAAGTAAACAGAGTGTGGAGTTTCTTACAGCAATACCGTGATAAAATAGGAGAGAGGACCCTGCCCAAACAGCTTACAGACTAGAGGATATGGGGTGAAACATAAGGTGACAGGACTCGGTAGGCTTTAAGTAGATTGGCAGGGGAGCGTGAAAGGCGGGTTGGATCATATTGGGTAGTAAGGGGGTAATGTTTAGGCAAGGTTATATGCTTGCCTAAAGAGGTGGGTTTTAAGATTACGTTTGAAGGTGTTAAGGGATGGTGAGTGACGGACAGATGGAGAAAGGGAGTTCCAGAGCAGAGGGGCAGCACGATTAAAGTCCTGAATGCGGGCATGGGAAGAGGTGACCAGAGTTGATGAGAGGAGGGTATCATTTGCAGAGTGGAGGTTGCATCTGGGACGGTATTTCTGGATCAGCTCTGAGATATATGGAGGGGCTATGTTGGATAGTGTTTTATAGGATAAGGTAAGCAGTTTGAACTGGATCCTTTGTGTGATGGGCAACCAGTGGAGGGACTGGCAGAGAGGAGAGGCATTAGAGAAGCGAGAAGAGAAATGAATGAGCCGGGCAGCAGAGTTGAGAATGGATTGAAGCGGTGCCAGGCGGTTGTTTGGCAAACCACAGGAGTGCGTTGCAGTAGTCTAGCCGGGATATGATTAGGGCATGGACTAGGGTTGAAAGGTTTTATATTTTTTGGTATAAAAGCAAATTCCAGCGCACAACACACCTGGATGGGTGCAAATGTCTCAAAGCCCACCTCTAAGGGTGCAGGAATATCATCATCAGGCAAAACAAGAGAGTCACACTCCTGAGGAATGGGTAACACCCCTGAAACATTGTGATATTTGATGATAGTGGTTCACAAATAAACTCATGAATTTTTGAACTCTGCAATTATGTAAATGGATTCTGACCTAACTTTTCACTGATTCGATCAAGACTGAGATCATTTTACCTGCTACACACATTTAAAAATCTCTAATTTACAGTATTTCTGTTGGGATATCTGATTCATATTAGAACAATTTTGCTGATTTGGTTTGTATCATATGGAAAACTTGTGCAAATTTTATTTATTAATTTATAATGTTAACTCATTTTTTCTTGACTATTGTGCCCCCCTCCTATTTTTTTATTTTTACTTATTCTAATTATTAATATCAACAGGGTAGCTGGAAGGTTCTATAACAGTGGTACTGTTAAGCCTTTGAGAGATGATCTTCATTTCCCCTCTTCTATACCACACATCATATTGGATATATTTGTATTCAAAACTTTCAGAATATTTGAAATGTTTGTTTTCAACACTCAACAGACAGAATTCTACTCTTTCTTTAAACATTAACTTGTCATTAACAAGTGTTGACTTTCAGAATAAGTTCCCAGAATTCTCATGAGGCTCCTTAGCCTAAAAACACCATTACTAAATTACCACTATTCCTGAACAATGCAAGCATTGTTTGCCCTGTGAAAGAATCATACTAGTCTCATGCACCTGTTGTTTTCTGTCAGTCTTAGTTGCCTGTCATTGAGAAAACCAGCTCATAGATGCAACATAAAATTCTGGTTAAAACTATGGGAGCATGCTTGCACCAGTCATTTATAACTTTGCTTGCTACCACTTGTTCTGCGATGCTGAGATTAACCAAGGTCTCAGAGCCAGGTGTCACAATCTGCCAAAAGTACCAGATTCCCATGCCGCTGAAGGAATTAAACCAGAATTGTTCACGCTTTGTCTGAGGCATTCTGAACTCATTCTTTTTTAAACTCGTACAAAATATATGTACTGTACAAAAGCTTAAACTGTGACAATTATTAATTACTTTCTCTGCATTGCAGGCCTTCTGGCGTTGAGAACTGCAAATGTTATAAATGATCCTAATCCCTTGTTGCACTGCATAGCTTAAAAGAAAAACATCAAACTCATGTATGAGAGACAGAAGGCAACACATATTGTAACTCTAAAACCCCCTTCCTTGTTGTTTTTTTTAGTCTGACTGGAACAAATTTGCCATTAGAACACTCTTTCATTAAAGACCATTACCAAAATTAGGGAGGTTTGGATGTCTGTGCTATGACTGCTGTCTGCCTTGAAAGGTTCCTTCTGGGGGGTTTCCATGCCCAGCATGATGTCAAGCATTACCCAAACCCCCATGTGTTGTGCCTAATTAATATTTATTTGTCATTATTAAATAATATTTTGATTGACAGGTAGGAAAAAAAGAATAATGGATTTCACAGGAAAGGTGAACTCTAGAACTCTACACATTCTTTTCTGCTGATATTCAGTACCAAAGACAATATTTAAAAAGAGATAAACATTAAGATATGACACTACACTAACTGATTTTTTACATTATAACAACCATTTTTTTTTTAAATTTAAGATGTTAAAGAACCCTTTTCTTGGCTAGACCTGTAGCTTCATTCATTTCATATAAAATTGATTTAAAATGTTCACCCTTGTACAAACTATACATTTCTACATAGTAATTTGAAAATAAATACATAACATATACTGCCTCTGAGATAAAATTATTTGTAGTGTATTTGCCTTTAAAGTAGCCTGTAACGCCCATGGAATCTATCCGACTCTACACCACACGCCATTTACACAAAATGAATTTTCCGTTCTCTGAATCTGAGAGCTAAAAAGAAAACATGTCATCGGAGATGGAAGGGAACAAAATTCTTCTGACAAATTCATTTAAAATAACTAGACTTTTAGTAAATTACAGACAGTAAATGGATTAAAATATTCTATGGGGGAAAAAACAGTTAAGTTCATTAAGGCACAAAAATGTGGTGTTGCGTTTCACGGATGGGACTCGTGTTTAAAGGAATGCTCATTTTCTGCTAATTGCATTTCACTGTAGGGTGTAGTGAATGGGTAAACTTATCCAAACCCAGGAGATTGTCTATAAATATGTCAAACTAATAAGAAGAGACACTAGTGTTTATGTTCTCAATCCAGTAAAGTTATCTTTTTTATTATTCTAAGTACATTCCTGATGACTCTTTTTGTGTTACCATTATTTCCTGACAACAATTACAAACTATTTGTAGTGTATTAACACTGCTTTGGATAACTTGTCATGAAGGTAAAGAACATATTTAGAAACTCTCTCCCAAAATAAGGTGAGTTTTGATAGTCTCTGCATACAATTTATAAATACAAGGGAAATAGGAGGGTGCGGTTCATAATTTATGATTGGTGGTCTTCTAAAAGGTCTCGCCTGGCTTTTTTCTTTTTTGTTCTGTGCTCTGTCACTGACTGTTGACAGGCAAAAAAGTCAGGAGGTCGGTGAAAAGGTAGGAATGAAGGGAACTTTACCAGGTGAAAACTTTTGGTGGGAAAAACTCCCTTTTTATTGATTCCAGTGGTCCTTTAAGTGTGATTATAGATGTGTATGTGAAGGATCTCATTCATACAGGTCATGGTATATCTGTTGTAATTCAGTTAGATGAACTGGACTTGAATTTTAGTTATTGAAGACATCCGACTAGGTTCCTCGATTCAGAATGATTTGTACAAGGATCTGTTGGCAATAAATACCCTGAAAGGTCCCAATCAGCATATAATAGCAAGGTGATAGTAACCCTCTGAATGCAAGGTGTTGATTGCATTGAGGCTAAGAGGTGGCAAGCTTTCAAAACAGCATTGTACATGGCAGACAATTGGTGTTAAACCCCTCCCCCTTCCACCACTTTTATTAGGGCTTGGTGTGACAATTGGTGTTAAAACCATACCCCCACCACCTCTACCCTGGTGAGGCACATCCATGTTTATATGGACTCTGAAGATACACAAGAAAGGGGCATGACATCTAGAACTCACTAGAATTTCACTAATAAGATTCAAGATGTAGTACTCGTGCAGAAGAAACCATGGTAACCTATTAGGTGACAACCCTCTTCACCTGTATACAAACCACGGGGAGAAAACTGCTGTGCCAAGACAACACCCTTGCCAGCAGAACAGATCTTAACCCAGAACATGTGTATTCCCTATGGGACTTATGCCTGAATACCACATATTTCAAATATAAGGATAAGTTCTATGAGGAAAAACATGGATGTGCTATGCGATCTCCAGTTTCACCCATTGTGGAAAACATTTACATAGAGAAAGTGGAAATAAAGGCCCTTAATACCTTTAAGGGCATTGCACCCAGCCAATGGTACAGATACTTTGATAACACCTGGGTTAAAATCCACCAGAATGAAATACAAACCTTCACAGAATACATCAATGCTGTGGACCAAAACATTAGATTTACAAGAGAAGAGGTACAAAACAACACACTGGCTTTCTTGGACAGCTTGGTAGAAGTCAGGGAGAATAGTAAACTGGAAGTAGAGGTTTACAGAAAACCAACACACACAGATAAGTTTTTGATGTTTGACTCCCACCACCCACAACACAGAGCAGAGCCAAATTCTAAAGACATTAAACATCTTAGAGGAGCCCTTAAAACTTGTGGATATCCGGGCTGCGCCTTTTCAAAAGGAATAGAAGGAAAGTAAAGAACACGTATACCAACAGTGAAGGGGGAAAGAAGACAGGAGAATCACATGGTCATGCCATATGTAGCAGGGCTCTTTAAGAATAAGTCTGAATCGAGAAAGCTATTCGGATGACTAGCGAAATGACTTCAAGAATTAAACTTCAAATCTAGTTGATCTATTTGAATACAATAGATATGTTATAACTTGATAAACTGTTGTATTTACATCCCCATATTCTTCCTGTAAATGATAAGTGAGTCTAAGTGATATGTTTTCCCTTTATTTTCTTATGTAACTGTTGACTAACTATGTTTGTATATCCATATGTATATCGTTATAGATAAACCAGAACTTCTCAAGACAGCTCTTTACATTCTCAAAATACATAAAATACTGATGGGATAAGAAAAAACAAAAATTCTGTAAAAGTAAAACAGGTGTACAGATATCATTTATCTTGAAGGGCATGTTCACCCCAAAGACTAAAATTGAACCCACTGTTGGCCCCACTGTGTAGTGTTACCTTTATTCTCTGTGCCATATGGTTGCCCTGCAGTGCCTATCCAAAGCTCAGAAAAGTAAAGTGTAGGAAACTTCCTGTGTGCAATACATATTTGCCCCTTTCCTGTACTCCTGGAGGACTCTAGCATGTGCTGTTTATTTGCTACCAGCTCCAGTCGGTTACATTGCTTGTGGGGGTAATGCCTGTTAATACAGATACTGAACATTTGACACATTTCATTGACTTCCCCTACATAATGGTTTGATGGGGTCATGGAAAGTTTAATGTTCCGCAGAATTTATTTTCTACAAACTGATCATTTTTTTAAATTCAACTTTTCCTAAAACATGCAAAGAGGAAATCTAAGACAAACCCACAATGCACCATTTCATTATAATCGTTATTTCTAACATTTATTTAAATAGTCGGGGGGGTTCCATGCATTAAAAATAACTTCAGTTTCTTTTCGTAATAAATTACCTCAAACTTCCACTCTTTATTTTGATTGAAATAGACACTTTATAAAATCCTTAGATCTCTCTTTACCTTACTAATTCCAGCATAGACTTGCCAATTTAAGCTTCCTTAGCGAACTGTACAATTCAAACATGATCCTGTTCTACCAAAAAAAACCTCCTTGACCCTTTGCTGCTCCTGTTTTGTTACCTACAATCCTTCCATCTGCTTAATGCAAAGAGACAGTATGGAAAATATCTACATAACTACATTTCTCTCAAGGATGATCGTACATATGATACAATTGCGTTAGTCTACTAACGCATGGAATACATAGTAACATAGTAATTGAGGTTGAATAAAGACATACGTCCATCAAGTCCAACCTATTCACATTTTTTTAACCCTTCCTAACAGTTGATCCAGAAGAAGGCAAAAAAAACCAGCTAAAAAAAGGGGGGGGGGATTCCTTCCTGACTCCAAACGGCAATCGGAAAGTATCCCTGGATCAACCAGAACTACAGTATATGTATTAATATCAGTAATTCACAATATTATATAGTATCCCCGTACCAACCAGAACTACAGTATATGTATTAATACCAACAATTCTCAATATTATATAGTGTCCCTGTACCAACCAGAACTACAGTATATGTATTAATACCAGTAATTCTCAATATTATATAGTATCCCTGTACCATATCACAGCCAGGTGTTAAGGGTGTGATTGGATAGTGGCTAAGAGGTGTTATAGGAACGCCCAGAGTAAGGTGTTAAAACAGCATTGTACATGGCAGACAGTTGGTGTCTAAATAGAGGTGGGGGGGTTCGACACCAACTGTCTGCCATGTACAATGCTGTTTTAACACCTTACTCTGGGCGTTCCTATAACACCTCTTAGCCACTATCCAATCGCACCCTTAACACCTGGCTGTGATATGCTAATTGGGATTTTCCAGGGTACATAATTGCCACAGATTCTTGTACAAGTCATTCTGAATTGAGAAAGCCAGTCGGATGACTAGCGAAACGTCTTCAAGAACTACATTTCAAGTCCAGTTGATCTAATTGAATACAACAGATATACAGTATATGTATTAATACCAGTAATTCTCAATATTATATAGTACCCCTGTACCAACCAGAACTGCAGTATATGTATTAATACCAGTAATTCTCAATATTATATAGTATCCTTGTAACAACTAGAACTACAGTATATCTATTAATACCAATAATTCTCAATATTATATAGTATCCCTGTACCAACCAGAACTACAGTATATGTATTATTACCAGTAATTCTCAACATTATATAATATCCCTGTATCAGCCAGAACTACAGTATATGTATTAATACCAGTAATTCTCAATATTATACAGTATCCCTGTACCAGCCAGAACTACAGTATATGTATTAATACCAGTAATTCTCAATATTATATAGTATCCCTGTACCAACCAGAACTACAGTATATGCATTAATATCAGTAATTCTCAATATTATATAGTACCCCTGTACCAACCATAACTACAGTATATGTATTAATGCCAGTAATTCTCAATATTATAGAACTACCCCAACAACCAAACGTACAGATGCAGAGACCTGCGTAATCAGAAGTTTCCGATACTATATGCCCCTACATTATTAGGTGGATTGGAGATGGAATAGCAAAATGAATCAAATTGTCATCGTTCTGGAACCTCTTTTTGGAATATAATAAACTTAAAGCCAAACAAAGACTTGAAGTTGGAATAGGAATGATGTGCTACATGTATAGTATATGCGTCATGCTTTATTAACTGAGCTAAATTTTAAACAGCCCTTTATCCATATGTATTAAGTTGCATGTTTAGGAGAACCACATGCTGCTTTTACTTTCTCTTTGTTTCTACTAAAATTTGGAGTAAGGCAAAATTTCCAGCTTTTCTCCATATTATGGATGTATATTAGTGGCGTATATTAGTGATGCATATTAGTGATGTATATTAGTGATGTATATTAGTGATGCACATTAGTGATGTATATTAGTGATGTATATTAGTGATGTGTATTGGAGATATAGGTTAGTGGTGAATATTAGTGATGTATATTAGTGATGTATATTAGTGCTATATATTAGCGATGCATTTTAGTAATGTATATTGATGATATATATTAGTGGTGTATATTAGTGGTGTATATTAGTGATGCATATTAGTGATGCATATTAGTGATATATATTAATGGTGTATATTAGTGATGTATATTAGCGATGTTAATTAGTGATGTATATTAGTGCTATATATTAGCAATGCATTTTTGTGATGTATATTGATGATATATACTGTATTAGTGGTGTATATTAGTGATGCATATTAGTGATTTATATTAATGGTGTATATTAGTGATGCATATTAGTGATATATATTAGTGCTATATATTAGTGCTATATATTAGCGATGCATTTTAGTGATGTATATTGATGATATATATTTTTTATTGTAGTGGTGGTTTTCCAAAAGTGACATAATATCACATTGCAAACAGAAAATACATAGTCGTTGCCATTTTATGGCCATGTCAAACACTTTTTTCATGATGCAAGTGCAATAAAGGAGTAATATCTGGGTACCCAATGTCACATCTTTTATAAATACAGCCCGGAACATAGGACTTGTCTTTGTAAATGTTTCCCTTTGTTTATGCAGTAGCAGCTGCTACAAGGCACAGCAATAATCTGAAGGACATCATAGAAAACTGGCTAACAGCTTGAAAAATTTCTCACCTCAATGAGATTCCTTAATGCATAGAGAGCAGCAGCTTAAACCCTAATGATTAAAGGACAAGTGACCCCAGAAACATTAAAATGATTTATCTAAAATCTGACACATTTTTTGGCATGTATAAATATAAAACTGTTTCCTTCCAAGTGGAAGTCTGCTTTTTATTGCTATCTACTCAAGTATATGATGGGATGGTAATAAATATCATAATTAACCCTCTGCTTAGGTCATGCAGTGCAATGTACCAACCCCATAGTTCTAAATACTGAAAGCACATGGGTATGTTATTAAGGAAAAGGCGAATGTTTCTGTGTTTTCCAGGTTACCTTTCGTTGTCTGTTCAATAACTCAAGAAGAATGCTTCTTCAAAGTAAAAGTAAAGAAAGAAAAAACAAAGTGCTGCTGTATTGTGAAAGTTTGTCTCCCTCTTTGGATTGGGGGTGCTACTAGCATATGGAAGCTTGTCCATTCCTGCGAGGCTTTTCATAAATTTAAATACACAACATACTTTACAACTTTTCCGAGAACCATTACATACATTACACACATTACAATGTTAAAACTGGGTTATAATGGATTAATGGATAAGATGGGCATGGTTCTTTTTTTAGAGAACAGTTTATTAATAAAAGCAAATGTTTCACCTTTTATTAATCAAAAATAAATCTGAGAAACAAAAAATAAAATTAAAAAAAACAATACATAAGGGTTAAGTAATCTTGTACTCCACGGATTATACACTTGTAGGTGATGGGAAAGGAGTAGCCTACCAATGCAATGTTAAATACTTGGCTTGGTTTCCTTTTGGGATAATCTGAGAGAGGTGTGTATCAGGTTGAATACGTCCATTAACTTTAACCTTTTAACCCTAATATGAATTCCTGCCTTTCTAGAAGTCATTAGATATTCAAGCAGAAACAACTAGATTGGGTCATTTGTTCAACTGCACTTGAACACACCTACAGAGATACTACAGAAAGTATCAGCACATTTAGATAAGCTACCCTGTGCATCTAATGGAGATAAAAATTTGCTTGTTAAGGCCAATATTCCCCTAACCATCCATTGCATACATAACCATATTATTGTATCATTTTTTCTATATGGTCATCTACTGAGGAAACAAAGTCTTAGCTGGGCATATTATGTGACATGCTTCTGACATTTCGACAACCACCTAGGGTGATAATTTGGCAATTAATGAAGGACAAATAAATGGGCCAGAACAGCAACCTTGCAGTAATATCAGGAGGTAATTCCTGGACAGTAATAGAATTAAATTGGGTCGACAATCAACAAAAATATATATCTGATAAATCACCAGTAGTAATGGAATAGAATGGAATTGTGACTTGATAATTTTTTAAAAATTCAAGGATTCTTGAATTTTCAGATTAATATCGCTTAAATTTAACGACTCCATAACACTAGAATTAGGCATTTGGTACATTTAGGGTTATCGCCGAATTCAAGGGTTACCGAACACTTATTCAAGGGTTATCATCGTTCGAAGGTGACTGAACGCTACATTTTTGCTAAAATATACACTGTTCCCAGACATTTCCCAGGTCCCAGAGCCATTTACAGTAGGTTACCATGCATTTATCTGTATTTTATTGAACTTTCCAAACTTTTTTTCCCCATTGACTTTATGTGGTTGTTTTCAACACTATAGAACTGTTTATTGAAGTTCTATATTGTAGTTCTAAAACAAACCGAACTTAGGAAGTTCGACCACTTAAAGACCAGCATTATTCTTCTATAGGATACATCAAAATATGAAATATAGATCTAAATTTTGACTTACAACCTAGAGTATATACAATACACTCAGCTTAAGGTGCCATACATGCAGTTATATTTCCTATTTATTGGATGTCTTGGTAAAGTGGTCAAGAAATTACAAGATGTGCTAAATGTCAATCATTATGTATATATTAATATTAAATTCAATGATATGCTTTATGTACTGTAATAATAACATCATCTACGTGGATATGAAAGTTCAGTACCTATACTGCATACAGACAATAGTAGTCTCCCACAATATTTATCTCCACTACTCCTAGGGTATCCAATAACCCTTTAGCATATTATAAGTTATGGGGTTGATGCAATACGAGGTCCAACAGTTTTCCGATACGATTAATTTGCTATTAGAAGTAAGTTTTTAATGGGTTATGGCGGTTAAGATAACAGCTGATTGGGTCCTGCTAATTAAATGTCCACCCCCCATATCATCGCATCTCAGACTATCAATCACTATCACCTCTGCTGGTCCATCCCACTCTGCTGATTCCGTATATAAAAAGGCACGGAACAGCAGCAGCAGGAGCAGAGGGATGGGGCTGGTAAGATAGTTACAAACCTTTCAAATGGTTTAAACCTTGCAAGTCTAGGTTTAGGGCGGTGTTAAATCTTAAAATTTTGTTGGGGGGTGGACATACACTTTAAGAACCACAGGCAAACATATCACCTTTTATTGTCCTCAGCCCATGTACAACAGGGAGCACTCTTGTACACTTGTAAAGGTACATGGCAAAAAAATATGTTATAGTATGATTTTTGCCCTTATGGTCACAAACTCAGTTATGGTTTATGATATTTCCCCTGTAGTACCCTAAAGACTTGTTATCTACCCATGCTATGGATCCCAAAGGAATCAACAAAAAACAACATGCAATACATTAGTGCTGGTTGCCAGCAGTCAGCAAGCATACATCCCCTTTCGGGGAGGTAGTAATCTAACATGGTGGTTGGGGGTGGGCAGGGTGCACATACCCTTTAAAATTTTATGAGAGAAGGTCAATTATATAATATACGCCCATACACCTTGGAGTTCCATGCCTTTATATGGTCACGAACTTCTGTAACTTCTAATATCCTTATAATTTATAGAGGGGTACATTATCTACTATATAACTAGGGATGGCCAGTTCCAGATCCGAACCCGGATTGCCGCGGATTTATCCGTTTGCGAACGGCGGATTATTCCAAAAAAGGTCCAAAAAGATGAAATTCAATGTTGATAAATGAAGTAGAGATGGCCGGTTCGCGGACCCGAACCTGGGTCCGCCGCGGATTTATCACATCCGCGAACGGCGGATTATTCCGGATTTTCCGGATTTTCTGCCTTCCGAACTTCCCGAACGCGGATTTTTTTTTTTTCCAAAATTTTCGAAAATACGAGTATCCGCATATTACGAGAATCTACGAGATCTTTCGGGAACCCGGAAAAAACGAAGATCCTCGAATTACGCGGTATTCTCGTAATTACGAGAATTTTTCGATAAAAAACGAGAAATTCTTGTAAATTCGCATTTTGGGATTCATTTTCAAGACGGAAGCACAGCCACATGACTAAAATTAGCCAATGGCAGCTACACAGGCGACATTTTATCAGTGTGTTGGAGTGTGTTTAGTGGAGACCTGACAGTGTAGGAGTTGGAGAGAGATTTTTTTGCGCTTTTTGACTTCTTCCGTTGTCTGTGTGTTTGTGTAGCTGACAGTGCTACTCGGCTGTGGCTAAGTTTTCACCTCTGGTTCAATCCTGCCTGGCCCCGGAGAGCAGTACTTCCATATTTGTTCTTCTTTCTCTCTCCATGAGGCACCTTTGTGGTGTCACCTCTCTGACCATCTCATACACAGCACAGCTACTCTGTGGCTAAGGTTTTCAGCTCTGGGTCAATCCTGCCTAGCCCGAGAGCAGTACTCCATATACAAAGTGTGGGCCTGCTGTAACTCAATGGTGCTTGTTCCTACCCCTTCACCTGCTTTCCCTTGCACGAAGCATACCTTGAGGAGAGTGCCAATGGGGTGAGGGTATGTCCAGTGGGGCAGCCTGCCTGGCCCCACAACAATGGTGGCAAACTGCAGGGGCCTGGCTGTAACTTATGGTGCTGTTCCTATGAAGCCTTCCCTTTCACCTGCTTTCCTTGCATGAAGCATACCTGAGGAGAGTAGCCAATGGGGTGGAGGTATGTCCAGTGGGGCCAACCTGCCTGGCCCCACAACAATGGTGGCAAACCGCAGTGGACATATATACCCAGAACCCCCATCGCCTTCTTTCCCTTGTTGTGTGCAAACTACTATATAGGGGAATTTGGCCAATGTGGTGTGTGTTATGGCATTAATGGTATATTACAATATAAGTACCAGACATATAGCTAGCTAAAAAGATATGTGTATTTATTTTCAAATAAAAATTGATATGAATCTATCTGAATAATTTGATATATCGAAAAATAAAGCCCAAAAATTTTTAAAAGTTTTTATATATATATTATATATATATTATATATATATAATTGTTCTTTTTTTTACAACTATATACAAAAAAAAAAAAATACACTGGGGTTACTGGGGTACCCTCCTCTCCAGTCTGGTCAGGCGGCGGTCCAGGCGCCGCACCAGTGGCGCATCTCCGCCGCATGCTCTGTAGTTCGTGGAGGAAGTATGCAGAGAATGTGTTGAAGAGGTTTTGAGCACATTCCTAAAGCACCATGCGGGGTGATGCAATTTTGCACCTGATAACTACTTACACATACATGGTAACTGCATGCTATAATGTTGCGGTATGTCATAAAAAGGACAGCTCAGTATAAGACATCATTATTTCTAAATTCTAGTTTATATTATGCATACCTAGTTATGGTAACAGTGATTTCTACTGATTGGCTGTTGGATGGGTCACACATGCTCAGATCTCTACGACCAACTGAATCAACCCAGGGACGGGTCAAGGGCAAGACCATAACGGTCTCTATTAGGGGTCCTGCAAACAGGAAGTTTATTCGTTGCATTTATTTATACACAGACACAATGCTGATTGATGAATGGGCAGATTAAGGTCATTAGGATGGAAATACTGCTCTTTTTTCTAAAAGTATATAATATTATCACTGAACTTCCATTAAGCATATTATTGCATCATGGGGGATCACTGATAAACAGCAGTAGGTAATGCTGGCATATAAACTTACGTTTATTGTAAATTTTATCAGAACATTCTTGGTTTTGTATCACTAGGACTGTGCTACATACAAAATTTTTTGAAGTGGTGCACCCCATAAAAGCATTGTCAAACCCACAGTACCCAATGTTGCACCATGTAGCGTGGATTTTACACTGGAAAATACAGATATTAATAGTCTTGTACATAACATTTCATTAACATTGCAATGATTTACTTACGATTCTCAAGCATGGCCGCCAGAGGGGACTGGAGAGGCTGGAGGTGCTGGAGGGGCTGGAAGGATGGAGGTGCTGGTGGAGAGGGTGGAGAGTCTGGAGGGGCTGGAGGGGTGGAGGGGCTGGAGTAGGGTGGAGGGCATGGAGAAGGTGGAGGGCCTGTAGAAAAAAAAGTTTATTTTCAACAATCACCGTCCAATCCATTAGAATATATTACATGTATAAGAAACATTTCCTAAAGGCTATGTAGTGAACATTTCTTGGATAATTTTGGATGTTTGGACCGAATTCGTAACGTTAAGCTCAAAAACTAGGGGGACAAGATACAGCCCAGGTCGAGGGGACAACAAATGGGAATGAGAAATGAGAAGAAATGTGATCTGTCTCTCAAACCAAATTAATAGATTTGTTGCATTTTTTTTAACAAAAATTTTTATCAGTGAAAAATAAAATTCACTTAATTATGACTGAGAATTCACTAATTATTTGCTGACAATCAAGGTCAATAAAAAGATAAAAAAATTGCTTAGGATGCACTACGTGTTCTGGCTGGTGCCAGGTGCCTCCATTGGGCGGGGTGGACTGCCCTGGGGGGCAATGAGAGCCGGAGGGGGCAATGGAGAGCCCGGGGGGCTAGTTGGTGGTAGTGCTAAAAAAAAGAGGAAATTTATTTTAACTCTCACTGTTATTAATGTTCGTATACATTTACTAAAAAATTCTCGGAGAAGTTGTCAAAATATATGCAAACATTGGATAAAGGGCTTGGACATATCAACGTGTTAAAAAGCACACATAGTGTGGCACAATAATGTGATCCTCAATATTTGCACCAATTATGCTATCGTATGCACCGCACGCAATACACATGAGTGCACCGGAAACACGCGCTTGTATGCTTGTTTCTGGAGCGCTCGCATCGTGTGCGCTGTAATGTGGCCTTGGACAAATGAAAGATTTAGAAAAAAAAAAAATTTCATAGGCTGCGCTTACATTCTTCCTCTGGCGGGGACGGTGGTGTGGGTGGGGTATCCGAGAAGAATTCCCCTGCAAATTAAAAATAAAAAAAATACATAATGAATGATATATCTAAAGGATATATTTAATTATATACTTTGAATTCTGCTTGAAAATACAGATTAATAGGCAATATTGTTTATAGTTTCTTAAAAGTCAATCATATTTCTATGGCAATGATTTCATACCTTATTCTGGCTAAGTATTATTTTTAATGTGTGTATTGTAGCCATGGAAAGGGAAAAGTTGGTGGGTGTAAGGGAGCCTCAGTCAGCTGTGTTGTACTTGATCTGTATAGATTTTGTGGGTAACACAACCATTTTTAATTTTGGAGTGTAAAATCAACATTTTATTTTTGACTTTACTTTCCCTTCAAATAGGGCTGCCATGTTACTAAAAGGGGGGCAGTAAAGTGTGTTTAACTGTGTCTATGTGTGGGTATCAGTGTGTATTATAAGATAAAAAGAAATCAATTTTTAATGATCGATTTCATTTTTAACTTTACTTAGCCTTTAAATAAGGCTGCCATGGAAATGAAGGGTGGGCCACCAAGTGTGTTTACCTGTGTCTATGTGTGGGTACATTTTGAATTTATAGGTGTTATGTTAATAAAGTTCACTTTTCAGTGATTTATTTTTTGACTTTACTTACCTTTAATAGTGCGGATATTGAATATATAAAGAATAATAATAATGTAATAATAACCAGTGAATGAGAATACAAGAACTTGGATCTCTCTCTCTCTCAAGCCAAATTTAAGGATTATTGATGTTTTTAAAAACATATATTTAAATATGTTTTTTGTCAGAGAGTGAATTAAATATTTTACTACTTATTACAATACAGTATATAATAAAAAGTATACTTCCATCTATCTGACCGTACGGCTGCCACATATTGAGGCCTCTGCCTCTTGAGATCCGACCACTGTCTCTGGAGGGTAGAGACAGTGGTCTGGTAGCCAAAGCGGCGCAGGATCTGTCGCTGCAGCCCTCCATGATCCTGCGCTTTTTGCGCTGCACACGATGTTCCAGGGGGGAAGTCATCATACCCCCTGGACAGGAGGTACCTCATGGCAGTACAGCTGCCTAACAGAAGATGCCATTTTGCAGGAAGGAGTTTCCGGTTCCTCGTTTTTACGAAAATCCTGTTTTTTTACGAAATCCTCGTTTTACGGAGATCCCGGGTTTATGGGAATCTCGTAATTACGGAAATCCTCGTATTTTCGAGAGAAAATACCGTTTTTTTTAAAATCACGTGGCGGACTGTAATTTTTAGGTATTGTAGGAATTGATACGTGTTTCTAAGGCCATTGCCGGGTCCCTGAGTGATTAAGTGTACGTACCAAGCTATTTATACCCTTTTTAATGCGGATTTTGCCGAACTTTAATTTTAATAGTTTTAACAGGTTTCGCTCGCGGATTTTCGAATTTACAGATTTTTTCAAAAATCCGCGGATCCTCGCGCTGACCGGATTTTTCGAAGTTCGGACATCTCTAAATGTAAGTGTGATGCATTTTGGATTTAAAAATCCTTGTGCTACTTACTATAAATGGCTTGTGTTAAGTGAATCCCTGTTGGAAAGGGATCTTGGAGTTTTGGTGGATAACAAACTTAAAGATAGCAAGCAGTGCCAGGCGGCAACAGCCAGAGCCAGCATGGTGTTGTCTTGTAAAGAGAGGTATGGATTCAAGGGAGGAAAAAGTTATTCTTCACCTTTACAAAGCATTGGTAAGGCCTCATTTGGAATATGCAGTGCAATGCAATTTGGAATCCTGTGTACAAAAAGGACATCTTTGAATGGAAAGGTTTCAGAGAAGGGCAACTAAATTAATAAGGGGATTGGGGAGCTAATATGAAGAGAGACTGGAAAAGTTACAATATTGTACGCTGAGGAAAAGGCGCTTGCGTGGGGATATGATAACTATGTATAAATACATTACGGGCCATACAATAAACTATCTGGGCATTGTTCACCACAGAGAACATGTCAGAGGACATGAGGACATCCCTAAGACTTGAAGAAAAAAGGTTTAGGCTCCAGTCAGAAAGGGTTTTTCACTGTGAGATGGTAAAGCTATGGAACTGTCTTCCAGGATGTTGTTATGGCAGGTTCATTGGTCAGTTTAAAAAAAAAGCTGATGAGTTTCTGAAAACAAGGAATTTTGCAAGTTACTGGTATTAATACATAAAGTAGAGTTGATCCAGGGAAATTTCCGATTCATAAATTTGGTGGTGTTTTTTTGCCTTCCTCTGATCAACAGTTAGGCAGGAATAAGGATATGCTAGATGTGTTGGATTGGATGGACGTATGTCTTTATTCAACCTCAAATACTATACTATACTATCTGCCACTCAGCAGCCCAATGTGACAATCTATATGATCCCCTGCAACGATTGACATCCTCTGAAGTTTTTAATGGTTGACAAAGTTTTGTGTCATCAGCAAACAACAGAAACCTTGCTGACAATACCCACTTACAAATCATAAAAATAGATTAAATAGAAGCGGCCTCAACACAGAACCCTGTGGACACCCACTTAGCATTAGTCCATAATGATGAAGCCCATTTACAACTAGTCTCTGTATCCTATTCATTAACCAATTTTCTATACATGTACAAATGTGACTCCCCAGACCAACAGACCTTAGCTTATACATTAGTCGCCTATGGGGACTGTATCAAAAGCCTTTGCAAAATCCAAGTAAAACACATCTACTGCTATGCCAGAGTCTACATTTTACTTACTTCCTCATAAAAGCCAAGCAAGTTAGTTTTGACAAGATCTATTCTCCTAAATCCATGCTGGTTACTACTTATAATGTCAATCCTTGAAACATACTCTAGACATGTTCCCTTATAAACCTTTCCAGGATCTTCCCCACCACTGAAGTTAAATTTACAGGCCTGTAATTACCCGGCGCTGTGAACGATACCCTTTTTGAATATTGGAATAACATCAGCCCTTTTCCTAACCAGAGGCACACCATCGCAATAGATTGGGATACTGCAAAAATAAGAAACAATGGTCTAGATAAAACTGAACTTAGCTCCCTAAGTACCCAAGAATGTATTTTATATCTGGTCCAGGAGATTTATTAATATTAACCTTATTTAGTTCTTTCAGTACCATATCCTCGGTTAACCAAAGTGCACTTGAATCTTGTTTTTTTTTAGATTTTGGCCATTGATACGTGTTCCAGACCATTTCCCAGGGCGCTGTGCCATTACAGTAGGTTACCATTGCTATTATACTTTAATTTTAGGGGGAATTTAAGATTTTTTAACTCCTATTGGCTTCAATTTTCGATTTAGATTGTGGATTTTCGAATTTTTTGATTTTTTTTTTTGAAAATCTGCAGGGAACAGATTTTAGTGAGTTTGACTATCTCTACTGGGTAGTGGATTTAAATGTTAATGTGCTATTCGATGTTAAATTGATTGTAGCCATATTAGTGCACTTATAGCATACAGAACATGAGACTTATGGTCACAACTCAGTCTATGGTTTTGTGATACTTTTTATTTGCAATACAATAGTTTTCTTAATAAGTTTGCTTGTATATTGTAAAAGTGTGTAGTTGCTAGATGATGTAAAGATCTGAAGAAGCGAGAAGGCTCCCGAAAAAACTAATCTATTAAAAAAACTATTGTTAGTGCAAATAAAAAGAGTATCACATACTATACTTACTATTTAGATGTAAATTGCTTTAATGAGTATTCCCATTTCTTGCCATCTTCAAGTAATTAAGACAAACACGACTGCCTTAGACGTTAGGTAATTACTCAGCTGTTAGGTATTTAGAAGCACCCATAAGAAATAAAAACAAAAAAACAAATAGGGGTCCATAAATTAAAGGGACCATCTCACTAACAGGCATAGCAGACAGCTACAAATGAATTGGCCTTCACAAACACACATGTGCAAACTGACAGATTGAGTTACAGAAAGAAAACACATTTGCCACAGTAATAATCCTTGGCTGTCTGTTGCATTAAACACATTCCCCCAATGCTTCTATCTATGAATGTCTTGTTTGCCTTTTTTAATATTCTTTGAATGATCTTTGAACAATTTCATCCCTGTTCATTTCAAATGACATTGGATCTCTAGACCTGCAGTCCACACACCGCAGGGCTGTCACTAGATCATATTCTTTCCTGGGGTGGGGGGTTACGTCTAGTAGTTTACCTAGTTAAAGTCTATTCCTTGGCTCTTACTATTTATGAACCAATATAGGCAGCGTATCACCCATCAGGGGTCGTTTGCACTTGATCAGTTTCTTCAGTGTGTGTGGTCCTTTTTTTAACAGATCAGATCGACCCGGTCCGTTAAAAAAACGTATTGCTGCAGATTTCTGTCCAGAAACGGACACGTTTTGATTAAAAATATAGCAAAAATGGAGCGCTAAAAACGGACTAAAAAAGGACAAAAAACATGGACTTTCCGTTGTGGTCCATATTGGTCAGTTTCTAGTGTGAACATAGCCTTAACAGCTCATGTGTGGTGTGACTGATCCTAACAAAATGGGGAGTGTTTGTTTGGAAACCTCCTTCCAGTACTAGAGATGAACAAAACCAACTATTTCTTTCCGAAATAGGATTTGGAAAAGTCTTGAAAATTAGAAAACGCATTCCTAAAGTTTAAATTTTTTTTTTTATCTATTAAGTATCTACGAATGGCATAGGGACCTGGCAAATGGTCTGGAGAACAGTATCAATGCCCACAACCTCTAAAAAATGATTCATTAGGGGATTTTCCTGTTTTGGACAGTCTGCCTATTCATTGAAATTTCAATATTTATGATGTGAAAATTCGAGGAAACTCAAAACGCCCAATCTCAAATATACGATAAACCTTGAAAATCCAAAAATGCCAGAAGCTTAAAAAATTCCTTCAGAACTTTGAAACTGGCAGTTCTGACTGGAACTGGTTGTTTTGTCTGGAAACCCATGCCTATCCACTACCCACACACAGATTACCTTCTGGTTGTTGACATCAACTTGGGATACTGGAGCACGTCTGCCAGTGAGAAAGTGGATGTCAGCTACATAGACCCCTAAGATGTTTATGAGAGAGATTATAGTAAAAGTAATTTTAAAAAACTCTACAAAAATTATTATTCTAACATGCTTGTGAAGGTTCCATTCATCCAGGTCATGGTATATCTGTTGTATTTTGTTAGATCAACTGGACTTAACGTTTAGTTCTTGAAGATGTTTTGCTAGTCATCCGATTGGGTTTCTCAATTCAGATTCTTGTAGAAGTCATTTGAATAGTGATGGACCCAAACTCGAACCCGAGTCCTGGCCAAACGTTATGAGTTCGAATGAACTATTGAACTAGTTTGGTTTTCCAAACTTGCCGCTGTATTTTCGATAGTCGAAAATTCAAAATTCGAATTATCGAATGTAGAATTAGTTTTCGGTAACCCTCAAATGTATGATCGAATTCAGTAACCCTGGAATGTAGCGTTCGGTAACCCTCGAATGTAGTGGTCGATTTCGGTAACCCTCAATATATCGTTCTGTAACCCTCGTAAGTAGCTTTCGGTAACCCTCGAATTTGCCGTAACCCCCTAATGTAGCATGCAGAAACCTGACAATTGCCCATCATGAAGAAAAGAGGGTTTTATAAACAAGTTTTAGCGTAGGTGCAAGTTTCCCAGACCATTTCCCAGGTGTCACAGCCATTTTCAGTAAGTTACCATTGTATTTTATATGTTATGCATTCAAATTTTCGATCTGTCATTAACTTTAATGGGTTCCTTTCCGAACTTCCAAACTTCAGTAAGTTTGGCCATCTCTAATTCTGAATTGAGAAAGCCAGTCGGGTGACTTCAAGAATTAAACCTTTTGTCCAGTTGATCTAACTGAATACAACAGATATTTATTTCTCTAACGTTTTATATTTATGCCTTTTATTCTTAAAATTAATTGGATGGAATATTCCCACCTAACATTCTTGTTAAAAATGTGCAAAAAAACCTGTGAAAATCACAAACACTGGAGGTTATTTTGAAAGCTCAGTCACTACCTTCAGGAATTGGGTAAAGGTTATTTTAATGCTATAGAATAACAACCCATTAGTCTAACAAAAGGAAACTACTGATCCAATGAGAAATAGGAATGTTGGGTTTTCTTGAAAAAGTATTATTATCTCCACTGGTATGAAATAGGTAAATAGATGAAATTGCATTTTCTCCACTGTTACTCACAACTGTTATAGGAGAGTTTGGCCTAAATGAGAAACAAAGAAAAAGATGACCAATGACCTTCCAGGGTCCCATATAGTATCATAGTATCTATCTAGTACACACTGTATAGTAAAAACATAGAGGTTTAGTCACATGTTTATAGAGCATATATAAATAATAGGTCCTAACTAGTACCCCCGGGAAATGTCTCTCAGCTGACAACTCCCTGCTTGATACCTTTTTTCCCTGACAAAATGCACTTGACCTAAGTTAATTACTGTGGTTACCTTGACAGGGTATTATTATTATTATTATTGATTTATATAGCGCCAACATCTTCCGTGGCGCTTTACAATTACATAGTAACAGGGTAATACATGTTATACAAAGTCATACATATTACAAAACAGGTATACCTATTATAAGTAAACAGAGTGTGGAGTTTCTTACAGCAATACCGTGATAAAATAGGAGAGAGGACCCTGCCCAACAGCTTACAGACTAGAGGATATGGGGTGAAACATAAGGTGACAGGACTCGGTAGGCTTTAAGTAGATTGGCAGGGAGCGTGAAAGGCGGGTTGGATCATATTGGGGTAGTAAGGGGGTAATGTTTAGGCAAGGTTATATGCTTGCCTAAAGAGGTGGGTTTTAAGATACACGTTTGAAGGTGTTAAGGGAGGTGAGGAGGACGGACAGATGGAGGAAGGGAGTTCCAGAGCAGAGGGGCAGCACGATTAAAGTCCTGAATGGGGCATGGGAAGAGGTGACCAGAGTTGATGAGAGGAGGATCATTTGCAGAGTGGAGGTTGCATCTGGGACGGTATTTCTGGATCAGCTCTGAGATATATGGAGGGCTATGTTGGATAGTGTTTTATAGGATAAGGTAAGCAGTTTGAACTGGATCCTTTGTGTGATGGGCAACCAGTGGAGGGACTGGCAGAGAGGAGGCATTAGGAAGCGAGAGAGAAGAAATGAATGAGCCGGGCAGCAGAGTTGAGAATGGATTGAAGCGGTGCCAGGCGGTTGTTTGGCAAACCACAGGAGTGCGTTGCAGTAGTCTAGCGGGATATGATTAGGGGCATGGACTAGGGTTGAAAGGTTTTATATTTTTTTGTATAAAAGCAAATTCCAGCGCACAACACACCTGGATGGGTGCAAATGTCTCAAAGCCCACCTCTAAGGGTGCAGGAATATCATCATCAGGCAAAACAAGAGAGTCACACTCCTGAGGAATGGGTAACACCCCTGAAACATTGTGATATTTGATGATAGTGGTTCACAAATAAACTCATGAATTTTTGAACTCTGCAATTATGTAAATGGATTCTGACCTAACTTTTCACTGATTCGATCAAGACTGAGATCATTTTACCTGCTACACACATTTAAAATCTCTAATTTACAGTATTTCTGTTGGGATATCTGATTCATATTAGAAAAATTTGCTGATTTGGTTTGTATCATAGGAAAACTTGTGGCAAATTTTATTTTTAATTTATAATGTTAACTCATTTTTCTTGACTATTGTGCCCCCCTCCTATTTTTTTATTTTTACTTATTTAATTTTAATATCAAAAGGGTAGCTGGAAGGTTCTATAACAGTGGTACTGTTAAGCCTTTGAGAGATGATCTTCATTCCCCTCTCTATACCACACACATATTGGATATATTTGTATTCAAAACTTTCAGAATATTTGAAATGTTTGTTTTTCAACACTCAACAGACAGATTCTACTCTTTCTTTAAACATTAACTTGTCATTAACAAGTGTTGACTTTCAGAATAAGTTCCCAGAATTCTCATGAGGCTCCTTAGCCTAAAAACACCATTACTAAATTACCACTATTCCTGAACAATGCAAGCATTGTTTGCCCTGTGAAAGAATCTACTAGTCTCATGCACCTGTTGTTTTCTGTCAGTCTTAGTTGCCGTCATTGAGAAAACCAGCTCATAGATGCAACATAAAATTCTGGTAAAACTATGGGAGCATGCTTGCACCAGTCATTTAAACTTTGCTTGCTACCACTTGTTCTGCGATGCTGAGATTAACCAAGGTCTCAGAGCCAGGTGTCACAATCTGCCAAAAGTACCAGATTCCCATCCGCTGAGGAATTAAACCAGATTGTTCACGCTTTGTCTGAGGCATTCTGAACTCATTCTTTTTTAAACTCGTACAAAATATATATACTGTACAAAAGCTTAAACTGTGACAATTATTAATTACTTTCTCGCATTGCAGGCCTTCTGGCGTTGAGAACTGCAAATGTTATAAATGATCCTAATCCCTTGTTGCACTGCATAGCCTTAAAGAAAAACATCAAACTCATGTATGAGAGACAGAAGGCAACACATATTGTAACTCTAAAACCCCCTTCCTTGTTGTTTTTTTAGTCTGACTGGAACAAAATTTGCCATTAGAACACTCTTTCATTAAAGACCATTACAAAATTAGGGAGGTTTGATGTTGTCTTGCTATGACTGCTGTCTGCCTTGAAAGTTCCTTCTGGGGGGGTTCCATGCCCAGCCTGATGTCAAGCATTACCCAAACCCCATGTGTTGTGCCTAATTAATATTTATTTGTCATTATTAAATAATATTTTGATTGACAGGTAGGAAAAAAGAATATATGGATTCAGAAAGGTGAACTCTAGAACTCTACACATTCTTTTCTGCTGATATTCAGTACCAAGACAATATTTAAAAAGAGATAAACATTAAGATAGACACTACACTAACTGATTTTTTACATTATAACAACCATTTTTTTTTAAATTTAAGATGTTAAAGAACCCTTTTCTTGGCTAGACCTGTTGCTCATTCATTTCATATAAAATTGATTTAAAATGTTCACCCTTGTACAAACTATACATTTCTACATAGTAATTTGAAAATAAATACATAACATATACTGCCTCTGAGATAAAATTATTTGTAGTGTATTTGCCTTTAAAGTAGCCTGTAACGCCCATGGAATCTATCCGACTTACACCACACGCCATTTACACAAAAGAATTTTCGTTCTCTGAATTGAGAGCTAAAAAGAAAACATGTCATCGGAGATGGAAGGGAACAAAATTCTTCTGACAAATTCATTTAAAATAACTAGACTTTTAGTAAATTACAGACAGTAAATGGATTAAAATATTCTATGGGGGAAAAAAAGTTTTAGTTCATTAAGGCACAAAAAGTGGTGTTGCGTTTCACGGATGGGACTGTGTTTAAAGGAATGCCATTTTCTCTAATTGCATTCACATGTAGGGTGTAGTGAATGGGTAAACTTATCCAAACCCAGGAGATTGTCATAAATATGTCAAAACTAATAAGAAGAGACACTAGTGTTTATGTTCTCAATCCAGTAAAGTTATCTTTTTTATTATTCTAAGTACATCCTGATGACTCTTTTTGTGTTACCATTATTTCCTGACAACAATTACAAACTATTTGTAGTGTATTTACACTGCTTTGGATAACTTGTCATGAAGGTAAAGAACATATTTAGAAACTCTCTCCCAAAATAAGGTGAGTTTGATAGTCT
Organism: Hymenochirus boettgeri; assembly: GCA_019447015.1. Lineage (NCBI taxonomy): Eukaryota > Metazoa > Chordata > Amphibia > Anura > Pipidae > Hymenochirus > Hymenochirus boettgeri. The sequence goes on from CM033476.1 coordinate 293,132,384, forward strand.
CTGCATACAATTATAAATACAAGGGAAATAGGAGGGTGGGTTCATATTTATGATTGGTGGGTCTTCTAAAAGGTCTCGCCTGGCTTTTTCTTTTTTGTTCTGTGCTCTGTCACTGACTGTTGACAGGCAAAAAAGTCAGGAGGTCGGGGGTGAAAAGGTAGGAATGAAGGGAACTTTACCAGGTGAAAATTGGTGGGAAAAACTCCCTTTTTATTGATTCCAGTGGTCCTTTAAGTGTGATTATAGATGTGTATGTGAAGGATCTCATTCATACAGGTCATGGTATATCTGTTGTAATTCAGTTAGATGAACTGGACTTGAATTTTAGTTATTGAAGACATCCGACTAGGTTCCTCGATTCAGAATGATTTGTACAAGGATCTGTGGCAATAAATACCCTGAACAGGTCCCAATCAGCATATAATAGCAAGGTGATAGTAACCCTCTGAATGCAAGGTGTTGATTGCATTGAGGTAAGAGGTGGCAAGCTTTCAAAACAGCATTGTACATGGCAGACAATTGGTGTTAAACCCCTCCCCCTTCACCACTTTATTAGGGCTTGGGTGACAATTGGTGTAAACCATACCCCCACACACCTTACCCTGGTGAGGCACATCCAGTTTATATGGACTCTGAAGATACACAAGAAAGGGGCATGACATCTAGAACTCACTAGAATTTCACTAATAAGATTCAAGATGTAGTACTCAGTGGCAGAAGAAGAAACCATGGGTAACCTATTAGGTGACAACCCTCTTCACCTGTATACAAACCACGGGGAGAAAACTGCTGTGCCAAGACAACACCCTTGCCAGCAGAACAGATCTTAACCCAGAACATGTGTATTCCCTATGGGACTTATGCCTGAATACCACATATTTCAAATATAAGGATAAGTTCTATGAGGAAAAACAGGATGTGTATGCGATCTCCAGTTTCACCCATGTTGGAAAACATTTACATAGAGAAAGTGGAAATAAAGGCCCTTAATACCTTTAAGGGCATTGCACCAGCCAATGGTACAGATACTTTGATAACACCTGGGTTAAAATCCACCAGAATGAAATACAAAACTTCACAGAATACATCAATGCTGTGGACCAAAACATTAGATTTAAGAGAAGAGGTACAAAACAACACACATGGCTTTCTTGGACACGCTGGTAGAGTCAGGGAGAATGTAAACTGGAAGTAGAGGTTTACAGAAAACCACACACACACAGATAGTTTTTGAGTTTTGACTCCCACCACAACACAGAGCAGAGCCAAATTCTAAAGACATTAAACATCTTAGAGGAGCCCTTAAAACTTGTGGATATCCGGGCTGCGCCTTTTCAAAGGAATAGAAGGAAAGTAAAGAAACACGTATACCAACAGTGAAGGGGGAAAGAAGACAGGAGAATCACATGGTCAGCCATATGTAGCAGGGTCTTTAAGAATAAGTTCTGAATCGAGAGAAAGCTATTGGATGACTAGGAAATGACTTCAAGAATTAAAATTCAAATCTATTGATCTATTTGAATACAATAGATATGTTATAACTTGATAAAACTGTTGATCTACATCCCCATATTCTTCCTGAAATGATAAGTGAGTCTAAGTGATATGTTTCCTTTATTTTCTTATGTAACTGTTGACTAAATAGTTTGTATATCCATATGTAATCGTTAAGATAAACCAGAACTTCTCAGACAGCTCTTTACATTCTCAAAATACATAAAATAGATGGGATAAGAAAAAAACAAAAATTGTAAAAGTAAAACAGGTGTGTACAGATATCATTTATCTTGAAGGGCATGTTCACCCCAAAGACTAAAATGAAACCCATGTTGGCCCACTGTGTAGTGTTACCTTTATTCTGTGCCATATGGGGCCTGCAGTGCCTATCCCAAGCTCAGAAAAGTAAAGTGTAGGGAAACTTCCTGTGTGCAATAATATTGCCCTTTCTGTACTCCTGGAGGACTCTAGATGTGCTGTTTATTTGCTACCAGCTCCAGTCGGTTACATTGCTTGTGGGGGTAATGCCTGTAATACAGATACTGAACATTTGACACATTTATTGACTTCCCCTACATAATGGTTTGATGGGTCATGGAAAGTTTAATGTTCCGCAGAATTTATTTTCTACAAACTGATCATTTTTTTAAATTCAACTTTTCCAAAACATGCAAAGAGGAAATCTAAGACAAACCCACAATGCACCATTTCATTATAATCGTTATTTCTAACATTTATTTAAATAGTCGGGGGGGTTCCAGCATTAAAAATAACTTCAGTTTCTTTTCGTAATAAATTACCTCAAATACTCCACTCTTTATTTTGATTGAAATAGACACTTATAAAATCTTAGATCTTCTTTACCTTACTAATTCAGCATAGACTTGCAATTTAAGCTTCCTTAGGAACTGTACAATTCAAACATGATTCCTGTCTACCAAAAAAAACCTCCTGACCCTTTGCTGCTCCTGTTTTGTTACCTACAATCCTTCCATCTGCTTAATGCAAAGAGAACAGTATGGAAAATATCTACATAACTACATTTCTCCAAGGATGATCGTACATATGATACAATTGCGTTAGTCTACTACGCATGGAATACATAGTAACATAGTAATTGAGGTTGAATAAAGACATACGTCATCAAGTCCAACCTATTCACATTTTTTAACCCTTCCTAACAGTTGATCCAGAAGAAGCAAAAAAAACCAGCTAAAAAAAGGGGGGGGGGATTCCTTCCCGACTCCAAACGGCAATCGGAAGTATCCTGGATCAACCAGAACTACAGTATATGTATTAATATCAGTAATTCACAATATTATATAGTATCCCCGTACCAACCAGAACTACAGTATATGTATTAATACCAACAATTCTCAATATTATATAGTGTCCCCGTACCAACCAGAACTACAGTATATGTATTAAACCAGTTTCAATATTTATAGTATCCCTGTACCATATCACAGCCAGGTGTTAAGGGTGTGATTGGATAGTGGCTAAGAGGTGTATAGGAACGCCCAGAGTAAGGTGTTAAAACAGCATTGTACATGGCAGACAAGTTGGTGTCTAAATAGAGGTGGGGGGGTTCGACACCAACTGTCTGCCGACAATGCTGTTTTAACACCTTACTCTGGGCGTTCCTATAACACCTCTTAGCCCACACCAATCGCACCCTTACACCTGGCTGTGATATGCTAATTGGGATTTTCCAGGGTACATAATTGCCAAGATTCTTGTACAAGTCATTCTGAATTGAGAAGCCAGTCGGGACTAGCGAAACGTCTTCAAGAACTAATTTCAAGTCCAGTTGTCTAATTGATACAACAGATATACAGTATATGTATTAATACCAAGTAATTCTCAATATTATATAGTACCCTGTACCAAACAGAACTGCAGTATAGTGTATAATACCAGTAATTCTCAATATTATATAGTATCCTTGTAACAACTAGAACTACAGTATATCTATTAATACCAATATTCTCATATTATATGATCCTGTACCAACCAGAACTACAGTATATGTATTATTACCAGTAATTCTAACATTATATAATATCCCTGTATCCGCCAGAACTACAGTATATGTATTAATACCAGTAATTCTCAATATTTAAGTATCCCTGTACCAGCCAGAACTACAGTATATGTATTAATACCAGTAATCTCAATATTTATAGTATCCCTGTACCAACCAGAACTACAGTATATGCATAATATCTAGTAATTCTCAATATATATAGTACCCTGTACCAACCATAACTACAGTATATGTATTAATGCCAGTAATTCTCAATATTATAGAACTACCCCAACAACCAAACGTACAGATGCAGAGACCTGCGTAATCAGAAGTTTCCGATACTATATGCCCCTACATATTAGGTGGATTGGAGATGGAATAGCAAAATGAATCAAAATGTATCGTTCTGGAACCTCTTTTTGGATATATAAACTTAAAGCCAAAAAAAGACTTGAAGTGATGGAATAGGAATGATGTGCTACATGTATAGTATAGCGTCATGCTTTATTAACTGAGCTAATAATTTTAAACAGCCCTTTATCCATATGTATTAAGTTGCATGTTTAGGAGAACCAATGCTGCTTTTACTTTCTCTGTTTCTACTAAAATTTGGAGTAAGGCAAAATTTCCAGCTTTTCTCCATATTATGGAGTGTATATTAGTGGCGTATATTAGTGATGCATATTAGTGATGTATATTAGTGATGTATATTAGTGATGACATTAGTGATGTATATTAGTGATGTTATTAGTGATGTGTATTGGAGATATAGGTTGTGGTGAATATAGTGATGTATATTAGTGATGTATATTAGTGCTATATATTAGCGATGCATTTTAGTAATGTATATTGATGATATATTAGTGGTGTATATTAGTGGGTGTATATTAGTGATGCATATAGTGATGCATATTAGTGATATATATTAATGGTGTATATTAGTGATGTATATTAGCGATGTTTAATTAGTGATGATATTAGTGCATATATTAGCAATGCATTTTTGTGAGTATATTGATGATATATACGTATTAGTGGTGTGATATTAGTGATGCATATTAGTGATTTATATTAATGGTGTATATTAGTTGATGCATATTAGTGATATATTTAGTGCTATATATTAGTGCTTATATTAGCGATGCATTTAGTGATGTATATTGATGATATTATTAGTGGTGTATATTAGTGATGCAATTGTGATGTAAATTAGTGATATATATTAGTGGTGTATATTAGTGATGCATATTAGTGATGTATATTTATGATGTATATTAGTGATGTATATTAGTGATGTATATTAGTGATGTATATTAGTGATGCATATTAGTGATGTATATTGATGATATATATTAGTGGTGTATATTAGTGATGCATATTAGTGATGTAAATTAGTGATATATATTAGTGGTGTAATTAGTGATGTTACTAGTGATGATATGTGATTATAGTGATGTATATTAGTGATGTAATTAGTGGTGTATATTAGTGATGCATATAGTGATGTATATTTATGGATGATATAGTGATGTATATTAGTGATGTATATTAGTGATGCATATTAGTGATGTATATTGATGATATATATTAATGGTGTATATTAGTGATGCATATTAGTGATATATATTAGTGATATATATTAGTGCTATATATTAGTACTATATAAGCGATGCATTTTAGTGATGTATATTGATGATTAATATTAGTGGTGTATATTAGTGATGCATATTAGTGATGTAAATTAGGGATATATATTAGTGTTGATATTAGTGATGTATATTAGTGATGTATATTAGTGATGTATATTAGTGGTGTATATTAGTGATGTATACTAGTGATGTATATTAGTGATGTATACTAGTGATGTATATTAGTGATGCATATTAGTGATGTATATTATGATGTATATTAGTGATGTATAGTAGTGATGTATTTAGTGATGTATATTAGTGATGGCATATTAGTGGATGTATATTTATGATGTATATTAGTGATGATATTAGTGATGTATATTAGTAGAAAATGTTATGTGGGTTCGATTAGAACCCAGTTTCGAATTGAATCTGAGGGTTTTGAAGTCCCGACGAAACTTTCAGAACTCCCGAATTTAAATCGAAAATCGAAAGTAGATAATTATCTAAAAACGAAAGTAGATGATTTTCAAAAATCTAAAGTAGATGATTTTTGAAAATAGAGGATTTCCGAAAAATTTCGAAAATGTAAAAAATTCGAAAACGAAACGAAACTCAACAGTTTCAAACATCTCTATATATTAGCGATGTATATTAATGATATTGTTTACAACTTTTCTGGGGCATGTTAACACTAAAGATGTCCGAACTTCGCAAAATTCGGTCCGCTCGAGGATCCACAAACTCATTAAAATGAAAAATAACCGCACCCATTAAAATGAAAAATATCCTCAAAAATCGAGAAATCCTCGTTTATTCGAAAATTTTCGAAAAACGAGTAATCCTCGTAATTTGCCTTTCCCACTCCCCAGAACCCTGACCTGGCAAAAGGGTTTTAGCTGCCCAGCCTTCCTGGATGTTGCCTTCTCCTATAAGCTGTACGTGCTTGTTAGGAGGCTTGCTCATGCGTAGAGCAGGCAGTGTGTTCCGCAGCAGAGAGTCTCGGAGAGTCATGCAGGCTGAATATCTGTCTTCAGGAATGCTGGCCAGGTAAGTCCTACTTGTGAGTTCAGAATTTTTCTAGATTGGGGAAGGAAAGTATGATTTTTTTGTGGGAGAAGTAGACATGCCTTAAACCTCAGATCCATTTACTCAGTCCTTTAAAAACCCCATTCTGATTTCCTACCTACTGTAATATGGGCATTAGCTACAACTATAACAAGCTCCATAGACACAGAAAGAGCCTATTTCAATATTTCATGAAACAAATAGAAGAAAAGGGCATCATTTAAGTTTTGGCCATTGGAGTGAATTCATCCAACTGTGTTCTCAATTCAGAATGACTTGTACAAGAATCTGTTGGTAATTATGCACCCTGGAAAGTCCCAATTAGCATATTACAGCACATAGGAATAATGGCATGTATTTATTACATGTTTCGAAGGTAATGACCTGGGAACCTTATGATAGATCAAACACATAAAACATTTCCATAATGGCAAAGTAAAGGTTTCCAACAACCCTTTAATTCATTTTAAAACTAACACCCATGATATACTAATGTTTTAAAGTGATCTGAAAAAGGATTGATATAAATATAATGTTAGAAATTGGTTTCAATCGGTTTTATTATGGTATTATCTGCCTCAGAACAACACTGTTTCAAGGCAGAGAACCTTGGTATAAAAGCAGTAATCAGTATCTCACCTCTCATTTTAATAGTTAGGGAAATTTACCTTTCTAACCTGGGGTTTGGGTTCTATTTCCCAACATCCCAGTATCACAAGTGTGGTCACTGACCATTATGTTTTTTACACATGCTCAGTCTAAGATAAGCAGGAACTTGTAAAATTGGTCACACCCACTAGTAGCATCTAGCCAATCCTTTTACAGGACAGATTAGGCAAGGGAGCATGTAATGGCGTCAGTGTTGGGGCCAGTCACTGCAACACACAGGCAGTAATTTTCCCCAGTTCTTCAGGGGGTTACATTTACTTTATTTATTGTAGAAGAATTGTACAGTTGATTGTTGTTTTTAGATGCGATATTTTCAGATTCTGGAATGAAAAACATTGTGTTTAGTTCTCCTTTAAACTTCTATTGTACTGATGCATTAGATTTCTTGCTTTTTTATTATTATTATTATTATTATATTGTAATGTGCTTCCCTTCATTGTACTTCCCATATTTATAGTTAAAATTGCATAGAGCAGCAATATGAAGATCCTTCCTTTTTCTCCGACAAGCAGAATGGTCTTTCCTTCCTTGTCCCGTGAAAAAACAAATTGTCAGGCACAAAAAAAAACAAAAATCAAATTCAATAAAAAAGATCTTTGTGTTTGATCTGTCTACGGAATGAACCTTCAAGTCAATATTATGTTTGATAAAATGATTCCAACCACAGGAAACACAAAGTGAATGTCCTGTAAATCGATGAAGTGGCGATCTGTCTGTTCTGTATATACAAACGTTAAGTGTTTGGAACATTGATATGATCTGCTGCAGTGCTGTGACACAGAGAGGAGAATATATATTTAGGATAAATAAAGTATAAAGGTTTATATAATGCAATAATGCAGTAGCAGCCTTTCTGGGATTTTTGTTTATGCAAACGTTTTATATACTCGCATATGGATGGATGTTCGCGTGTCCCCTAAGATGTCCATAATGAACAATCCACTATAAAATTTTCTGTTTACTGTATGTCCATTAATGTATTTATACACAGTGATAATATCTCCACGCAAGCCTTTTCTAGTGGGCATAATTTTAACTTGTAACATAGATTTTAACATAGATTCCTCCTGACTCCAAAAAGCAATGAAAAGTATCCCTGGATCAACCGACTACAATATATGTTTAATACCAGTAATTCTCAATATTATAGTATCCTGTACCAACCAGAACTACAGTATATGGATTAATACCAGTAATCTCAATATTATATAGTATCCCTGTACCAACCAGAACTACAGTATATGTATTAATTCCAGTAATTCTCAATATTATATAGAATCCCTGTACCAACCAGAACTACAGTATATGTATTAATACCAGTAATTCTCAATATTATATAGTATCCCTGTACCAACCAGAACTACATTATATGTGTTAATACCAGTAATTCTCAATATTATATAGTATCCCTGTGCCAACCAGAACTACAGTATAGTATTAATACCAGTAATTCTCAATATTATTAGATACCTGTACAAAACAGAACTACAGTATATGTATTAATACCAGTAATTCTCAATATATATAGTATCCCTGTACCAACCAGAAACAGTATATGTATTAATTCCAGTAATTCTCCATATTATATAGAATCCTGTACCAACCAGAACTACAGTATATGTATTAATACCAGTATAATTTCAATATTATATAGTATCCTGTACCAACCAGAACTACATTATATGTGTTAATACCAGTAATTCTCAATTTATATAGTATCCCTGTGCCAACCAGAACTACAGTATATGTATAATACATGTACGATCTGAAATGAAGAATGGGAGCACCACAACTCACCTACACGCTGAAACGTACAGAGCACCACCACTTGCAGTCTCTCAGCTACGAGCTGCACATATAGTCAAAATCCCACACACGAAAAAATGGGTGAGAACAACGTACCATTTACAAGTTAAAACGTCTTCATTATTTCATTTAAAATTCACTCATTATATCACATAGGATCTCACACAGGACAGGAGCATAGTGCTCATGAGGCGCCGCCTTACACGTTTCGTGACTGTATGTCACTTCCTCAGAGGCTCCGTCCTGTGTGAGATCCTATTGGTATAACAGCACTGTACCGTGAGTGAATTTTAAAGATGAATAATAAAGATGTTTTATACTTGTAAATGGTACGTTGTAGCTCACCCATTTTTTCGTGTGTGGGATTTTGAACTATATGTATTAATATAGGTAATTCTCAATATTATATAGTATACCTGTACCAACCAGAACTATAGTATACATATTAATACCAGTAATTCTCAATATTATATAGTATCCCCGTACCAACCAGAACTACAGTATATGTATTAATACCAGTAATTCTCAATATTATATAGTATCCCAGTACCAACCAGAACTGCAGTATATGTATTAATACCGGTAATTCTCAATATTACATGTACAGGGATACTATATAATATTGAGAATTACTGGTATTAATACATATACTGTAGTTCTGGTTGTTACGGAGATACTATATAATATTGAGAATTACTGGTATTAATACATATACTGTAGTTCTGCTTGGTACGGGGATACTATATAATATTGAGAATTACTGGTATTAATACATATACTATATAATATTGAGAATTACTGGTATTAATACATATACTGTAGTTCTGGTTGGTAAGGGGATACTATATAATATTGAGAATTATTGGTATTAATACATATACTTTAGTTCTGGTTGGTACAGGGATACTATATTATATTGATAATTACCGGTATTAATACATATACTGCAGTTCTGGTTGGTACGGGGATACTATATAATATTGAGAATTACTGGTATTAATACATATACTATATAATATTGAGAATTCCCTTTATTATTTTAGTTGCCCTTCTCTAAACTGCTTCCATTCCCTTTTGTATATGTGATTTCAAAACTGCAGTGCATATTCCAAATGAAGCCTTACCAGTGCCTTGTAAAGAGGGAGAGTAATATTTTTCTCTCTTGAATCTATTCCTCTCTTTATACAAGACAATATCTTGCTAGCTCTAGCCGTGTTATCTACCAGAACCCCCAAATCTTTTTCCATCAGAGATTCACTTAACACAGAGTTTTTTGACACAGGGATTATTAAATCCCAAATGCATAACCTTACATTTATCAACATTGAATCTCATCTGCTACTCTGCTGCCCATTTTGATAAACTATCCAGGTCTGCTTGCAGCAATTGCACATCATTTGAAGTTTGAATGCTTTGTAAAGAGGGAATACATTTTTTCTCCCTTGAATCCATACCTCTCTTTATACAAGACAATATCTTGCTGGCTCTACATATAATCCAAAGTCACAGAGATGAAGTTAGTCATAAATATATATTGATAGACTTCATTTTCAGGATTCGCATTGAACTAATTCTCTCAATCCATTTAAATCCACCTGCAACAATTGCACATACTCTGCAGCTTACAATGGTCGACTAAGTTTTGTTTCATCTGCAAACGCAGAGACCTTGCAGACAATAGCTACTTCCAAATCATTAATAACAGATTATGCACATAAACAGTGGCACACCACATAAGTCCACATTGATGAAGCACTATTAACAACTACTCTCTGCATCTGATCCATTCATTAATTTTCAATCCATGTACAAATGTAACACTCAAGCCCAACAGACCTTATTTATACATAAGTTGCCTATGGGGAGGGGGAATGTTTTAAAAGCCTTAGCAAAATCCAGGTTTACCACACCTATTGCTATGTCAGAGTCCAAATTCCTACCCACTTCCTCATTAAAGCCAAGCAAGTTTGTTTGACAAGACCTGTTCATCCTAAATCCATGCAGATTACTACTTATAAGGTCAGTCCTTAAACATAGTCTAGAATATGTGTCAAATTTTCCAGAATCTTCCCCACCACTGAAGTTAAACTCACAGGTCTGTAATTACCTGGCTGTGAATGACTACCTTTTTTGAATATTTGAATTGCATCAGCTTTTTTACATTCTAGAGGCACGTTTCCGGACATGAGGGAATCTGAGGGAATCTTATCCACGTTAATTAATGGCCCCACATTTTCAGTTTCAGTCTTCTTACCATTTATATATTTAAAAAATTGTTTAGGGTTAGTCTTGCTTTGTTCAGCTATCCTTATTTAATTATTTATTTTAACTAGCTAAATTGCTTTCTTGCAATCCTTTTTACAGTTTTATAGTTCCTAAAGGTGCATTCTGAACATGTTAAGTATCATTTAAGTTATTTTATATATTTACATCAGGCCCTGTTGTATGACGCATACACAAACCAGTCTAGAGGGAGTGTGCCTACAAATCAGTGGATCTCCTGCTTCCCCACGATCAGTTTTGAGCTGATCATCGGGCCTCCTTCATTGCCAGGGGTTGCAGGGGTAGTAGTTACAGCCCTGCCTATCAGTATTTTCAAGTTATGGCCCTGCCTAACAGTAATTGCCTAAAGCTGGTTCACTGTAGCAGAAGTTTATTTCTTCTAAATCTCATTCGGCTGTATAGAAACTTGCCAAGAAAAAAAAACTTTTCTCCTCCTTATACAGCACTGATTCATAAACCAGAAAGGTAGATGCCAATGTACCCTTTGAAAGAGTGACACAACCTAAATAAACAACAAGTTTATAATGGAACAGGAACCAAGGGTACCTTCAATTACAGGAAACTACAGGTTTCTATAGTAAAATAACGATCAATATCGATAGTTTTTTTTACGATGTTGCCATCTGTATACTATGCTGAGGCTATCATAAAATAACTATGGGTGACGATCTTTCTTTTACAAGGCTGTTTAAAAAAAAAGAGTGAAGGGAGTTATAAATATTGGCAGATTAAAATCTCAGGATTCACATTAAACTGATTTCTCAATTACAAGATTTTTCTCGGCTGTTTAGAAAGAGCCATGATATTCAGGTCATTCACAGAGCACAGCAGTATGATAAAGAGATGGGAAAGTTGTTTCTGACTAATGAGTGACACTTAATGACTAATTCCTTTGTCATTGTCTCCATATACTTAATGCTGAGCTATACATGTATAGACATTTCCCTGTAATGGTATACAGAATATCTATTAAAAAAAAAGATAAGATTCTTAGTGCTGGTAAATGTGAACAGGTTTCCTCCTAATCTTTATAGGGCTCAGTGGTTAGGGCTCAGTGGTTAGCACTTGTGGTTAGCCTTGTGGTTAGTCCTGAGTTCGGGTCCACACTTGGACACATCTGCAAGGAGTTTGTATGTTCTCCCTGTGCTTGCGTGGGTTTCCTCTGGCCACTCTGGATTCCCCCACAATCATATAGACACACTGATAGGTTGTATGTGTCAAATAAATGTGTTAAGATTGTAAGCTCTTCGGGGCAGGGCTTGATGTGAACGTATTTGAATGATTCGAAAGCACTACGGAAGATGTTGGCGCTATATAAATCCATAATAATAATAATAACCTTCAGAAATGACAGATGTACAGATGCATATATTGACCAATAGTCTGTTGGGAATTAAGACACTTGCTAGTATTTCCACCTGATCAATCATATGGCCTACTGTGATTGGCCAAATTTTTTTTTAATTATCTTCCATTCATTAAATGTATTTTAATCTAAACAAAATGAAGGCCCAGATGATCAATATCGATATGAAACTATCAGGGAGATTCAATAAAAGTTCTTATCGTTAAAAATGTTGCTAATTTTGCCCCAACCAATCAGATATTCTATAACATTTGAAAGCTAACATTTGATTGGTTGGGGCAAAATAAGCACCATTTTTAATGATAAGAACTTTTATTGAATAACCCTGTTAGTGTACTAGCCCTAAAAGAAGCTTTAGACAATAACTAATGTACTTATTAGCAGACTATGGGGGAAGTGAATAAGAATAATGTGGAAACAATACTTTCTAGGGCCTATTCACAACCACTTATGTTATTGGTTTCAAATAGCCCCTGCAACTCACAAAGAGCATTGTGTGTATCTACTACAATTTTGTGATCATCTAGCATTATCAATGCACCACCTGAGTCCTGAGCACTTGACCTGCTGACTCCCTTGGTTCTTAGACAGTTGGCCTGGTCTTTAAACCAAGCTGGTAAATCTTGTGACTTTATGCTAACAAGTGGGGGTGTTTCTGCCATAAGCAAGGGGAGTGTCTTGCACTAAGTGGAAGTGTTGGGGTGGCAGAGGAGTTTGTGGCTTGGGTGTTTCCGTATTAATGAGTCATGACCGTTTCCATTCAACAACTTTTTTGTCTGAGGAAATTGATGTATCAAGTGATTTCTAAATAAGAATATTCCTGTGAAAAGTCAGTACAACCTTTCACTATCGCAATCCCTGCCATTAGTCCTTGATACTTATGGGTCTGTATGAAGGCAGGAGGGAGTATTCCTAATGCCTGTTCTCCAGCAGGAATCATCATTTTAAGTGCTGGAACCTAACAGGAATATCTAACCTTAAAGGGTATGTCCACCCTTCAAAATTTTTTTTTACCTAACATTCCCCCACTGCCTGGTGGGCAGTTTTTGGGACTTTGGGGGGGGACTAAGGAGAACCATATGGAGCTGGGATGTGAGGTAAGGATTAAACTACACTACACAATGGGGCCAGTAGTGGGGGGGATTATAGTTTTGGGGGTGGACATGCCCTTTAAATTTGAGTATTGATTGACTTTGTACATGTGAATCTTTGGTTAGGGAATGACAAGGGATGTGTCCAATTAATCTATTTAAAACTATAGTTGCAGCCATTGCAGCTTTATTATTACTGTATAGAAAGTAACACGATCATGGGCTCTAAATATATTTTTACTATTAATAACTTATACTGTAACAAATATAGTCCTTACTTGGACATAAAGGTGGTCCGGGTATATATTAATGATGTATTAATGAAGATTAATAAATCTTCATTTTGATGGAACACTGCAGTGTGGTTTCTTTTCATCCGGTGACCTGATGTTGAGTGCGGAGCTTGGTCCTTCTATTTTCTTTATTATTACTGGGCATTTATTTTTCCAAATGGAATGAAAATTTCATCCCTATCAGAACGGACAATCTTTAATCTGCCCAATACAATTCATACAATGCAGCAACCCATATTGGTGCGTGTGTGGGCCCCTTTAGTCTTGTATCTTTAAAACCCTTTGCACAGGGGACACTGAAGACTGACTTGCTCCGAACAGCTTATGTGGAAACGTGCTTGTGCTGTGCTATGCATTTTCCATACAAAAACACAGCTCCGGGATAACAGTGGAAAACACTGAGTTATCAAACACTAGACTGCACATCAGGCCCAGACACGGATGATTAACCCCTTGGGACATGAGGAAGGGTGGGTTGTATTTAAACAAGCTGCTGCTAGAAGTTCCTGCACCTTCAGGCAGTCTCAAATTGCTACCTTCTCCCAATCTATACAGATGTTAGAGGGCGTCTGCGGCTTACCACTTCATGTTAAGACGTGGTGTGATTCAACCACTGTTTGGACACCATTCTGTAACCAGACTTGAATCAGGGAGCTTATTTCGCTCTCTCAGCTTCATGTAGAGTTGCACTTACCAGTGGCAAAAACTTCACATCAAAAGACACTTTTTTTGTTCTATCCACCCCCCTGGTAACTCCCAGTCTTTTCATGACAAGAAAAAAGACAGCTAACTTGTTTGAATAAGACAGGAATTTGTGCTTCAAAGATCCTTTTCTTCAAGAGTTAATGGTGGGCACCTAATTCAAATATGTAAATATATATATAGAGATAGGTTGCCCTTTTTTTGCACAATAAAATCACACTAAAAAGGCCTCTTGAGTGCAGCAAACTTTCTGGTACATGGTTATATGTGAATTACTGGGTAGCACCTGAGGCACCTAAAGGTTGAAATGGAGTGTGCCCTGATACCTGCTTCATAGTAGAGATATATATATATACAACCTGACCCCATAAAATAAAGGGGAAGGTAAGAGGAGCACACTATATCTTAGTGACAATTTATTGTGCAAAAAAACACTTTTCTGGAGCTTACTGCCCCTTTCCTCGGGTACCTCTTATCTTCTGCTGCTATTCAGTATACTGTATATCCCCAGGGAAGGGGCTGAGGAGCATTACACCTACCAACTACTGGCCAATTGCCATTCCTTGTGTGCTGGATTGGGACACTTTGTCGTTTGACTCCATAAAATAAACTTACAGACTGTTGTGGCGAATCTGCGTTGTTTTATTCAAGTTAACGCACCGTGATGGTTACACTTTTTCATAGGAAGTAAAGTCAACTTTGGTCTTGTGAATCTAGTTATCACCTAATGATATTGCTTATGTAGCCAATAAAAGGTATCACAGCTCTACTTCTCTTCTCTTACTTATGGCTAACATGGTACAAACCTCAAGTTATAAACCAATGAGCATTGGACATAAACTAAGAGGTGAGATTCAATTAGCTCCTATGCTAATATACAATATACTTGGGGGCATATTTCTAAAGCTTTGTTAAGTTTTCGCGGCTGTTTTCCCTGACATTTCCGCATAAATCGCGTTTAACGCGATTTATTAATATCCGAAAACGGCTGTGAAAAGTTAACGAGGCGTTAACCCATCGCGCCGATACTTACCTGTTACCGCCGCTTCTATTTATAAAGCGCCAGTATCTGTTTCGCACTGCTAGTATCGGCTGTAGCAGCGGATAGTAGCCTCCCTGCGGCGGGGATGGGCAGGCAACCCACGGCGGGTGGTTGCACCTGCCCCGGGAGGCACTCCTACCCCGCCCTCGACCCCCCGCGGCGGCGGCGACCATCCACCGCCGCTTCCCAGCAGCCCCTCCCAACCCCTTCCCCGCTCGCGGCAATCTCGGAACAGAGGGCTAGAAGGGGCCGCAGTTCCGATGTGAACCGACAGATCACATTGGTATCTGTCGGCACACATGCTGTGGGAACCACATACACTACCCAACCAATCACCAAACGCGGTATGGGGATCGGTCCTGCGGCCATACATAGCACAATCGTATCAGCTCCCTTTACTAAATTAAATGGAGCCAATAATGACTGGCGTAAATTTTCTCGCCTTCCTGAGGACCGTAGTGGCAACTACAGTCGTTCGTAGGCACTCCGGTCGGGAAAAGCCCATTCACATGAAAGATAATGGGTAAATCCCGTTGTGGAACGACGGGATTTACCCAATATCGTTCATATGTATGGCCAGAGATTTACACAGGGATTTCATATTTTACCAGACTTTAGATTTTAATGAACACAACTCTCTCCACTTGATTCTCCTCGCCCATTCTGTTTAGCAATCCTCATTTTTCCACATTAAATATTGCTAAAGAGAAGCTTCTTTTAAATGGTATTATAACTATATTGCTAAAGCCCAATTTCAAATATCTTCTACTGTAATTCAGACAGATACAATCTTCAGTTCCTTCTCCTGTTCTATGGGTATCCTCATCTGTTGTTCTGTATACTGGAAATAGAGACATCATTCTCAGAACTTTTTTTCCCCATACATTGAGTTCTTCTTTATCTTCCACTCACCCATTGTTGGGTAAACATGGAGCAGTGTCTTCTTTCCATAGATAATGAGAATCTTCATTTCAAAAATTAGACACAGGCCTGAAGACTCAACTAGCGTGTGGTTAAAGGGGAAACTAATACATAAAGATTAAATGATACGAGTGTATATTTATATCTAAATACCTATATGTTTATAATTCTACTAGTTTTCTAGTTTTATCAATCAGCCATACAGACTCTTCATAAAAACTCTTCATACAAACTGTGAGACAGTAGAACAAATATTCAGGTTGATATAAATTAGCCATTGACAATCACAGGAAACTGGCCATAAATTGGTAACACAAACCATCTAGACTGAACCTAGGCCAGGTTTGCACAGGCCGATATTTCATCCCAACTGACAGCCTGGTATGACGTCTAACTATTGGAAAAACATTCATCTGATATTTTTACAAACATGCCAGTAAATTGCAGGTCTTCAGTAAGCCATGTGACGTTCACATTGAAATAACGGCAGAACCATTTCTATGGCCAACAACAGACTACTGAATAGTTTATTAATAAAAAGTCTGTCTGGTAGAAATATTGGGTCAAAATTGACCAATGTGTATCAAGCCTTGCACAACTAATAACACTTGTCCACTGATAAAAGTTCTCCTTTAAGAATAAAATAAAGTAGCTTAAAATGCCATAATCACAAGAATATTAATGTTGACATTAATATATAATAACTACATAGATATGTACACAAATTTGTAAATACAATAGAATAACTCAAGTTTAATAATTGTCAATTATAAGTGAAGTATTTGATGTATACTCAAGTTAAGACAAAAACAATGTTTGTAAGCCTTACCATACCATTACATTTACTGTATAGTTCTCTAATCACCATTTCATTAGACTGGTTTAGCCTCTTATTGTCATTAGTGATAAAATATATTGTTTCTAATACCTAATCTTTATATCCTTAGGGTATATTGTTTGAACCAGTATTTATACTCAAGGACTGCTGGACCGTGAGCAAAGTCTGGTTAAATCCTTCTGTGCTCTGAGAGATTTCTCTTTGGAGCTGAAATCTTAAAATTAATGGTTTCCCACAAATCACACCACACAAAATTCATTTGATGTTTAATAGCATCCTTTCTTCTCTAGTTAAAATAACCTTTCAGGGTTGAAGGATTCCCACAGTTTAAATTCGCTATTAAAAGAAAATGATCTAAATCATGAATAAAATAAATGGGAATCCAGCCCTTTATTAGAACGCATCATGGACCATTTCAAGGTCAAAACATTCAAATCCAATAACACCAAAGTAATTTCGAGCTTTGCTGGCATCTTCCAAGACTTCTTATTTTAAGATTATGTTTAATGGATTAACATTGATATCTGAATGATTCCTACCACCTCATTTTGATTTTAGAAATCTTCCTGTTTTTTAAGAGCAGAAATTATTGGTTTAAATAAATCCTGTTGTAGTGAGCTATTTTAATGAAACAATAAGGCTACATTCACACTAGCCACATCGGTAATGCAGGGGAACATCGCACTTGCGATGTAGTGTGGTGTTCCCCTGTATAACTGCATAGCGGTGTCAATTATTTTCACCGTCACAACTACGCATTACTGCACAAATCTGCTGCATGCAGTGCAATTTTACAATGCACTACATCGCAGCAAGCAAGTAAGAAGGGTACCATTCATTTATATTCCTATGCGTTTCCCTGCATGAAATAGCACCTAAATTGTAGCCTAGTGTGAATGAAGTCTGAAGATTCCTGGATTCTGATAAATACAGTTGGCCATACATGTTCAATGACTGCAATCAGGAGCTATGCCTTACTTTGCTTTTTCAGTGAATATTTCAGAAACCCGGGACAAAGATAGAAGAAACGAACCTTTTGCACGACCCCACCGCAGCAGCACTGACAGGTTCTATTCAACTATAGCGCGCATGCGCGATAAGGCACACATAGTTAAATAGACCCAGAAACTGGTTGGGATTTTTCAGTGCTGCTGCGGAGGATCACGCGAAATTTAAGTTTCTTCTATCTTCGTCCCTGGCTCCTGAATATTCATTGAAGAATTGGAGGTAAGACATAGCTCCTTAACCACCCAGTCTTCAATCATACATTAAAGGAAGTTCACTTTTCAAGTAAACTATTCCTTAATAAAAGACTTTTAGGCACCCAGCAATTATATGTGCAGTAAAACCAGGTAATGTGAACCAAAAGCATAACATAGCGAACTATTGCAGTTTTGGAGTTTGAAGGGTGATTTTTCTATACACAATTTTTACATTTGAGGGGTGGACTTGCCCTTTAATAAAATAAAATTAACCTCGTTAAAAAACAAGTTGAAACGCTAAAAATTTCTTTAGAAATAAAAGTGTCCTAAAGCACACTAATAGAAATTAACCCTATGGAGTAACAAACATAGAAATGACTATGTATTATTTAATTGGATAGTCCAGTATATATTAAAGACACCTTTTAGACAAATACTTCTTGTACTAGATTAAGGGGCAGTCCAGCCTAAAAAAAACTTTTCAAGAATGTCACCACACACCACACCCCCCACCCCCCAAACCCGGTTTCACATTATCCTTACATTCCAAAGATGCCCCTGAACGGACTTACCTGACCCGGTCCCTAGCCGCTCCTGACAGATGCTCTACTTCCCAGGTGCGGCTTCTCAGTTAAGGTGCAACGTCATGTCATGCCCATTTACCTGACAGCATGACTAGGAAGTAGAGCACTGTCAGCAGCAAACAGAGGAGGAGCGGCAAGGGACTGGGTCGGTAAGTCCTATATGAGGCATCTTGGAATGTATAATAATGCGAAACCTGGGTTTGGGTTAGTGAACATTTCAATGAATATTTTTTTTGGGCTGGTCATGCCCTTTAATAGATTTTCAGTGATTGCCTTGATTTGATGCAAATCACTGGTTTCAAACTTGCTATGAATGAGGAATTCTAAATACTACAGACAGCTACTGTAATTGGTGATAGATGACAAGTTCCGTGTACCCTCCAGGTCAAAGGGTCAAGAAGTCATAAAGTGAATACATAATATTTTACCCATATCTAGAAAACAGTGAGAGGAAATATGGTAAGTGATCTAAAAATAATCTTAAAATTAAAAAAGGGACTTTTCATTCCAACTGCTAGACAGGCACCCGGTACCGTAATAATTCTTTTTCCGCAAAGAACAATCTGTAATTTAACAGTCAAGACTGCAAACACAGACCTTGAAATGGAAAACATATTTCAGCCTTTCCAAAAGGTTCTAATTAATAAAGCTTAAACAGCTCGACAACCAGAAACAACAAGTGTGATCAAACAGAGTGGAGCGAAGAAAGACAGAAAAAGTTCCACCAAACCTGACATGGCTAGTTCAAACTGGTACAGTAATTGGGATTATTATTTTATTGTCAATCCCTTTGGGTTTCTGCTTCCATTCGGCATTTCCAAGCAATGAGCCTAAAATTAACTTGAGGCAAGAGCAGCAATATGAATAGCGATGACGCACGGGCGATGTGAAAACATTCATCTGGGTCTGTGAGCTGTATAGACGCTTCTAACCCTTCTTTTGCGTTTAACAGACATAGGGGAAGGGGAGGGGGAAAAAAAGCCAAATTCCAGTAATTCGATTAGAAGTCTAAAATCCCAAAACTTATTGGCAATCGAAATCTTGCAGCTTCCAGAGAATCCTGTTAATTAGAGGGCTCGGATATGGTACAAAGCAATCAATTAGGAAATGGTTGTAGAGGTTTTCACAGACACTCAAAACCTCTTTCTTTTTATTTTTCTTTTAAACTTTTTTTTCTTTTATGTAGGAGAAACAAAAGTCTTCTGATTGTTGAGAGTAATTTAAAATGTTCTTCTAGGTTCAGTAGGAGTTGGTAAGCAATTCGCATAACCGATATGGAATAATATGTTAACCATGTGGATTGGAGCAGATCTAGATAGAATAAGGGAATATTCTTGTTAGTTTTAAAGTTTTGTTGTGCAAAATTTCTCTTTCTTCTTGCACACTCTTAGAAGGACAAGTAAATCTGAAAAAAAAATTGTGGTTTTAGGGCCTTTCTGTGCCACAGGAAAAAAATGCAATTCCACTAAATTATAAAAACTAACGCCCCATTCACAATACAAACAGATTAAAATGAAAATTAATGTTTCATCAGTGGTTAAAGGACATGTCCAGACGTAAAAAAAACTTTTTATACTATGTCCAGCTTCCCCCAAAACCCCAGTTTTGCTTTTTAAAAAGATCCCCTGAAGGGACTTACCACCCCTTGCTGCTCTGCTGTACGACTCCTCTGCTCTGCATGCTACTTCCTGGTCGTGGCTGTCAGTCAAGGCGCGCATGATGTCACACCCAATTACCTAACATCCGCGACCAGGAAGCACCTCACTGCTGTTATTCTTGCTCAAAATGAGCTCACAACAGCAGCAGGTAGTGATACTTAGGCGGCAAGACACCAGGTCAGGTAAGTCCAATCAGGGGTATCTTTGGAAGTTTTAATAATCAAAAACTGGGGTTTGGGGGGTAGCTAGACATAAATCGTAAAGGTTTTGTGACATGTACTTTAATTATTCTTTTTATCTAGGCTAAAAACCTAAAACTTTTCCCTTCAAACCTAATTTTTCTGAAAAACCCCCCACAAAATTTGCTCCTATAGAAATTCATACCTAGACCTCTAAAAGGTCTAACACAAAATTTGTCCAAAGGACTTACAGGGGGGTTAGTCCTTAAAAGGACTTTTGGGTCTCACAAAGTTAGTCCTTAAAAGGACTGTTGGGTCTCAAGATGTGTGAATACAGGGGTGGGTAACAACAAGTGCTAAACCACCACACTGAAATCCACACACAGAAAGCTCAAAAAGCTCAAAAAGCTCAAAAATCTCTCTCCAACTCCTACACTGTCAGGTCTCCACTAAACACAAAGGGCATGTCTACTTCTCCACAAAAAAAATCATACTTTCCTTCCCCAATCTAGAAAAATTCTGAACTCACAATAGGGACTTACCTGGCCAGCATTGAAGACAGATATTCAGCCTGCATGACTCTCCGATGACTCTCTGCTGCGGAACCACTGCCTGCTCTACGCATGAGCAAGCTCCTAACAAGCACGTACACTTTAGTAGGAGAAGGCAACATCCAGGAAGGCTGGGCAGCTAAAACCCTTTTGCAGGCAGGGTTCTGGGGAGTGGGAAAGGCAAATTACGAGGATACTCGTATTTTCGAAAATTTTCGAAATAACGAGGATTTTGGATTTTTGAGGATATTTTTCATTTAATGGGTCTGCGGGTATTTTTCATTTTAATGAGTTTGTGGATCCTCGAGCGGACCGAATTTTGCGAAGTTCGGACATCTTTGTGTAACATGCCCTCAGAAAAAGTTTGTAAACAATATCATTAATATACATCGCTAATATATAGAGATGTTTGAAACTGTTGAGTTTCGTTTCGTTTTCGAATTTTTTACATTTTCGGAAATTTTTCGGAAATCCTCTATTTTCAAAAATCATCTACTTTAGATTTTTGAAAATCATCTACTTTCGTTTTTAGATAATTATCTACTTCGATTTTCGATTTAAATCGGGAGTTCTGAAAGTTTCGTCGGGACTTCAAAACCCTCAGATTCAATTCGAAACTGGGTTCTAATCGAACCCACATACAATTTCTACTAATATACATTCACTAATATACATCACTAATATAACATCATAAATATACATCACTAATATGCATCCACTAATATACATCACTAATATACTATCACTAATATACATCACTAATATACATCATAAATATACTCACTATATGCATCATATTTATGATGTATATTAGTGATGTATATTAGTGATGTATATTAGTAGAAATGTAATGTGGGTTCGATTAGAACCCAGTTTCGAATTGAATCTGAGGGTTTTGAAGTCCCGACGAAACTTTCAGAACTCCCGAATTTAAATCGAAAATCGAAAGTAGATAATTATCTAAAAACGAAAGTAGATGATTTTCAAAAATCTAAAGTAGATGATTTTTGAAAATAGAGGATTTCCGAAAAATTTCCGAAAATGTAAAAAATTCGAAAACGAAACGAAACTCAACAGTTTCAAACATCTCTATATATTAGCGATGTATATTAATGATATTGTTTACAAACTTTTTCTGAGGGCATGTTAACACTAAAGATGTCCGAACTTCGCAAAATTCGGTCCGCTCGAGGATCCACAAACTCATTAAAATGAAAAATAACCGCAGACCCATTAAAATGAAAAATATCCTCAAAAATCCGAGAAATCCTCGTTATTTCGAAAATTTTCGAAAATACGAGTAATCCTCGTAATTTGCCTTTCCCACTCCCCAGAACCCTGACCTGGCAAAAGGGTTTTAGCTGCCCAGCCTTCCTGGATGTTGCCTTCTCCTACTAAAGCTGTACGTGCTTGTTAGGAGCTTGCTCATGCGTAGAGCAGGCAGTGTGTTCCGCAGCAGAGAGTCATCGGAGAGTCATGCAGGCTGAATATCTGTCTTCAGGAATGCTGGCCAGGTAAGTCCCTATTGTGAGTTCAGAATTTTTCTAGATTGGGGAAGGAAAGTATGATTTTTTTTGTGGGAGAAGTAGACATGCCCTTTAAACCTCAGATCCATTTACTCAGTCCTTTAAAAACCCCATTCTGATTTCCTACCTACTGTAATATGGGCTATAGCTACAACTATAACAAGCTCCATAGACACAGAAAGAGCCTAATTTCAATATTTCATGAAACAAATAGAAGAAAAGGAGCATCATTTAAGTTTTGGCCATTGGAAGTGAATTCATCCAACTGTGTTTCTCAATTCAGAATGACTTGTACAAGAATCTGTTGGTAATTATGCACCCTGGAAAGTCCCAATTAGCATATTACAGCACATAGGAATAATGGCATGTATTTATATTACATGTTTCGAAGGTAATGACCTGGGAACCTTATGATAGATCAAACACATAAAACATTTCCATAATGGCAAAGTAAAGGTTTCCAACAACCCTTTAATTCATTTTAAAACTAAACACCCATGATATACTAATGTTTTAAAGTGATCTGAAAAAGGATTGATATAATTATAATGTTAGAAATTGGTTTCAATCGGTTTTATTATGGTATTATCTGCCTCAGAACAACACTGTTTCAGAAGGCAGAGAACCTTGGTATAAAAGCAGTAATCAGTATCTCACCTCTCATTTTAATAGTTGATGGGAAATTTACCTTTCTAACCTGGGGTTTGGGTTCTATTTCCCAACATCCCAGTATCACAAGTGTGGTCACTGACCATTATGTTTTTTACACATGCTCAGTCCTAAGATAATGCAGGAACTTGTAACATTTGGTCACACCCACTAGTAGCATCTAGCCAATCCTTTTACAGGACAGATTAGGCAAGGGAGCATGTAACTGGCGTCAGTGTTGGGGCCAGTCACTGCACACACAGGCAGTAATTTTCCCCAGTTCTTCAGGGGGTTACATTTACTTTATTTATTGTAGAAGAATTGTACAGTTGATTGTTGTTTTTAGATGCGATATTTTCAGATTCTGGAATGAAACAATTTGTGTTTAGTTCTCCTTTAAACTTCTATTGTACTGATGCATTAGATTTCTTGCTTTTTTATTATTATTATTATTATTATTATTGTAATGTGCTTCCCTTCATTGTACTTCCCATATTTATAGTTAAAATTGCATAGAGCAGCAATATGAAGATCCTTCCTTTTTCTCCTGACAGCAGAATGGTCTTTCCTTCCTTGTCCCGTGAAAAAACAAATTGTCAGGCACAAAAAAAAAATCAAATTCAATAAAAAAGATCTTTGTGTTTGATCTGTCCTACGGAATGAACCTTCAAGTCAATATTATTGTTTGATAAAATGATTCCAACCCACGGAACACAAAAGTGAATGTCCTGTAAATCGATGAAGTGGCGATCTGTCTGTTCTGTATATACAAACGTTAAGTGTTTGGAACATTGATATGATCTGCTGCAGTGCTGTGACACAGAGAGGAGAATATATATTTAGGATAAATAAAGTACTAAAGGTTTTATATAATGCAATAATGCAGTAGCAGCCTTTCTGGGATTTTTGTTTATGCAAACGTTTTATATACTCGCATATGGATGGATGTTCGCGTGTCCCCTAAGATGTCCATTAATGAACAATCCACTATAAAATTTTCTGTTTACTGTATGTCCATTAATGTATTTATACACAGTGATAATATCTCCACGCAAGCCTTTTCTCTAGTGGGCATAATTTTAACTTGTAACATAGATTTTAACATAGATTCCTCCTGACTCCAAAAAGCAATCGGAAAGTATCCCTGGATCAACTCGAACTACAATATATGTATTAATACCAGTAATTCTCAATATTATATAGTATCCCTGTACCAACCAGAACTACAGTATATGTATTAATACCAGTAATTCTCAATATTATATAGTATCCCTGTACCAACCAGAACTACAGTATATGTATTAATACCAGTAATTCTCAATTATATAGTATCCCTGTGCAACCAGAACTACAGTATATGTATTAATACCAGTAATTCTCAATATTATATAGTATCCCTGTACAAAACAGAACTACAGTATGTGATTAATACCAGTAATTCTCAATATATATAGTATCCCTGTACCAACCAGAACTACAGTATATGTATTAATTCCAGTAATTCTCAATATTATATAGAATCCCTGTACCAACCAGAACTACAGTATATGTATTAATACCAGTAATTCTCAATATTATATAGTATCCCTGTACCAACCAGAACTACATTATATGTGTTAATACCAGTAATTCTCAATATTATATAGTATCCCTGTGCCAACCAGAACTACAGTATATGTATTAATACATGTACGATCTGAAATGAATGAATGGGAGCACCACAACTCACCTACACGCTGAAACGTACAGAGCACCACCACTCTGCAGTCTCTCAGCTACGAGCTGCACATATAGTCCAAAATCCCACACACGAAAAAATGGGTGAGCTACAACGTACCATTTACAAGTATAAAACGTCTTCATTATTCATCTTTAAAATTCACTCACTTATATCACATAGGATCTCACACAGGACAGGAGAGCATAGTGCTCATGAGGGGCGCGCCTTACACGTTTCGTGACTGTAGGCACTTCCTCAGAGGTCCGTCCTGTGTGAGATCCTATCTGGTATTAAACACACTGTACCGTGAGTGAATTGTAAAGAGGAAGAATAAACAGATGTTTTATACTTGTAAATGGTCCGTTGTAGCTCACATTTTTTCGTACTGTGTGTGGGGGATTTTGAACTATATGTATAATATAGGAATTCCAAGATATATAGTATACTGTACCAAACAGCACTATAGTATACTTATTAATACCAGTATTTCAATATTATATAGTATCCCCGTCCAACCAGAACTAAGTATATGTATTAATACAGTTAATTCTCAATATTATATTAGTATCCCAGTACCAACCAGAACTGCAGTATAGGATTAATACGGTAATTATCAATTATTACATTACAGGGATACTATATAATATGAGAATTACTGGTATTAATACATATACGGTAGTTCTGGTGGTTACGGAGAACTATATATCATTGAGAATTACTGGGTATAATACATATACTTGTTAGTTCTGCTTGGTACGGGGTACTATATAATATTGAGAATTAATGGTATAATACATATACTATATAATATTGAGAATTACTGGTATAATACATATACTGTAGTTCTGGGTTGGTAAGGGGGTACTAGCAATTTGAGATTATTGGTATAATACATATACTTATTTCTGGTTGGTACAGGGTACTAATTAATTAAATACCGGTATTAAACATATACTGCAGTTTCGGTTGGTCGGGGATAGAGATAATATTGAGAATTACTGGTATTAATACATTACTATATAATATGAGAATTCCTTTATATTAGTTGCCCTTCTCTAAAAGGCGTCCATCCCTTGTGATATGTGATTTCAAAACTGCAGTGCAGATTCAAATGAAGCCTTACCAGGGCTTGTAAAGAGGAGAGTAATATTGTTCTCTCTTGAATCATTCCTCCTTTATACACGACAAGATCTTGCTAGACTCTACCGTGGTATTACCAGAAACCCCAAATCTTTTCCATCAGAGATTCACTTAACACAGAGTTTTTGACACAGATTATTAAATCCCCAAGCATAACTTACATTTATCACCCATTATCTCATCTGCTACTATGCTGCCCTTTTGATTAAACTATCCAGGTCGCTTCAGCAATTGCACATCATTTCGAAGTTTGAATGGCTTTGTAAAGAGGAATCCATTTTTTCTCTTGAATCCATACCTCTCTTTATAAAGGACAATATCTTGCTGGCTCTACATATAATCCAACGTCACAGAGATGAAGTGAGTCATAAATATAATTGTAGACGCATTTTAAGGATTCGCATGAACTAATTCTCTCAATCCATGTTAACCACCTGCACCCTTGCACCTACTCTGCAAGCTTACAATGTCGACTAAGTTTTGTTTATCTGCAAACGCAGAGACCTGCAGACAATAGCCTACTTCCAAATCATAAGAACAATATGCACATAAAACAGTGGGCACACCACATAAGTCCCACATTGATGCAGCACTATTAACAACTACTCTTGAATCGATCATTCATTATTTCACTCCCATGTACAATGGCCCCTCACGCCCAACAGGACCTATTTATCCACCAGCAGAGTTGTATAGAAAAGTAGACCCAGACACAGAAAAACTTCCTGTCTCCCATGTGAGAGATCACTTATGTAAATAAGGTCTGTTGGGCTTGAGTGTTACATTTGTACATGGATTGAAAATTAATGAATGGATCAGATGCAGAGAGTAGTTGTTAATAGTGCTTCATCAATGTGGACTTATGTGGTGTGCCACTGTTTTGTGCATAATCTGTTATTAATGATTTGGAAGTAGTATTGTCTGCAAGGTCTCTGGTTTGCAGATGAAACAAAACTTAGTCGACCATTGTAAGCTGCAGAGTATGTGCAATTGTTGCAGTGGATTTAAATGGATTGAGAGAATTAGTTCAATGCGAATCCTGAAAATGAAGTCTATCAATATATATTTATGACTAACTTCATCTCTGTGACTTTGGATATATGTAGAGCCAGCAAGATATTGTCTTGTATAAAGAGAGGTATGGATTCAAGGGAGAAAAAATGTATCCCTCTACAAAGCATTCAAACTTCAAATGAGTGCAATTGCTGCAAGCAGACCGGATAGTTTATCAAAATGGCAGCAGAGTAGCAGATGAGATTCAATGTTGATAAATGTAAGGTTATGCATTTGGGATTTAATAATCCCTGTGTCAAAAAACTCTGGTTAAGTGAATCTCTGATGGAAAAAGATTTGGGGGTTCTGGTAGAAAACACGGCTAGAGCTAGCAAGATATTGTCTTGTATAAAGAGAGAATAGATTCAAGAGAGAAAAATATTACTCTCCCTCTTTACAAGGCACTGGTAAGGCTTCATTTGGAATATGCACTGCAGTTTTGAAATCACATATACAAAAGGGAATGGAAGCAGTTTAGAGAAGGGCAACAAAATAATAAACGGAATTCTCAATATTTAGTATATGTATTAATACCAGTAATTTCAATATATATAGTATCCCCGTACCAACCAGAACTGCAGTATATGATTTAATAACGGTAATTATCAATATAATATAGTATCCCTGTACCAACCAGAACTAAAGTATATGTATTAATACCAATAATTCTCAATATATATAGTTCCCCTTACCAACCAGAACTACAGTTATATGTATTAATACCAGTAATTCTCAATATTATATAGTATATGTATTAATACCAGTAATTTCAATATTATATAGTATCCCCGTACCAAGCAGAACTACAGTATATGTATTAATACCAGTAATTCTCAATATTATATAGTATCTCCGTAAACACCAGAACTACAGTATATGTATAATACCAGTAATTTCAATATTATATAGTATCCTGTACATGTAATATTGAGAATTACCGGTATAATACATATACTGCAGTTCTGGTTGGTACTGGGATACTATATAATATTGAGAATTACTGGTATTAATACATATACTGTAGTTCTGGTTGGTACGGGGATACTATATAATATTGGAATTACTGGTATTAAATGTATACTATAGTTCTGGTTGGTACAGGTATACTATATAATATTGAGAATACCTATATTAATACATATAGTTCAAAATCCCACACACGAAAAAATGGGTGAGCTACAACGTACCATTTACAAGTATAAAACATCTTTATTATTCATCTTTAAAATTCACTCACGGTACAGTGCTGTTATACCAGATAGGATCTCACACAGGACAGGAGCCTCTGAGGAAGTGACATACAGTCACGAAACGTGTAAGGCGGCGCCTCATGAGCACTATGCTCTGTCCTGTGTGAGATCCTATGTGATATAAGTGAGTGAATTTTAAAGATGAATAATGAGACGTTTTATACTTGTAAATGGTACGTTGTAGCTCACCCATTTTTTCGTGTGTGGGATTTTGGACTATATGTGCAGCTCGTAGCTGAGAGACTGCAGAGTGGTGGTGCTCTGTACGTTTCAGCGTGTAGGTGAGTTGTGGTGCTCCCATTCATTCATTTCAGATCGTACATGTATTAATACATATACTGTAGTTCTGGTTGGCACAGGGATACTATATAATATTGAGAATTACTGGTATTAACACATATAATGTAGTTCTGGTTGGTACAGGGATATATAATATTGAGAATTACTGGTATTAATACTATACTGTAGTTCTGGTTGGTACAGGGATTCTATATAATATTGAGAATTACTGGAATTAATACATATACTGTAGTTCTGGTTGGTACAGGGATACTATATATATTGAGAATTACTGGTATTAATACATATACTGTAGTTCTGGTTTGTACAGGGATACTATTAATATTGAGAATTACTGGTATTATACATATACTGTAGTTCTGGTTGGCACAGGGATACATATATATTGAGAATTACTGTATTAACACATATAATGTAGTTCTGGTTGGTACAGGGATACTATATAATATTGAGATTACTGGTATTATACATATACTGTAGTTCTGGTTGGTACAGGGATTCTATATAATATTGAGAATTACTGGAATTAATACATATACTGTAGTTCTGGTTGGTACAGGGATACTATATAATATTGAGAATTACTGGTATTAATACATATACTGTAGTTCGGTTGGTACAGGGATACTATATAATATTGAGAATTACTGGTATAATACAATAATTGTAGTTCGAGTTGATCCAGGGATACTTTCGATTGCTTTTGGAGTCAGGAGGAATCTATGTTAAAATCTATGTTACAAGTTAAAATTATGCCCACTAGAGAAAAGGCTTGCGTGGAGATATTATCACTGTGTATAAATACATTAATGGACATACAGTAAACAGAAATTTTATAGTGGATTGTTCATTAATGGACATCTTAGGGGACACGCGAACAACATCCATATGCGAGGATATAAAAACGTTTGCATAAACAAAAATCCCAGAAAGGCTGCTACTGCATTATTGCATATATAAAACCTTTAGTACTTTATTTATCCTAAATATATTTCCTCTCTGTGTCACAGCACTGCAGCAGATATATCAATGTTCCAAACACTTAACGTTTGTATATACAGAACAGACAGACGCCACTTCATCGATTTACAGGACATTCACTTTTGTGTTCCGTGGGTTGGAATCATTTTATCAAACAATAATATTGACTTGAAGGTTCATTCCGTAGGACAGATCAAACACAAAGATCTTTTTTATTGAATTTGATTTTTTTTTTGTGCCTGACAATTTGTTTTTTCACGGGACAAGGAAGGAAAGACCATTCTGCTGTCAGGAGAAAAAGGAAGGATCTTCATATTGCTGCTCTATGCAATTTTAACTATAAATATGGGAAGTACAATGAAGGGAAGCACATTACAATAATAATAATAATAATAATAAAAAAGCAAGAAATCTAATGCATCAGTACAATAGAAGTTTAAAGGAGAACTAAACACAAATTGTTCATTCCAGAATCTGAAAATATCGCATCTAAAAACAACAATCAACTGTACAATTCTTCTACATAAATAAAGTAAATGTAACCCCTGAAGAACTGGGGAAAATTACTGCCTGTGTGTGCAGTGCTGGCCCCAACACTGACGCCAGTTACATGCTCCCTTGCCTAATCTGTCCTGTAAAAGGATTGGCTAGATGCTACTAGTGGGTGTGACCAAATGTTACAAGTTCCTGCATTATCTTAGGACTGAGCATGTGTAAAAAACATAATGGTCAGTGACCACACTTGTGATACTGGGATGTGGGAAATAGAACCCAACCCCAGGTTAGAAAGGTAAATTTCCCTCAACATTTAAAATGAGAGGTGAGATACTGATTACTGCTTTTATACCAAGGTTCTCTGCCTTCTGAAACAGGTTGTTCTGAGGCAGATAATACCATAATAAAACCGATTGAACCAATTTCTAACATTATATTATATCAATCCTTTTTCAGATCACTTTAAAACATTAGTATATCATGGGGTTTAGTTTTAAAATGAATTAAAGGGTGTTGGAAACCTTTACTTTGCCATTATGGAAATGTTTTATGTGTTTGATCTATCATAAGGTCCCAGTCATTACCTCGAAACATGTAATAAAATACATGCCATTATTCCTATGTGCTGTAATATGCTAATTGGGACTTTCCAGGGTGCATAATTACCAACAGATTCTTGTACAAGTCATTCTGAATTGAGAACACAGTTGGATGAATTCATCCCAATGGCCAAAACTTAAATGATGCTCCTTTTCTTCTATTTGTTTCATGAAATATTGAAATTAGGCTCTTTCTGTGTCTATGGAGCTTGTTATAGTTGTAGCTATAGCCCATATTACAGTAGGTAGGAAATCAGAATGGGGTTTTAAAGGACTGAGTAATGGATCTGAGGTTTTAAAGGGCATGTCTACTTCTCCCACAAAAAAAAATCATACTTTCCTTCCCCAATCTAGAAAAATTCTGAACTACAATAGGGACTTACCTGGCCAGCATTCCTGAAGACAGAATTCAGCCTGCATGACTTCCGATGACTCTCTGCTGCGGAACACACTGCCTGCTCTACGCATGAGCAAGCTCCTAACAAGCACGTACACTTTAGTAGAGAAAGGCAACATCCAGGAAGGCTGGGCAGCTAAAACCCTTTTGCCAGGTCAGGTTCTGGGGAGTGGGAAAGGCAAATTACGAGGATTACTCGTATTTTCGAAAATTTTCGAATAACGAGGATTTCTCGGATTTTTGAGGATATTTTTCATTTTAATGGGTCTGCGGTTATTTTTCATTTTAATGATTTGTGGATCCTCGAGCGGACCGAATTTTGCGAAGTTCGGACATCTTTAGTGTTAACATGCCCTCAGAAAAAGTTTGTAAACAAATCATAATTATACATCGCTAATATATAGAGATGTTTGAAACTGTTGAGTTTCGTTTCGTTTTCGAATTTTTTACATTTTCGGAAATTTTTCGGAAATCCTCTATTTTCAAAAATCATCTACTTTAGATTTTTGAAATCATCTACTTTCGTTTTTAGATAATTATCTACTTTCGATTTTCGATTTAATTCGGGAGTTCTGAAAGTTTCGTCGGGACTTCAAAACCCTCAGATTCAATTCGAAACTGGGTTCTAATCGAACCCACATTACATTTCTACTAATATACATCACTAATATACATCACTAATATACATCATAAATATACATCACTAATATGCATCACTAATATACATCACTAATATACATCACTAATATACATCACTAATATACATCATAAATATACATCACTAATATGCATCACTAATATACATCACTAGTATACATCACTAATATACATCACTAGTATACATCACTAATATACACCACTAATATACATCACTAATATACATCACTAATATACATCACTAATATACACCATAATATATATCACTAATTTACATCACTAATATGCATCACTAATATACACCACTAATAATATCATCAATATACATCACTAAAATGCATCGCTAATATATAGTACTAATATATAGCACTAATATATATCACTAATATATATCACTAATATGCATCACTAATATACACCATTAATATATATCATCATATACATCACTAATATGCATCACTAATATACATACTACTATACATCACTAATACATCATAAATATACATCACTAATATGCATCACTAATATACACCACTAATATACATCACTAATATACATCATATATACATCACTAATATACATCACTAGTATACATCACTAAATATACACCACTAATATATATCACTAATTAATACCTAATATGCATCACTAATATACACCACTAATTATATCATAATATACATACTAATATGCATCACTAATATACATCACTAATATACATCACTAATATACATCACTAATATACATCATAAATATACATCACTAATATGCATCACTAATATACACCACTAATATATATCACTAATTTACATCTCTAATATGCATCACTAATATACACCACTAATATATATCATCAATATACATCACTAAAATGCATCGCTAATATAGCACTAATATATAGCACTAATATATATCACTAATATGCATCACTAATATACACCATTAATATAAATCACTAATATGCATCACTAATATACACCACTAATACAGTATATATCATCAATATACATCACAAAAATGATTGCTAATATATAGCACTAATATACATCACTAATACATCGCTAATATACATCACTATATACACCATTAATATATATCACTAATATGCATCACTAATATGCATCACTATATACACCACAATATACACCACTAATATATATCACAATATACATTACTAAAATGCATCGCTAATATATAGCACTAATATACACTCACTAATAACATCACTAATATTCACCACTACCTATATCTCCAATACACATCACTAATTACATCACTAATATACATCACTATTGCTATCACTAATATACATCACTAATATACATCCTAATATGCATCACTAATATACGCCACTAATATACATCCATAATATGGAGAAAAGCTGGAAATTTTGCCTTACTCCAATTTTAGTAGAAAAAAAAGAGAAAGTAAAAGCAGCATGTGGTTCTCCTAAACATGCAACTTAATACATATGGATAAAGGGCTGTTTTAAAATTTAGCTCATTAATAAAGCATGACGCATATACTATACATGTAGCACATCATTCCTATTCCAACTTCAAGTCTTTGTTTGGCTTTAAGTTTATTATATTCCAAAAAGAGGTTCCAGAACGATGACAATTTGATTCATTTTGCTATTCCATCTCCAATCCACTAATAATGTAGGGCATATAGTATCGGAAACTTCTGATTACGCAGGTTCTGCATCTGTACGTTTGGTTGTTGGGGTATTTCTATAATATTGAGAATTACTGGCATTAATACATATACTGTAGTTATGGTTGGTACAGGGGTACTATATAATATTGAGAATTACTGATATTAATGCATATACTGTAGTTCTGGTTGGTACAGGGATACTATATAATATTGAGAATTACTGGTATTAATACATATACTGTAGTTCTGGCTGGTACAGGGATACTATAATATTGAGAATTACTGGTATTAATACAACTGTAGTTCTGGCTGATACAGGGATTATATAATGTTGAGAATTACTGGTAATAATACATATACTGTAGTTCTGGTTGGTACAGGGATACATATAATATTGAGAATTATTGGTATTATAGATATACTTGAGTTCTAGTTGTTACAAGGATACTATATAATATGGAAATACTGGATTAATACATATACTGCAGTTTGGTTGGTACAGGGGTACATATAATATGAGAATTTCTGGTATAATACATATCTGTATATCTGTGTATTCAATTAGATCAATGGACTTGAAATGTAGTTCTTGAAGACGTTTCGCTAGTCATCCGACTGGCTTCTCAATTCAGAATGACTTGTACAAGAATCTGTGGCATTATGTACCCTGAAAATCCCAATTAGCATATCACAGCCAGGTGTTAAGGGTGCGATTGGATAGTGGCTAAGAGGTGTTATAGGAACGCCCAGAGTAAGGTGTTAAAACAGCATTGTACATGGCAGACAGTTGGGTCGAACCCCCCCACCTCTATTTAGACACCAACTGTCTGCCATGTCAATGTGTTTTAACACCTTACTCTGGGCGTTCCTATAACACCTCTTAGCCACTATCCAATCACACCTTAACACCTGGCTGTGATATGGTACAGGGATACTATATAATATTGAGAATTACTGGTATTAATACATATACTGTAGTTCTGGTTGGTACAGGGACACTATATAATATTGAGAATTGTTGGTATTAATACATATACTGTAGTTCTGGTTG
Organism: Hymenochirus boettgeri; assembly: GCA_019447015.1. NCBI lineage: Eukaryota > Metazoa > Chordata > Amphibia > Anura > Pipidae > Hymenochirus > Hymenochirus boettgeri. The sequence continues at coordinate 293,167,270 of CM033476.1, forward strand.
GTACGGGGATACTATATAATATTGTGATTACTGATATTAATACATATACTGTAGTTCTGGTTGATCCAGGGATACTTTCCGATTGCCGTTTGGAGTCAGGAAGGAATCCCCCCCCCCTTTTTTTAGCTGGTTTTTTTTGCTTCTTCTGGATCACTGTTAGGAAGGGTTAAAAAATGTGAATAGGTTGGACTTGATGGACGTATGTCTTTATTCAACCTCAATCTACTGTTACTATGTATTCCATGCGTTAGTAGACTAACGCAATTGTATCATATGTCGATCATCCTTGAGAGAAATGTAGTTATGTAGATATTTCTCCTACTGTCTCTTTGCATTAAGCAGATGGAAGGATTGTAGGTAACAAAACAGGAGCAGCAAAGGGTCAAGGAGGTTTTTTTTGGTGAACGGATCATGTTTGATGTACAGTTCGCTAAGGAGCTTAATTGGCAAGTCATGCTGGATTAGTAAGGTAAAGAGGATCTAAGGATTTTAAGTGTCTATTTCAATCAAATAGGTGGAAGTTTGAGGTTTTATTACGAAAGAACTGAAGTTATTTAATGCATGGAACCCCCCCGACTATTTAAATAAATGTTAGAAATAACGATTTAATGAAATGGTGCATGTTGGGTTTGTCTTAGATTCCTTTGCATGTTTTAGGAAAAGTTGAATTTAAAAAATGATCAGTTTGTAGAAAATAAATTCTGCGGAACATTAACTTTCCATGACCCCATCAAACCATTATGTAGGGGAAGTCAATGAAATGTGTCAAAGTTCAGTATCTGATTAACAGGCATTACCCCACAAGCAATGTAACCGACTGGAGCTGGTAGCAATAAACAGCACATGCTAGAGTCCTCAATACGATGAAAGCAGCTAGAGATCTCATGAGTAAATGCCCAGGAGCATATGTATTGCGGAAGTTACACTTACTTTTCTGAGCTTGGATAGGCACTGCAGGACAACCATATGGCACGAGAATAAAGGTAACACTACACAGTGGGCCAACAGTGGGTTCAATAGTCTTTGGGTGAACATGCCCTTCAAGATAATGATATCTGTACAACTGTTTTACTTTTACAGAATTTTTGTTTTTCTTATCCCATCAGTATTTTATGTATTTTGAGAATGTAAAGAGCTGTCTGAGAAGTTCTGGTTTATCTATAAACGATATACATATGGATATACAAACATAGTTAGTCAACAGTTACATAAGAAAATAAAGGGAAAACATATCACTTAGACTCACTTATCATTTACAGGAAGAATATGGGGATGTAGATACAACAGTTTATCAAGTTATAACATATCTATTGTATTCAAAAGATCAACTAGATTTGAAGTTTAATTTTGAAGTCATTTCCTAGTCATCCAATAGCTTCTCGATTCAGACTTATTCTTAAAGAGCCCTGCTACATATGGCTGACCATGATTCTCCTGTCTTCTTTCCCCCTTCACTGTTGGTATACGTGTTTCTTTACTTTCCTTCTATTCCTTTTGAAAAGGCGCAGCCCGGATATCCACAAGTTTTAAGGGCTCCCTAAGATGTTTAATGTCTTTGAATTTGGCTCTGCTCTGTGTTGTGGGTGGTGGGAGTCAAACATCAAAAACATCTGTGTGTGTTGGTTTTCTGTAAACCTCTACTTCCAGTTTACCATTCTCCCTGACTTCTACCAAGTGTCCAAGAAAGCCAGTGTGTTGTTTTTTTACCTCTCTCTTGTAAATCTAATGTTTTGGTCCACAGCATGATGTATTCTGTGAAGGTTTGTATTTCATTCTGGGGATTTAACCCAGGTGTTATCAAAGTATCTGTACCATTGGCTGGGTGCAATGCCTTAGGTATTAAGGGCCTTTATTTCCACTTTCTCTATGTAAGTTTTCCACAATGGGTGAAACTGGAGATCGCATAGCACATCCATGTTTTTCCTCATAGAACTTATCCTTATATTTGAAATATGTGGTTCAGGCATAAGTCCCATAGGGGATACACATGTTCTGGGTTAAGATCTGTTCTGCTGGCAAGGGTGTTGTCTTGGCACAGCAGTTTTCTCCCCGTGGTTTGTATACAGGTGAAGAGGGTTTTCACCTAATAGGTTACCATGGTTTCTTCTGCACTGAGTACTCATCTTGAATTTATTAGTGAAATTCTAGTGAGTTCTAGATGTCATGCCCCTTTCTTGTGTATCTTCAGAGTCCATATAAACATGGATGTGCCTCACCAGGGTAGAGGTGGTGGGGGTATGGTTTTACACCAATTGTCACACCAAGCCCTAATAAAAGTGGTGGAAGGGGGAGGGGTTTAACACCAATTGTCTGCCATGTACAATGCTGTTTTGAAAGCTTGCCACCTCTTAGCCTCAATGCAATCAACCCTTGCATTCGAGGGTTACTATCACCTTGCTATTATATGCTGATTGGGACCTTCAGGGTATTTATTGCCAGATCCTTGTACAAATCATTCTGATCGAGGAACCTAGTCGGATGTCTTCAATAACTAAAATTCAAGTCCAGTTCATCTAACTGAATTACAACAGATATACCATGACCTGTATGAATGAGATCCTCACATACACATCTATAATACACTTAAAGGACCACTGGAATCAATAAAAAGGGAGTTTTTCCCACCAAAAGGTTTCACCTGGTAAAGTTCCCTTCATTCCTACCTTTCACGACCTCTCTGACTTTTTTGCCTGTCAACAGTCAGTGACAGAGCACAAGAACAAAAAGAAAAAAGCAGGCGAGACCTTTTAGAAGACCACCAATCATAAATTATGAACCCACCCTCCTATTTCCCTTGTATTTAAAATTGTATGCAGAGACTATCAAAACTCACCTTATTTTGGGAGAGAGTTTCTAAATATGTCTTACCTTCATGACAAGTTATCCAAAGCAGTGTTAATACACTACAAATGTTTGTAATTGTTGTCAATAGGAATAATGGTAACACAAAAAGAGTCATCAGGAATGTACTTAGAATAAAAAAAGATAACTTTACTGGATTGAGAACATAAACACTAGTGTCTCTTCTTATTAGTTTGACATATTTATAGACAATCTCCTGGGTTTGGATAAGTTTACCCATTCACTACACCCTACAGTGAAATGCAATTAGAGAAAATGAGCATTCCTTTAAACACGAGTCCCATCCGTGAAACGCAACACCACATTTTTGTGCCTTAATGAACTTAACTGTTTTTTCCCCCATAGAATATTTTAATCCATTTACTGTCTGTAATTTACTAAAAGTCTAGTTATTTTAAATGAATTTGTCAGAAGAATTTTGTTTCCTTCCATCTCCGATGACATGTTTTCTTTTAGCTCTCAGATTCAGAGAACGGAAAATTCATTTTGTGTAAATGGCGTGTGGTGTAGAGTCGGATAGATTCCATGGGCGTTACAGGCTACTTTAAAGGCAAATACACTACAAATAATTTTATCTCAGAGGCAGTATATGTTATGTATTTATTTTCAATTACTATGTAGAAATGTATAGTTTGTACAAGGGTGAACATTTTAAATCAATTTTGAAATGAATGAAGCTACAGGTCTAGCCAAGAAAAGGGTTTTTAACATCTTAAATTTAAAAAAAAAAATGGTTGTTATAATGGAAAAAATCAGTTAGTGTAGTGTCATATCTTAATGTTTATCTCTTTTTAAATATTGTCTTTGGTACTGAATATCAGCAGAAAAAAGATGTGTAGAGTTCTAGAGTTCACCTTTCCGTGAAATCCTATTCTTTTTTCCTACCTGTCAATCAAAAATATATTTAATAATAGACAAATAAATATTAATTAGGCACAACACATGGGGGTTTGGGTAATGCTTGACATCATGCTGGGCATGGAAACCCCCCAGAAGGAACTTTCAAGGCAGACAAGCAGTCATAGCACAGACATCCAAACCTCCCTAATTTTGGTAATGGTCTTTAATGAAAGGTGTTCTAATGGCAAATTTGTTCCAGTCAGACTAAAAAAAACAACAAGGAAGGGGGTTTTAGAGTTACAATATGTGTTGCCTTCTGTCTCTCATACATGAGTTTGATGTTTTTCTTTTAAGCTATGCAGTGCAACAAGGGATTAGGATCATTTATAACATTTGCAGTTCTCAACGCCAGAAGGCTGCAATGCAGAGAAAGTAATTAATAATTGTCACAGTTTAAGCTTTTGTACAGTATATATATTTGTACGTGTTAAAAAAGAATGAGTTCAGAATGCCTCAGACAAAGCGTGAACAATTCTGGTTTAATTCCTCAGCGGCATGGGAATCTGGTACTTTATGGCAGATTGTGACACCTGGCTCTGGGACCTTGGTTATCTCAGATCGCAGAACAAGTGGTAGCAAGAAAGTTATAAATGACTGGTGCAAGCATGCTCCCATAGTTTAACCAGAATTATGTTGCATCTATGAGCTGGTTTTCTCAATGACAGGCAACTAAGACTGACAGAAAACAACAGGTGCATGAGACTAGTATGATTCTTCACAGGGCACAATGCTTGCATTGTTCAGGATAGTGGTAATTTAGTAATGGTGTTTTTAGGCTAAGGAGCCTCATGAGAATTCTGGGAACTTATTCTGAAAGTCAAACTTGTTAATGACAAGTTAATGTTTAAAGAAAGAGTAGAATTCTGTCTGTTGAGTGTTGAAAAACAAACATTTCAAATATTCTGAAAGTTTTGAATCAATATATCCAAATGATGTGTGTGGTATAGAAGAGGGGAAATGAAGATCATCTTCTCAAAGGCTTAACAGTACCACTGTTATAGAACCTTCCAGCTACCTGTTGTATTAATTATTAGAATAAGTAAAAATAAAAAAATAGGAGGGGGGCACAATAGTCAAGAAAAAATGAGTTAACATTATAAATTAATAAAAAATTTGCCACAAGTTTTCCATATGATACAAACAAATCAGCAAAATTGTTCTAATATAATCAGATATCCCAACAGAAATACTGTAAATTAGAGATTTTTAAATGTGTGTAGCAGGTAAAATGATCTCAGTCTTGATCGATCAGTGAAAAGTTAGGTCAGAATCATTTACATAATTGCAGAGTTCAAAAATTCATGAGTTTATTGTGAACCACTATCATCAAATACACAATGTTTCAGGGTGTTACCCATTTCAGGAGTGTGACTCTCTTGTTTTGCCTGATGATGATATTCCCACCTTAGAGGTGGGCTTTGAGACATTTGCACCCACCAGGTGTGTTGTGCGCTGGAATTTGCTTTTATACCAAAAATATAAAACCTTTCAACCTAGTCCATGCCCTAATCATATCCCGGCTAGACTACTGCAACGCAACCTGTGGGTTTGCCAAACAACCCGCTGGCACGCTTCACAATTCTCAACTCTGCTGCCCGGCTCATCATTTCTCTTCTCGCTTCTCTAATGCCTCTCCTCTGCCAGTCCCTCCACTGGTTGCCCATCACACAAAGGATCCAGTTCAAAACTGCTTACCTATCCTATAAAACAATATCCAACATTGCCCTCCATATATCTCAGAGCTGATCCAGAAATACCGTCCCAGATGCAACCTCCACTCTGTGAATGATACCTCCTCTCATCAACTCTGGTCACCTCTTCCCATGCCCGCATTCAGGACTTATCTGTGCTGCCCCTCTGCCTGGAACTCCTTTCTCCATCTGTCCGTCAACTCACCATCCTAACACCTTCAAACGTAATCTTAAAACCCACCTCTTTAGGCAAGCATATAACCTTGCTAAACATTACCCCCTTACTACCCACCAATGAACCAACCGCCTTTCACGCCTCCCTGCCAATCTACTTAAAGCTACCGAGTCCGTCACCTTATGTTTCACCCCCATATCCTCTAGTCTGTAAGTGTTTGGGCAGGGCTCCTCTCTCCTATTTTATCACGGTATTGCTGTAAGAAAATCCACACTCTGTTTACTTATAATATGTTTACCTGTGTATGTTATATGTATGACTTTGTATAACATGTATACCCTGTATGATATGTAATTGTAAAGCGCCACGGAAGATGTTGCGCTATATAAATCATAATAATATAATAATAACCCTGTCAAGGTAACCACAGTAATTAACTTAGGTCAAGTGCATTTGTCAGGGAAAAAAGGTAATCAAGCAGGGAGTTGTCAGCTGAGAGACATTTCCGGGGGTACTAGTTAGGACCTATTATTTATATATGCTCTATAAACATGTGACTAAACCTCTATGTTTACTATACAGTGTGTACTAGCATAGATACTATGATACTATATGGGACCCTGGAATGTGCATTGGTCATCTTTTTCTTTGTTTCTTCATTTAGGCCAAACTCTCTATAACAGTTGGAGTAGTAACAGTGGGAAGAAAATGCAATTTCATCTATTTACCTATTTCATTACCAGTGGAGATAATAATACTTTTTCAAGAAAACAACATTCCTATTTCTATTGGATCAGTAGTTTCCTTTTGTTAGACTAATGGTTTTATTCTATATGCATTAAAATAACCTTTACCCATCCTGAAGGTAGTGACTGAGCTTTCAAAAATAACCTCCAGTGTTTGTGATTTTCACAGGTTTTTTTTGCACATTTTTAACAAGAATGTTAGGTGGGAATATTCCATCCAATTAATTTTAAGAATAAAAAGGCATAAATATAAAACGGTTAGAGAAATAAATATCTGTGTATTCAGTTAGATCAACGGACAAAAAGGTTTAATTCTTGAAGTCAACCGACTGGCTTTCTCAATTCAGAATTAGAGATGGCCAAACTTACTGAAGTTTGGAAGTTCGGAAAGGAACCCATTAAGTTAATGACAGATCGGAAAATTTGAATGCATAACATATAAAATAACAATGGTAACTTACTGAAAAGCTGGTGTGACACCTGGGAAATGGTCTGGGAAACTTGCACCTATCGCTAAAACTTGTTTTTTTAAACCCTTCTTCTTCCGATTGGGCAATTGTCAGTTTCTGCATGCTACATTAGGGGGTACGGCAAATTCGAGGGTTACCGAAAGCTACTTACGAGGGTTACAGAACGATATATTCGAGGGTTACCGAAATCGACCACCCATTCGAGGGTTACCGAACGCTACATTCCAGGGTTACTGAATTCGAATCATACATTTGAGGGTTACCGAAAAATAATCTACATTCGATAATTCGAAATTGAATTTTGACTACGAAAATACAGCGGCAAGTTTGGAAAACCAAACTAGTTCAATAGTTCATTCGAACTCATAACGTTTGGCCAGGACTCGGGTTCGAGTTTGGGTCCATCACTATTCAGAATGACTTCTACAAGAATCTGAATTGAGAAACCCAATCGGATGACTAGCAAAACACTTCAAGAACTAAACGTTAAGTCCAGTTGATCTAACAAAATACAACAGATATACCATGACCTGGATGAATGAGAACCTTCACAAGCATGTTAGAATAATAATTTTTGTTCAGAGTTTTTTAAAATTACTTTTACTATAATCTTCTCATAAAACTTTAGGGGTCTATGTAGCTGACATCTCACTGTCTCACTGGCAGACGTGCTCCAGTATCCCAATGTTGATTCAACAACCAGGAAGGTAATCGTGTGTGGGTAGTGGATAGGCATGGGTTTCCAGATCAAAACAAACCAGGTTCCAAGTCAGAACTGCCAGTTTCAAAGTTCTGAAGGAATTTTTTAAGCTTCTGGCATTTTGGATTTTCAAGGTTTTATCGTATATTTGAGATTGGGCGTTTTGAGTTTTCCTCGAATTTTCACATCATAAATATTGAAATTTCAATGAATAGCAGACTGTCCAAAACAGGAAAATCCCCTTAATGAATCATTTTAGAGGTGTGGGCATTGATACCTGTTCTCCAGACCATTTGCCAGGTCCCTATGCCATTCGTAGATACTAATAGATAAAAAAAAAAAATTTAAACTTTAGGAATGCGTTTTCTAATTTTCAAGACTTTTCCAAAATCCTATTTCGGAAAGAAAATAGTGGTGTTTTGTTCATCTTAGTACTGGAAGGAGGTTTCAAACAAAACTCCCCATTTTGTTAAGGATCAGTCCCACACAATGAGCTGTTAAGGCTATGTTCACACTAGAAACTGACCCATATGGACCACAACGGAAAGTCCATGTTTTTGTCCGTTTTAGTCCGTTTTTAGCGCTCCATTTTTGCTTATTTTAATCAAAACGTGTCCGTTTCTGGACAGAAATACATGCAGCAATACGTTTTTTTAACGGACCGGTCGATCTGATCTGTTAAAAAAAGGACCACAACACTTGAAAGAAACTGATCAAGTGCAAACGAACCCTGATGGGTGATACGCTGCCTATGATATTGGTTCATAAATAGTAAGACCAAGGAATAGACTTTAACTAGGTAAACTACTAGACGATAACCCCCACCCCAGGAAAGAATATGATCTAGTGACAGCCTGCGGTGGTCTGGATGCAGGTCTAGAGATGCCAAATGTCATTTGAATGAACAGGGGATGAAATTGTTCAAAGATCATTCAAAGAATATTAAAAAAGGCAAACAAGACATTCAGATAGAAGCATTGGGGGATGTTTAATGCAACAGACAGCCAATTGATTATTACTGTGGCAAATGTGTTTTCTTCTGTAACTCAATCTGTCAGTTTGCACATGTGTGTTTGTGAAGGCCAATTCATTTGTAGCTGTTGCTATGCCTGTTAGTGAGATGGTCCCTTTAATTTATGGACCCCTATTTGTTTTTTTGTTTTTATTTCTTATGGGTGCTTCTAAATACCTAACAGCTGAGTAATTCCTAACGTCTAAGGCAGTCGTTGTCTTAATTACTTGAAGATGGCAGAATGGGAATACTCATTAAAGCAATTACATCTGATAGTAAGTATGTAGTGATACTCTTTTTATTTGCACTAACAATAGTTTTTTTAATAGATTAGTTTCGGGAGCCTTCTCGCTTCTTCAGATCTTTACATCATCTAGCAACTAACAAACTTTTACAATATACAAGCAAACTTATTAAGAAAACTATTGTTTAGTGCAATAAAAAGAGTATCCAAAACCATAGACTGAGTTGTGACATAAGTCTCATGTTCTGTATGCTATAAGTGCACTAATAGGCTACAAAATTAACATCTGAATAGCACATAAACATTAAATCCACTACCCAGTAGAGATAGTCAAACTCACTAAAATCTGTTCCACTTGCAGATTTTCAAAAAAAAAAATCAAAAAATTCGAAAATCCACAATCTAAATCGAAAATTGAAGCCAATAGGAGTTAAAAATCTTAAATTCCACCTAAAATTAAAGTATAAATAGCAATGGTAACCTACTGTAAAGGCACAGCGCCCTGGGAAATGGTCTGGAGAACACGTATCATGGCCAAAATCTTAAAAAAAACAAGATTCAAGTGCACTTTGGTTAACACGAGGATATGGTACTGAAAGAACTAAATAAGGTTAAATTAATAAATCTCCTGGACCAGTATAAAATACATTCTTGGGTACTTAGGGAGCTAAGTTCAGTTTTATCTAGACCATTGTTTCTTATTTTTGCAGTATCCCTCATGTGCGATGGTGTGCCTCTGGTTAGGAAAAGGGCTGATGTTATTCCAATATTCAAAAAGGGTGTCGTTCACAGAGGGTAAACAGGCCTGTAATTTAACTTCAGTGGTGGGGAAGATCCTGGAAAGGTTTATAGGAACATGTTCTAGAGTATGTTTCAAGGATGACATTATAAGTAGTAACCAGCATGGATTTAGAGAGGAATAGATCTTGTCAAACTAACTTGCTTGGCTTTTATGAGGAAGTAAGTAGAAATGTAGACTCTGGCATAGCAGTAGATGTAGTTACTTGGATTTTGCAAAGGCTTTTGATACAGTCCCCATAGGCGCTAATGTATAAGCTAAGGTCTGTTGGTCTGGGGAGTCACATTTGTACATGTATAGAAAATTGGTTAATGAATAGGATACAGAGACTAGTTGTAAATGGGCTTCATCATTATGGACTAAGTGCTAAGTGGGGTGCCAAAGGGGTCGTGTAGGGCGCCTTTATTAATCTATTTATTAATGATTTGTAAGTGGGTATTGTCAGCAAGGTTTCTGTGTTTGCTGATGACACAAAAACTTTGTCAACCATTAAAAACTTCAGAGGATGGGCAATCGTTGCAGGGGGGTCTAGATAGATTGTCACATTGGGCTGCTGAGTGGCAGATAGTATGTATAGTATTTGAGGTTGAATAAAGACTACGTCCATCCAATCCAACACATCTAGCAATTCCTTATTTCCTGCCTAACTGTTGATCAGAGGAAGGCAAAAAAAACCCACCAAATTTATGAATCGGAAATTTCCCTGGATCAACTCTACTTATGTATATAACCAGTAACTTGCAAAATTCCTTGTTTTCAGAAACTCATCAGCTTTTTTTTAAACTGACCAATGACCTGCCATAACAACATCCACTGGAAGACAGTTCCATAGCTTTACCATTCTACCGTGAAAAACCCTTTCTGAACTTGGAGCCTAAACCTTTTTTCTTCAAGTCTAAGGGATGTCTCATGTCCTCTGACATGTTTCTTGGTGAACAATGCCCAGATAGTTTATTGTATGGCCCGTTAATGTATTTATACATAGTTATCAATCCCCACGCAAGCGCCTTTTTTCCCAGCGTACATATTGTAACTTTTCCAGTCTCTCTCATATTCAAGCTCCCCCATCCCTTATTAATAGTTGCCCTTCTCTGAAACCTTTCCATTTCAAAGATGTCCTTTTTGTACACAGGATTCAAAATTGCACTGCATATTCCAAATGAGGCCTTACCATGCTTTGTAAAGGTGAAGAAAACATTTCCTCCCTTGAATCCATCATCTCTTATACAAGACAACACCATGCTGGCTCTGGCTGTTGCCGCCTGGCACTGCTTGCTATCTTTAAGTTTGTTATCCACCCAAAAACTCCAAGATCCCTTTCCAACAGGGATTCACTTAACACAGAGCCATTTATAGTATAAGTAGCACAAGGATTTTTAAATCCAAAATGCATCACCTTACATTAGAGATGTCCGAACTTCGAAAAATCCGGTCAGCGCGAGGATCCGCGGATTTTTGAAAAAATCTGTAAATTCGAAAATCCGCGAGCGAAACTGTTAAAACATATTAAAATTAAAGTTCGGCAAAATCCGCATTAAAAGGGTATAATAGCTTGGAAACGTACACTTAATCATCAGGGACCCGGGCAATGGCCTTTAAGAAACAGTATCAATTCTACAATACCTAAAAATTACAGTCCGCAGCGTGATTTTAAAAAAAACGGTATTTCTCGAAAATACGAGGATTCCGTAATTACGAGGATTCCCCAAACCGCGGGATCTCCGTAAAAACGAGGATTTCCGTAAAAAAGAGGATTTTTCGTAAAAACGAGGAACCGGAAACTTCCTTCCTGCAAAATGGCATCTTCTGTAGGCAGCTGTATGCATGAGGTACCTCCGTCCAGGGGGTGATGACTTCCCCCTGGAACGTATCGTGTGCAGCGCAAAAAGCGCAGGATCATGGAGGGGCTGCAGCGACCAGATCCTGCGCGCTTGGCTACCAGACCACTGTCTCTACCCTCCAGAGACAGTGGTCGGATCTCAAGAGGCAGAGGCCTCATATGTGGCAGCCGTACGGCAGATGATGGCAAGTATACTTTTTATTTATTACGTATTGTAATAAGTAGTAAAATATTTAATTCACTTCTTGACAAAAAACATATTTAATATATTTTTTAAAAACATCAATAATCCTTAAATTTGGCTTGAGAGAGGAGAGATCCAATTCTTTGTATTCTCATTCACTGGTTATTATTACATTATTATTATTCTTATATATTCAATATCAGCCACTATTAAAGGGTAAGTAAAGTCAAAAAAATAAATCACTGAAAAGTGAATTATTAACATAACACCTATAAATTCAAAATGTACCCACACAAGACACAGGTAAACACACTTGGTGGCCCACCCTTCCATTTCCATGGCAGCCTTATTTAAAGGCTAAGTAAAGTTAAAAATGAAATCGATCATTAAAATTGATTTCTTTTATCTTATAAATACAAATGATACCCACACATAGACACAGTAAACACACTTTACTGGCCCACCCTTTAGTAACAGGCAGCCCTATTTGAAGGGAAAGTAAAGTCAAAAATAAAATGTTGATTTTTACACTCCAAAATTAAAAATGGTGTGTTACCCACAAAATCTATACAGATACAAGTACACACACTACATGAGCTCCCTTACACCCAACCAACTTTTCCCTTTCCCTGGCTACATACACACATTAAAAATATAAGTACTTAGCCAGAATAAGGTATGAAATCCTTGCCATAGAAATATGATTACTTTTAAAGAAACTATAAACATATTGCCTTATTTAATCTGTATTTTCAAGCAGAATTCAAAGTATATAATTAAATATATCCTTTAATATATCATTCATTATGTATTTTTTATTTTTAATTTGCAGGGAGGAATCTTCCTCGGATACCCCACCCACACCACCGTCCCGCCCGAGGAGAAAGAATGTAAGCGCAGCCTATGAAATTTTTTTTTTTTTCTAAATCTTTCATTTGTCCAAGGCCACATTACAGCGCACACGAGTGCGAGCGCCCCAGAAACAAGCATACAAGCGCGTGTTTCCGGGTTGTGGTTTGCACTCATGTGTATTGCGTGCGGGGGTGTACGATAGCATAATTGTGAAATATTGAGGATCACATTATTGTGCCCACACTATGTGTGCTTTTTAACACGTTGATATGTCAAGCCTTTATCCAAGTTGTGCATATTTTTGACAACTTCTCCGAGAATTGTTTAGTAAATGTATACGAACATTTAAGACAGTGAGAGTTAAAATAAATTTCCTTTTTTTTTTTAGCACTACCACCAACTAGCCCCCGGGCTCTCCATTGCCCACTCCGGGTCTCCATTGCCCCCACCAGGGCAGTCCACCGCCCGAAGGGAGGCACCTGGCACCAGCCAGACACGTAGTGCATCCAAGCAATTTTTTTATCTTTTTATTGACCTTGATTGTCAGCAAATAATTAGTAAGATCAGTCATAATTAAGTGAATTTTATTATTTCACTGATAAAAATTTTGTTAAAAAAGCAACAACAAATCTATTAATTTGGTTTGAGAGACAGATCACAGTTCTTCTCATTCTCATTACCCATTTGTTGTCCCCGATCGGGCTGTATCTGTCCCTCAGTTTTTGAGCTTACGTTACGAAAAATTCGGTCCAAACATCCAAAATTATCCAAGAAATGTTCACTACATAGCCTTTTAGGAAATTTCTTATACATGTAATATATTACTAATGGATTGGACGGTGATTGTTGAAAAAACATTTTTTTTCTACAGGCCCTCCACCTTCTCCAGCCTCACCCTCTCCAGCCCTCCACCCCTCCAGCCCTCCAGACCTCCACCCTCTCCACCCCTCCATCACCTCCACCTTCCAGCCCCTCCAGCACCTCCAGCCTCTCCAGTCCCCTCTGGCGGCCATGCTTGAGAATCGTAAGTAATCTATGCAATGTTAATGAAATGTTATGTACAAGACTATTAATATCTGTATTTTCCCAGTGTAAAATCCACGCTACATGATGCAACATTGTACTGGTGACTGTGGGTTTGACAATGTTTTATGGGGGGTGCACCACTTCCAAAAATTTGTATGTAGCACAGTCCTAGTGATACAAAACCAAGAATGTTCTGATAAAATTTAGCAATAAACGTAATGTTTTATGCCAGCATTAATACTGCTGTTTATCAGTGATCCCCATGATGCAAAATATTGCTTTTAAGTGGAAGGTTCAGTGATAATATATATACTTTTAAGAAAAAAAAAGAGCAGTATTATCATCCTAATGACCTTAATCTGCATTCATCAATCAGCATTGTGTCTGTGTATAAATAAATGCAACGAAATAATGACTTCCTGTTTGCAGGACCCCTAATAGAGACCGTTATGGTCTTGCCCTTGACCCAGTCCCTGGGTTGATTCAGTTGGTCAGTAGAGATCTGAGCATGTGTGACCCACCCAACAGCCAATCAGTAGAAATCAATGTACCATAACTGGTATGCATAATATAAACTAGAATTTAGAAATAATGATGTCTTATACTGAGCTGTCCTTTTTATGACATACCGCAACATTATAGCATTGCTAGTACCATGTATGTGTAAGTAGTTATCAGGTGCAAAATTGCATCACCCGCATGGTGCTTTAGGAAATGTGCTCAAAACATCTCAACACAATTCTCTCAAATCTTCCTCACAGAACTACAGAGCATGCGGCGGGAGATGCGCACATGGTGCGGCGCCTGGACCGCCGCCTGACCAGACTGGAGAGGAGGGTACCCCAGTAACCCCAGTGTATTTTTTTTTTTTTGTATATAGTTGTAAAAAAAAAGAAAATTAAATAAATAATAATATATAAAAATAAAAACTGTTTAAAAAAAATGTTTTGGGCTTTATTTTTCGATATATCAAATTATTCAGATAGATTATAATCAATTTTTATTTGAAAATTAAAATACACATATCTTTTTAGCTAGCTATATGTCTGGTACTTATAATTGTATATACCAAATGCCATTACACACACCACCATTGGCCACATTCCCCTTATATGTAGTTTGCACACAACAAGGGAAAGAAGGCGATGGGGGTTCTGGGGTTAATAATGTCCACTGCGGTTTGCCACCATTGTTGTGGGGCCAGGCAGCTTGCCCCACTGGAACAACCTCTCACCCCATTGGTACTCTCCCTCAGAGTATGTTCATGCAAGGGAAAGCAGGTGAAAGGGGTAAGGCTTCATAGGAACAGCACCATAAGTTACAAGCCAGGCCCTGCAGTTTGCCACTTGTTGTGGGGCCAGGCAGGCTTGCCCCACTGGACATACCCCTCACCCCATTGGCTACTCTCCTCAAGTATGCTTCGTGCAAGGGAAAGCAGTGAAGGGGTAGGGAACAGCACCATTGAGTTAAAGCAGGCCCACACTTTGTAAATGGAGTACTGCTCTCGGGCTAGGCAGGATTGACCCCAGACTGAAAACCTTAGCCACAGAGTAGCTGTTGGCTGGATGTATGAGATGGTCAGAGTAGGGGACACCACAAAGGTGCTCATGGAGAGAGAAAGAAGAACAAATATGGAGTTACTGCTCTCGGGCCAGGCAGGATTGAACCAGAGGTGAAAACATTAGCCACACAGAGTAGCACTGTCAGCTACACAAACACCACGAACAACGGCAGAAGCTCAAAAAGAGCAAAAAAATCTCTCTCCAACTCCTACACTGTCAGGTCCCACTAAACACACTAACACACTGATAAAATGTCGCCTGGTTAGGTGCCATTGGCTAATTTTAGTCATGTGGCATTGCTCCGTCTTGAAAATGAATCCCAAAATGCGAATTTACAAGAATTTCTCGTTACGAAAAATTCTCGTAATACGAGAATATCCGCGTAATACGAGGATCTTCGTTTTTTTCGGGGTTGAAAGTGTTAGATTTCGTAATATGCGGATACTCGTATTTTCGAAAATTTTTGGAAAAAAAAAAAATCCGCGGTTCGGAAGTTCCGGAAGGAGGAAAATCCGAAAATCCGGAATAATCCGCCGTTCGCGGATGTGATAAATCCGCGGCGGACCCAGGTTCGGTGTCCGCGAACCGGCCATCTCTACTTACATTTATCAACATTGAATTTCATCTTTTTGGACCTTTTTGGAATTTTTGGTAATCCGCCGTTCGCAAACGGGAAAATCCGCGGCAATCCGGGTTCGGATTTGCGAACTGGCCATCCCTAGTTATATAGTAGATAATGTACCCCTACTATAAATTATAAGGAATTAGAAGTTACAGAAGTTGTGACCATATAAAGGACATGGAACTCCAAGGTTATGGGCTATATTATATAATTGACCCTCTCACATAAATTTTAAAGGGTATGTGCACCCTGCCCACCCCCAAACCACCATGTTGATTACTACACCCCCGAAAGGGGATGTATGCGCTGACTGCTGGCAACCGAACTAATGTATTGCATGGTGTTTTTTTGTTGATTCCTTTGGGATCCATAGCAGGTAGGGTAGATTACAAGTCTTTAGGGTACTACAGGGGAAATATCATAAAACCATAGACTGAGTGTGTGACCATAAGGGCAAAAATCATACTATAACATATTTTTGTTGACATGTACCTTTACAAGTGTACAGAGTGCTCCACTGTTGTACAGGGGCTGAGGCAATAAAAGGTGATATGTTGCCTGTGTTCTTAAAGTGTATGTCCACCACCCCAAACAAAATTTTAGATTTAACACCGCCCTAACCTAGACTTGCAAGGTTTAAACCATTTGAAAGGTTGTAACTATTCTTACCAGCCCATCCTCTGCTTCTGCTGTGCTGTTCGTGCCTTTTTATATACGGAATAGACAGAGTGGGATGGACCAGCAAGGATGTGATAGTGATTGATAGCTGAGATGCGATGATTGGGGGGTGGACATTTAATTAGCAGGATCCCAATCAGTGTTATCTTACCGCCATAAACCATTAAAAACCTTACTTCTAATTAGCAAATAATAGCATATCGGAAAACTGTTGGACCTCTTATTATTGCATCAACCCCATAACTTTAATATGCTAAAGGGTTTATTGGATACTCCTAGGAGTAGTGGAGATAAATATTGTGGAGACTACTATGTCTGACTTGCAGTATAGGTACTGAACTTTCATATCCATGTAGATGATGGTTATGTTACAGTACAGATAAGCAGATCATTGAATTTAAATTAAATATATCAAAATGATTGACATTAGCACATCTTGTAATTTCTGACCACTTTACCAAGACATCCAATAAAATAGGAATAAACTGCATAGTATGGCACCTTACATGAGTGTATTGTATATACTCTAGGTTGTAAGTCAAAGTTTAGATCTATATTTCATATTTTGATGTATCCTATAGAAGAATAATGCTGGTTTATAAGATGGTCGAACTTCCTAAGTTCGGTTTGTTTTAGAACTACAATATAGAACTTCAATAAACAGTTCTATAGTTTGAAAACAACCATAAAGTCAATGGGGAAAAAAAGTTTGGAAAGTTCTAATAAAATACAGATTAAATGCGAGGTAACCTACTGTAAATGGCTCTGGGACCTGGAATGGTCTGGGAACATGTATATTTAGCAAAAAAGTAAGCGTTCGTAACATTCGAACTGATGATAACCTTGAATTAAGTGTTGCGGTAACCCTTGAATTCGGCGATAACCTCAAATGTACCAAATGCCTTCATTGTAGTGTATTGGAGGCTTAAATTTAGACGATATTAATCTGAAAATTCAAGAATCCTTGAATTTTTAAAAAATATCAAAGTCACAATCCATCTATTCCATTACTACGGTGATTTATCAGATATATATTTTGTTGATGCGACCCAATTTAATATCTATTACTGTCCAGGAATTACCTCTGATATTACTGCAAGGTTTCCGTTCTGGCCCATTTATTTGTCCCATTCATTAATTGCAAAATTAGTCACCCTAGGTGGTTGTCGAAATGTCAGAAGCATGTCCAACTAAATATGCCCAGCATAAGACTTTGTTTCCTCTCAGTAATGACCATATTAGAAAAATGCACAATAATATGGTTATGTATGCAATGGATGGTTAGGGGAATATTGGCCTTAGACAAGCAGATTTTTATCTCATTAGATGCACCAGGGTAGCTATCTAAATGTGCTGATACTTCTGTAGTATCTCTGTAGGTGTGTTCAAGTGCAGGTGAACAAATGACCAATTCTAGTGTTTCTGCTTGAATATCTAATGATCTCTCGAAAGGCAGGAATTATATTAATGGGTTAAAGGTAAAGTTAATGGACGTATTCAACCTGAAACACCTCTCGCTCAGATTATCCCAAAAGGAAACCAAGCCAAGTATTTAACATTGCATTGGTGGCTACTCCTTTCCATCACCTACAAGGTATAATGCCCGGGAGTCAAGAATTACTAACCCTATATGTATTGTTTTTTTTTAATTTTATTTTTTGTTTCTCAGATTTATTTTTGATTTAATAAAAGTGTGAAACATTTGCTTTTATTAATACAACTGTCTCTAAAAAAAGAACCATGCCCATCTTATCTCCATAATCCATATACCCAGGTTTTAACATTGTAAGTGTGTGTATAGTAGTAATGGTCTCCGGTAAAAGTATGTAAAGTATGTTGTGTATTTAATTATATGAAAAAAATGCTCTGCAGGAAGATAGGGCAAGCTTCCATATGCTAGTAGCCCCCCAATCCAAAGAGGGAGACAAACCTTCACAATACAGCAGCACTTTGTTTTTTCTTTCTTTACTTTTACTTTGAGAGAAGCATTTCTTTTGTACTACCATGAACAGCTACTATATAACATACCCATGTGCTTCAGTATTTAGAACTATGGGGTTGGTACTATGCACGCATGCTAAGCAGAGGGATTAATTATGATATTATTTACCCATCCATCATATACTGAGTAGATAGCAATAAAAGCAGATGACTTCCACTTGGAAGGAAACATGTTTTATATTATATACATGCCAAAAAAATTGGTCAGTTTAGATAAATCATTTTAACTGTTTCATGGGGGTCACTTGTCCTTTAATCTTGGGTTTAAGCTGCTGCTATCTAGCATAAGGACTCATTGAGGTAGAGAAATTTTCAAGACTGTTAGCCAGTTCTATGATGTCCTTCAGATTTTGCTGTGCCTTAGTAGCAGTGCTACTGCAACTAAACAAGGGGAAACATTTACAAAGACAAGTCTATTGTTCGGGCTGTATTTATAAAGAATGTGCAATTGGTGTAACCAGATATTACTCCTTTATTGCACTGCATCAGTAAAAAAGTGTGAATTACATGGCCATTAAAATGGCAAGACCGACTATGTATTTTCTGTTTGCAATGTGATATTATGTCACGTTTGGAAAACCACACACTACAATAAGCAATGGGCCTCACGCCATGGCACAATGACAGCGTGTGTTGGTATTGGCACCATGGTCAGTATGTGGTCATGGTCGTAAAACCTTTGTGTGAAAACCTTTTATGTATACGCAGACTTGCATATATTCCTATTTACAATTCCTCTGCTCATTTTATGGGATTTCAGCAAGGAATAAATGTTCCAACCCAGCTTGTAGCAAATCTATTCTGTTAAGGGGAACTGGTGTGTACAAGTTACGTGTTAACTGTATCCTACATTTAAATGATCCATGAACCAGAATAGAAAGTGAAGCGGCGGTTGACCCCAAAACATCAACCAGTACTGAGCATAAAGGGTTAACTAAAAACTTTCTACTGTAGCGAGGAGGTAGGACCTAAAATGCAAGGTCCTCTTACCACTCACAGTTCTACCCTCCAGAGCTGGGAAGCCATAATATGGGGTGAGATCTGGTCCATCTGTTGAAGAGGAAAGAGCTTTATACACATCACTGAAATGGGCAGTAGTCAGGGCAATACGGCAAATTTGTGCAGAATGAGACAAGGTTCCACCCCTGATAGTCTTTGAATTCCCCAACAGGGATGAGCACCTAGTGTTTTAAGTCGTACTTGGGTTACAGTTAGACTAAAACTGCCGGCAGCAGCAGTGTGTGCGGTGATTGGCTGCCAAGTCCAGTCCCTGCTTGAAATTCCTTGCAAGCAGAGGTCGGATCAGAACAATCGGGGGAACAAAGCTCTGTAAGTACCTCATTATTTTTTTTCTGCAACAAAACATGATGGTTGAGGGTGGGATAGGGTTCCCTACACAAACAGAAAAAGTTAAAAATGAAAGTGTTGACACCAAAATTGTATCTTCTTCTGTAAAGGGTACAAAAAAATAAGATGCAATGATGGGGAGGGAGGAGTGAGTAAATTAGCCTTGTCATTTCCCTAAATCTATCTGCTTTCAGTACACAAAGGATACATACGGTAGAGGGGATCCTTGAGAAAAATAGGGGACTAACACATTGAGACATACAGAGGAGCTAGTGTAAATGCCAGTAAATGCCTGGGGCAATTGTAAAATTTAAATGTGATAAAGATAGCACATTCCAGACTGGAACATCATTCTCATAATAACAACTATATCCAGATCGTATTGTATTTTCATCAAGTATTTTTCTCAATGAGTCATTTCTTACAAGTTTTGGGATCTTGAGATCACAAAGTACAAGGAAAATTATGAGGCTGTCAGGGTTCAACTTTTTGTAGTAATGGCCTTTAAAAAAAAAGAATTAAGGAAAAAAGTGTTTTGGAAAACGCGAACTATTGTCTACAGCTGAAGAGACGGCAACAAAAACGGGGGGAGATTTGCGCAAGAGGTTCTTCCTTTAGGTTAAATAGCAATGTTAAAACGTGTGCAATACTCATGGACGTTACAGGCGTAAGTGATAGCATGAGAGCAGCTAAAACGGATTCATGCCGGAAACCATTTCAGTTGAATTCTAAACTTCTTCGTAAGCATTCCAGACTTGATCTTTGCTCAAACCAGGGTCTTGTGACAAGTAAAACATAATTGGTCCAATATTAATGAATATTATTATTAGTGGGACTTCCTATAACGCGCCAAATAGAATTCGATTCACCTAGCGTTTGTACAAAATTAAACCTGAGATTAGCATTCACAAAGCAGGCCTGCCCGAAAACGAGCTTACCAGAAACTCTAAGAAACATTTAATTGACCGCACACACAAAAATAACACCCCTAGACTCACGTGATTTCGTTATAAGATTGGGGGGAAAACCGGAGTGAGATGGAAACACACAGCAAAAGAAAAGGGGTCAAAATAAACTAATCTTGACAGGATGTGGCGCCAAGGGTGTGTCTGATCTTTCAGTATTGTGAGGCGACATTGCAGCACATGCACAAGAAAAGGCACACTCAACAAGAATAAGCCGTAACCACTAAGCCACCAAGATGCACTGCCCCGGAGGTGTAGAGCATGCGAACAAGCAGCGCTATTATGTCTTAGAACGAAAGTACAGGATACCGCATTCCTAGCTCCAGCCCCGCGCTTGTAAAAGATGTCCGTTAATGCCCCTCGGTGAGCAACTCACAGTCTCAACTGGCCTCCTACTGATGGGCTGCGCCCAACTCGGGAAGATATAGTAAGATTAGAAAGTGTACATGAAAGTGAGAAGGACCTGAGTTGCACCCTAATACGTCTTGGGATTTATCCAGAGACGCACGAGTAACCACAAAGCGATTATCGCAGGAAAGCAGGTTTTATAAATTGGTTTGTATGTCAATGTGAGGAGGAGGGGGGTTATATGGTGCGGAGGAGCACGTAGCAACCACGTACAGGGTTTAATCGGCTAAGTAGAAACAGGGGTTGGAGGGGGACGTAGGGATGTGACACTGCTGTGAACTTTCATCCCAAACACACAATATAAGTAAACATTGGGGGTAAATAACAGACCCCATTACTGTTTCTCAGAGTATTTTATCAATTGGAGTAATATAAAAAATGGAAACTTATTCAACTTGTGACGTTCGAAAGAAAAACTAAGTTCTGATGCTCTTTCGTGTATATAGCTTATGGAGGTGATATGAAGTCGATAATTGTAAACAATGGAATTCCCAAAAAAGGCCAGAAGCCGGCAAGAGTTTAGTAATTAGGAAATAGACACCCAGTGCAAAAAAACAAACAAATACCAATTTGTCGAATGTGGAATTTCCAAGATGTTAGCGTTGGACCCTTTAACGCCGACCCTAGTGCATCGGATATGAAGTGTTAACACATAAAGATGAGAACTATTTACCAGAATCGGTTGCGTAGCTAATAGCCGCCATTAATTACTCAACCATGCGGCAAGGTGAGAAAGATGACAGTGGGTGAGATAAGCCGGAGCACTCTGCAGCCCATCATATCTCCTTCTGTGGAGGATTTGCCCAGAAGTTCGTGTGCAGGCACACTGTGGCTGAATCCTCCCCCTGTTGTGTCGCTGAGGTTAAAAACCAATAATGACCAAACGTCACATCTTACTCATTACCTTCAGGTGGAAAGATCTTGTGATTTGCAGATATACACTGATGAAGACTGGTCCTGGGAATTTTTAAGTAGAGAAGTAATGATATATGTATATCTTATACAATCACTGCCCTTTAAAGAGATATGAACTTTCCCAAGATCTTCAACATATTCATGTATATGTGACAATTGATGTTGTTGGTATTTAAAGAATTTGAATGTAAGGAGACACATTTAGACCTAATTAGAGAGGAATCGGGTGCGAACTCGGGTACGTGTACAGGAATGGTATACATGGGAACACGGTTCATATAACAAAAATTGTCTTCTTAATCGATTTTTGTCCACTGACTTTGGGGAAAAATCTTTATTAGTGATGTATATTAGTGGTGTATATTAGTGATGTATACTAGTGATGTATATTAGTGATGTATACTAGTGATGTATATTAGTGATGCATATTAGTGATGTATATTTATGATGTATATTAGTGATGTATATTAGTGATGTATATTAGTGATGTATAAAAGACAGCTAATTGTTGAATAAGACAGGAATTTGTGCTTCAAAGATCCTTTTTTCAAGAGTTAATGGTGGGCACCTAATTCAAATGTAAATATATATATGAGATAGGTTGCCCTTTTTTTGCACAATAAAATCACACTAAAAAGGCCTCTTGAGTGCAGCAAACTTTCGGTACATGGTTATATGTGAATTACTGGGTAGCACCTGAGGCACCTAAAGGTTGAAATGGAGTGTGCCCTGATACCTGCTTCATAGTAGAGATAATATATATACAACCTGACCCCATAAATAAAGGGGAAGGTAGAGGAGCACACTATATCTAGTGACAATTTATTGTGCCAAAAAACACTTTTCTGGAGCTTACTGCCCCTTTCTCGGGTACCTCTTATCTTCGCTGCTATTCAGTATACTGTATATCCCCAGGGAAGGGGCTGAGGAGCATTACAACTACCAACTACTGGCCAATTGCCATTCCTTGTGGGCTGGATTGGGACACTTGGTCGTTGACTCCATAAAATAAACTTACAGACTGTTGTGGCGATCTGCGTTGTTTTATTCAGTTAACGCACCGTGATGGTTACACTTTTTCATAGGAAGTAAAGTCAACTTTGGCTTGTGTAATCTAGTTATCACCTAATGATATTGCTTATGTAGCCAATAAAAGGTATCACAGCTCTACTTCTTTCTTCTCTACTTATGGCTAACATGGTACAAACCTCAAGTTATAAACCAATGAGCATTGGACAAAACTAGAGGTGAGATTCAATTAGCTCCTATGCTAATATACAATATACTTGGGGGCATATTTCTAAAGCTTTGTTAGTTTTCGCGGCTGTTTTCCCTGACATTTCCGCATAAATCGCGTTTAACGCGATTTATTAATATCCGAAAACGGCTGTGAAAAGTTAACGAGGCGTTAACCCATCGCGCCGATACTTACTGTTACCGCCGCCTTCTATTTTAAAGCGCAGGACTGTTTCGCACTGCTGTATCGGCTGTGTGCAGCGGATACTAGCCTCCCTGCGGCGGGGATGGGCAGGCAACCCACGGCGGGTGGTCGCACCTGCCCCGGGAGGCACTCCCACCCCGCTCGCGGCAATCTCGGAACAGAGGGCTAGAAGGGGC
This sequence comes from Hymenochirus boettgeri, assembly GCA_019447015.1. Classification (NCBI taxonomy): domain Eukaryota; kingdom Metazoa; phylum Chordata; class Amphibia; order Anura; family Pipidae; genus Hymenochirus; species Hymenochirus boettgeri. The sequence goes on from CM033476.1 coordinate 293,190,886, forward strand.
CGCAGTGGGTGGTCGCGACAAGTGCCCTTTGGGGCTTAGGGGTCCTACTGCCATCGCAGTAGATGGCTGAAGATAGAAGAAAGAAGCGGTTGGCAACTTCGGCTCCGCTGAGGCCGGCGGTGCCAGCGTGCTCACTGGCGGCCGCAGTGAGTCTGCCTGGCATCGGCGACCTGAGTGGGGTTGGTGTCGTCAGCCCGAAAATGTCGCGTCAGATCAAGACGCCGGCAACTTCGGCCTTGTTGAGGTCCCCGGCGCCCGCTGCTGGGAAGTGGCAGCGGGTGGTCTCCGCCGCCGCAGGGGGGTTGAGGGCGGGGTGGGTGTATGCCCTGCCCCCTTAGCAGAGGCGTCGGGAAGGGATTTTAAGTCCCTTCGCGGTGATACTGTACTTAGCACATTGCGCTAAGTGCAGTATCGCTGCAAAGGGACTTAAAATTACCGCAACACATTGCGCCCACTATACATATCGTGGCAATGGCGCTCGCCATTTTATATACGGCGATAGCGCTATTTTCGCTAATTTCGTTTTTTTATAAATATGCCCCTTGGAATGAACTAATTTGAGAGCACAAACATCAGGGCAAGTGCTTCAACTATTAATTGCATGTCACACACAACAATTCTTCAGGTGTACAGCTGGGGTCTACTATAAATGGTTTGAGCCCCTGTATTTGTGCCATTTAAAGAAAAGCATTTCCCATCACAAATTGTCACTGACATACAGTACAACCTGTTAAATAGTAACTAAAGACACAACCCTAAGACACACCAGAAACTATTACATCTCCACATCATTTAGAGACTGAAGTTACAAACACACCACCTGTGTCCTGTTGACTGTTAGAGCTCTACAGTGAATTAGTATAGTATAGTATAGTATTGCAATGTATTGTATATTAAAGCATATTATAGTATAATATTGTATGATATAGTACAGCATATTATTGTATTGTATAGTATAGTATAGTATTGTATAGCATAGTTTAGTATAGTATTGTATAGTATAGTATTGCATTGTATTGTATAGTATAGTATTGCATTATATTGTATGGTATAGTACAGCATATTATTGTATTGTATTGTATAGCATAGTATAGTATTGTATAGTATAGTTTAGTATAGTATAGTATAGTATAGTATAGTTTAGTATAATATTGTATAGTATAGTATTGCATTGTATTGTATAGTACAGCATAGTATAGTATAGTATTGTATTGTATGGTATAGTACAGCATATTATAGTATAGTATTGTATAGCATAGTATAGTATAGTATTGTATAGTATAGTATAATATAGTATTGTATTATATAGTACAGCATAGAATAGAATAGTATTTATTGTATTGTATAGTATTGTATAGTATAGTTTAGTATAGTATTGAATTGTATAGTGCTGTATTGTATAGTATTGTATAGTATAGTATTGAATAGTATAGTTTAGTATTGTATTGTATAGTATAGCATAGTATTGTAAAGTACAGTATTGTATAGTATTGTATAGTATAGTTTAGTATAGTATATTATAGTATTGCATAGTATTTTATAGCATAATATAGTATTGTATAGTATAGTTTAGTATTGTATTGTATAGTATAATATAGTATTGTATAGTATAGTTTAATATTGCATAGTATTGTATAGTATTGTATAGTATAGTATTGTATTGTATGGTATAGTATAGTATTGTATAGTTTAATATAGTATTGTATAGTATTGTATAATATTGTATTGTACTGTGTAGTATAGTATAGTATTTTATATCATAGTATTATATTGTATAATATAGTATAGTACAGTATAGTATAGTATTGTACAGTATATTATTGTACAGTATAGTATATTATTGTACAATATAGTGTAGTATTGTACAGTATAGTATAGTATTGTACAGTATAGTATAGTACAGTACAGTATAGTATAGTATCGTATTGTACAGTATAGTATAGTATTGTACAGTATATTATAGTACAGTATAGTATTATACAGTATAGCATAGTATTGTACAGTATGGTATAATATTGTACAGTATGGTATAGTACTGTAAAGTATAGTATTGTACAGTATAGTATAGTACAGTATAGTATTGTACAGTATAGTATCCTATAGTACAGTATAGTAATTGTACAGTAAGAGTACAGTATAGTATAGTATTGGACAGTATTGTATAGTATAGTATTTTACAGTATAATATAGTATTGTATTGTATAACATAGTATAGTATAGTATAGTACAGTATAGTATAGTATTGTATAGCATAGTATAGTTTATTATAGTACAGTATAGTACAGTATAGTATAGTACAGTATAGTATAGCATAGTATAGTATAGTTTAGTATAGTATTTTGGGTTGAATAAAGACATACGTCAATCAAGTCCAAGGCATTTATATTTGCTTTATGCAGTTAGAGACAGAGATCATTAAACATGTAATAAATACAACCTGGGTATACCACGACAATATGGCTAAAAACATAAAGGGCAATTTATTCATAAAATACACATAAATAGTATATATAGCTGGCCAGCTACAAACAATATTCCTCCCTGATACCTAAAGTATCTAAACCAATAAAAATAGTTCCAACATACACTATATATAAAAATAGCTCATTAGATACAATGTAAAGAGCAATCACTAGAATACTCTTGAATATTGCTCTTTACATTGTATCTAATGAGCTATTTTTAATATAGTGTAGTTGGAACTATTTTTTATGGTTTAGATACTTAGGTATCAGGGAGGAATATTGTTTGTAGCTGGCCAGCTATATATACTATTTATGTGTATTTTATGAATAAATTGCCCTTATGTTTTAGCCATATTGTCGTGGTATACCCAGGTTGTATTTATTATATTTATTACAAGGAGGTAGGAGCCGAAGTCACTGCCGTGGTTACGACAGCGATCTCGGGCGATTCTTCTCTTCCTAGTTTCCTGCTCGGTTAGGGGACTCCGGGCGCTCCTGTGGTGCTTTCAGTATTGGTGCATTTTTATATATCATTAAAGGGCATGTCCACCCTTAAAAATAACTTTTGATATGCTGCTCCCCCATGTCTGGTAGCCCCAACCGCATGGTTAGTATTTTGCAAAAGCCCCCAAACTCTTACTTACCTCCCCTCGTTCCTCCGCTGCACTGCCGGCCCTCTGCTTGCGAGAATGCAAGCAGAGGGGCGGGACCGGCAGTCGCGTCTGTGATGGCTGAGCGGCAGCCAATCATGGACGGCGTGCCGTCATTCAGGTGCCGAGGAAAGAGGAAGAGGGAGGTAAGTAAGAGTTTGGGGAGCTTTTGCAAATACTAACCATGCGGTTGGGGCTACCAGACATGGGGGAGCAGCATATTAAAAGGATTTTACGCTAGGGGAGGGAGAGTAGAACGGGGGGGAGAGGGAGGGAGAGGGAGGGGAGGGAGGGGGAGGGAGGGGGAGGAGAAGGGAGAAGGGCTGCAGTACGCATGACAAATATCTACCGGAGGCAAGATAGCAGGCAGAGCCCTGCTAGCCTCCTGGTGGACTGTTTTTGGGACTTTAGGGGGGGTCTACAGGAGAACCCTATGGAGCTGGGATGTGAGGTAAGGATTACACTACACTACATGGTGGGGCCATTACTGGGGGGGATTATAGTTTTGGGGGTGGACATGCCCTTTAAACATGTGGCTACCTTTTCATGCCTATTTATTGTGAAAATATACCTGGGTTCAAATGTACCCCTCACTACACCTGCAACAAGTGAGTATGTTCTTCCAGTGATTGCCTGGGTTTAATCTAGTTTTTCCCCAATGCTGAAGCATGTGTAAACTCTTGAGGCAGGGCGTGATGGGAATGGATAAACTATTTGTAAAGTGATGTGTAATTTCTTATCAGTGTAATATAAGTGTAATATACACTTATACTCAGTTTCCCTCACAATCATAAAAACATATTGATAGGTTGTATGTGTCAAATAAATGTGCTTAGATTGTAAGCTCTTCGGGGCAGGGCCTGATGTGAATGTATCCATGTAATTGTAAAGTGCTACGGAGGATCCCCTTGTTTGACTTTATTGTATTTTGTTACTGTACAGCGCTACATACATACATACATACAATAATAAAAATGTAGCCACGTAGATATTAGCAGTTTCAACTCTTGCTATTCCACCATTGTCTCTGTATGCTTTCACACTTTTTATTGTAATACAAATATAATACAGTTTTGCTCATTTAAAGGACATGTGTACCCTCTGTAATAAAAATATAGTCACTTATTAAGCACCCCAACCCACTTTTCACTATACTTTACCTTGCTATAAAAGGGCCACTTCGATGTGTTTTTCCCCTAGTCCACAAGGTCACAGTCCTCCCCTGGGGCTATCATATAGAAGATAGGATCAGAATGTTATACTGAACGCTAAGACTACACCAGGAAAACAGGGAACAACTATAGAAGTAGCAGTAGATTTACCAGTTTCCATAGCCATCAGCTTGGCTGGGGTTTGGCAATACTGGGCATGTTCAGTCCTCAAATAAAACTGATGCTCACATTGAAATCTGCCAGCTACTAACCGGAAGTACCAGGTTAGTCTTACATCTTACATTATAAATTGTAACTATTGCAGTTTTGAGGGGTTGATTTCCCTATATACAATTTTGTACTTGCCCTTTTAAGCTCTGAATCAGTAAAAATCCTTTTGTGTACTAGAGCTTAACATCTACATGACTGCTAGAAGCTCTGCGTGTTCTTACATGTGCAGCTATCTACATCATCAAACCAGCAGCGGAATTTCCAGAACACGTCTTACATTAATGCCTTTTTAATGTTTTCATTAATTAAAATATTATAACTTTATTACATGGTTTGCACACATCAGATTTTTTAACACATTTGAGGTAAATAACCTGTGCATAATAATATGACTCTGTAGGATTTCACATGGCTGTATCCACCCAAAGCTGTTACAGTAACATGGTGTTTATGCCAATTCACCCTCCAGCACAATATCGTTAAGCAGTAAAGACTCAAGAAGCCTCATAAAGACTTAATACATCTCTACTAAACCTTGCTGCCTTCCAGGCTTTTAATTCATTGCAGTAGAGGATCAGCTGGTCTAGCTGCTTATGAACATACAGTTATTGGTTGGGTATAGCATACGGCTATTTACTGGGTATGATTTCAAATACAATCTTTTTTAAGCCAGTCACTGATGTACGGGTATGCTATCTTCCAGTACCAGCTTTATAATGCTTTAAAGAGGGTATTGTGCTTGCTTGTTCATTTCAGCCCGTTAAGTAATAAATGAATGTATATGTTTTCTCATTTCATTGCGGTTGCAGCTGTAGCTTTTGTTGTCATTATGAGTGAAAAATACATCTTATAGGCCTTCCCGGTGAATAAGGCACCATTCTAAATAAGGACTGTAGTGTAATCCTAAAATTAAAGGCCTAGTACAAATAGGCAGGTTTTTCATGCCTAATCAATCAATGATCTGATAATCTGACCAATAGATTTGGGCTGCCCCTTCATAAAGGGTTTGTCAGACAAAAAAAAGTATTTGTAATACTTAACTAAACTTTCTCTTGCCAATCCTTTCCAGCTCCACCCCTCATTTAGTCCAGGACTTGACCAATAGCAGAGTATGGCTTACCATAGACCAGGTCTTGGACACTGAGGGAAGGCACAGAGCTGGTACTGCTGACCCAGCCCAGCAAGGGAAATTTTAGTACCCTCAGCCTGGGTAGTGTTATTGGGAGAAGGGTGGCTTGGTGGAGTATAATTAAATTAATGAAACCCCCGAGTTTAGTTTTGAAACTGAACCCAATAGAAGTCAATGGGAGGTAATGTTCCAAATATTTTGAAAATGTATATAGTTTTTTATTATCTTATGTCAATATTTACTTTGTACAAAGGGCATAGGGACCTGGGAAATGGTCTGGGGAATATGTAATACATACATTTAAAATAATCATTCAATAATGGAATTTTTGCCTGCAACCTGTTTTCGGCACATTTTTTTATTTATTATATGAAAATGGAATTTGGAAAATGTTATGAAACCTCGACCATTTTATAATTCCGCTGCAGAAAAGAACTTTGAAACCGGCAGTTACGAATTTGAACTGTGTTTGTTTCAAATCCCATTCCTATCTTAAAGGATAAGTGCACTGTAAAATCAAGTTATGTTCATTTGGAAGCTGCAGCTTTAAAGGACAACTCCACCCTCATAAGAACATATTTTAGAAAGAATGGCCTCTTTAAAATATGTTGCTATATCATAGTTTGTCCTATGAATTCATTACTGTATGCCTGCTATGCTTCTGGATGCCTGATGGAAACTGAGCAATTTAGAAACCTGTACTGAGCCTGGGCATGCTCAGAAGAGGCAGACGGGATTAACATTTAGTAATTGGCTGTGATGTCAACTGTCAAATCCATAACTGACAGTTGCTAACTGGAAGAACCAGGATGCAGAAACAGGGGAAACAGGACATTGTGCAGGATTTCAGGTTAGACTTATATATTTCAGATTTCAAAATATTACCGTTTAGGGTTTTGGGGGGTTATTTACCTGTATGTAAGTTTTCATTTTAGGGTTGGACTTGCCCTTTAAATATACTGTTGCCATATTTTTTTTACCTATGCCCCTCCAGAGCCTACCTATGTGCCTTGGAAGATACTGACATCTTGTTACTGGTTTGCTGAATGTTAAGCTCCACCCCTCTGAGATTTCCTCTGCTTTCTCCTGCTTGAGCCTCAAACAGTAATGCTTGTGAGTTCCATGCACACGCACGTGCACGGAACTCACAGGCATTACTGTTTGAGGCTCAAGCAGGAGAGTGCACGGAACTCACAGGCATTACTGTTTGAGGCTCAAGCAGTAAAAAGCAGAGGAAATCTCAGAGGGGCAGAGCTTAACATTCAGCAAACCAGTAACAAGATGTCAGCAACTTTCAAGGCACAAAGCTAGGCTCTGGAGGGGCACAGGTAAAAAAAAAATGGCAACAGTATTTTTAAAGCTGCAACTTCCAAATGAACATAACTTGATTTTACAGTGCACTTATCCTTTAACCAATGGTAAGACATGCTCTCATAGAAGAACTTCTTCCAATTGGATACACCCCAGACTGGGTTACCTACCTCCGCTCTTACTTTTTATATTGTATTTCGATGATGGTCTGCAGTGTTTGGAGGTTCTGTAAGCACAGTATTACCTGGACAAGTGGGAACCCTTCAGTGGCATAAATGGACTCAGGGGGGGATCATTTCCCCAAACCTCCGTGATCAGCTGCAGTTACACCCCTACGCCCCTGGACCCCTTGTTTATTTGGGTTACCTATCTCCACTCTCACTTTTTATATTGTATTAAACTGATAGGCGGCAGTGTTTGGAGGTTCTGTAACCACAGCATTACCTGGACAAGTGGGACCCCTTGTTTGTTTCTGAAATTCCCAGACTGAGGTGGAGACAGAGCTTGGACATGGCATGTTGACCTTTAAGGGGTGTCCACATGCCCTCTGCTATGATGTATTGGTGAACAATTCACAAGAGAGTTTATTGTTTATTCTATGAATGTAAAGAGGTTGTTCCCCAAACAAGCACCTCTTCTCCATAGTTAAATTATCCTTAACGAGCCCTATCTACTTTAGTCTTCATAGTCAAGCTCCTCCATTCCTCTTATGAGTTTAGTTGCCCTTCTCTAAGAGACAATAAAGTTTGAATAGAGCTACAAACTGTGAACTATAAAGTGATAATTGTGTTTGTTAATTTGTTCCATATACCATATATAGTATCCGCATTCATTTCATTACGGAGGGCCACACACTTATTTAGCACATTTCTAATAGCCAATGAGTTTATCCAGATATAACTAAACAGATTGTTCAGATTTGGGAGCAGTTTCTTGGCTCTGATTTGTGTAAACAAGAGATGTAGAAAGTTGATCTCGAATAAATATGATTCCCAGTTGAGGAACCCCTAGAGTGAATGCTGCAATATTGTGGCTACGATGATATTATTTAAGACTGAGAAAGGGCTTTGTGTCTGTTAGGCTGCCAAAGAAGTATTAAAGTCAGTTTCTCTTGCTGAAACTCCCTAGGGACATTTAAAATAAATTGCATCTAGCAGTCATCCTTCATTCTAAGACCTGAATCTTGAGTGTAAAGGGACCATGTAAAATGTCTCACCAACGAAATGGAATCAGAACTTTACTGGAAACATATGGAACAATCTGTTTGAATCAGGAAATCATTTAGGGAGAAAGCAATGAGATGAAAAAAACTGATGTTTCTTTTATTTTTAACTCAAGATTATGGGAAATTGCTTGACTACGGAAAACAGGCAAACCTGAGTAGTGCATTTTAATAGTGCCTCCTGGGGTCATGCTTACAGAGTGTATTCAAATAGTTCTAAGGTTTCATTGGATTATGTTGTTTGGCTGAGAGGAGGAGGGAGGGAGGCAGAGAGAAATGAATAATAAAAAGGAGAAAAGGCAAAGTGAAAGAAGAGTTTATGTTAAGACAAGTAATGAAGATTAGTCACACGCCATGTCCAGAAAAATTATAATTTAAAGTAAACATACTTTTTAATGAAACTTTAAAGGGAAAGTTCAGTGGAAAATATTATTTTTAAAATTCTTTGTTTATATTATGTATACCTTCTACACGTCCTCTTCCATTTTGAAAAATATAGTTAGATTATTCCCTGCTGTTGTCATCAGTGAGCCGACATTTCAGGTTCTGGAACGGCCTTTTTTTTCCCAGAATGCACCCTACCTTGGAATGTTCCCAACAGTAATTTCTAATGATTGGCTGTTGGATGGGTCAAAGATGCTCAGATCTCTACTGAGTAGAGATGTTCGAAACTGTTAAGTTTCGTTCCGTATTTCCGAATTTTCGAAATTTTCGGGAAAGTTCGAATTGGACCCATTCAAGTCTATGGGAGAGTGATAGTTCGAAAAATCCGAGGGATTTACAGCTAAACTAACAATGGTAACTTACTGTAGATGGCTGTGGCACCTGGAAAAAGGTCTGCGGAACATGTCACTGTGACCAAAACTTCCTGAAGTCAGGCGGGCAATTGTCAGGTTTTGCGTAAGCTATATTCGACGATACATTCGAGGATTATTGAACAAACGAACGAACCTACATGTGTTAGCGAACTGATTATCAAACGAACGAACAATCCTCCCAGGGTTAACGAACGGTGCATTATCCAAAGAACGAACGATCCTTCCTGGGTTAGCGAACGGTACATTCCAGGGTTAGTTCGGATCGGACTATGTGGTTATTATATGGTTATTATATTACTAGGTTGTTATTATATGGTTATAACATGACTAGGTTATTATATAGTTATTATATTACTAGGTTATTATATGTTATTAATATGACTAAGTTATTATATGGTTATTATATAACTAGGTTATTATATGGTTATTATATTACTAGGTTATTATATGGTTATTATATGACTAGGTTATTATATGGTTATTATATGACTAGGTTATTTTATAGTTATTATATGGTTATTATATGACTATGTTATTATATGGTTATTATATGACTATGTTATTATATGGTTATTTTATGACTAGGTTATTATATGGTTATTATATGACTAATAACCATATAATAACATAGTAATATAATAACCATATAATAACCTAGTCATATAATAACATATAATAACCTAGTAATATAATAACCATATAATAACCTAGTCATATAATAGCCAGGTTATTATATGGTTATTATATTACTAGGGTTAGCGAACGGTACATTCGAGGATGAACGAAGGAACGCTCCTTCCTGGCTTAGCGAATGGTACATTCAAAGATTATCGAACGAACGATCCTTCCCAGGGTTAGCGAACGGTACATTCGAAGATTATCGAACGAACGAACAATCCTTCCTAGGCTTAGCGAACGGTACATTCGGGGGTTAGCGAAAACGAATGGTACATTCGAGGGTTAACGAACGGCCCGTAAATTTGATAATTATAAGTTCTGAAAGTTTTGTCGGGGTTTCAAAACCCTTGGATTCGATTCGAAACTGGGTTCTATTCGAACCCACAGTGCATCTCTACTACTGAGCAACTGAATCAACCCAGGCGCTGGGTCAAGGGCAAGACCATAATGGTCTCTACTAGGGGTCCTGCAAACAGGAAGTCAGTATTTCAGAAGCATTTACTTATACACAGACAAAATGCTGAATGGGCAGATAAAGTTTTTCCATTAGAATGGAAAAACACTGCTCCTTTCTCTTTAGTATATATATATTTTCACTGAAATTTCCCTTTAACTGACAAATTTAATAATTTACCCATAATACCCAAACAAGTTATTTTTTTCCTTTGTTTTTCATATTAAAGGACATGTCCACCCTTCAATAAAATTTCCCCTACTTTTGAGCCCACTGTGCAGTGTTAAAAGATCCCTACCTTTCTCTTCTGCTGCATATGTTTGACCTGAGGGCCTGATTAAAGTCCAGGAAACTGTAGAGTAGGTACCCTCTCACGGTGTATTCCATTTCCGCCTCTTCCTGTGCCTCTTCCTGTGCCTCTTCCTGCGGAACTCACTAGTGTTGTTCCGTTTTCAGATTCCAGGATCTTGGAAAAATCCCAAAGTTCCGAAAATCCGAAACCGCAACGAATTTTCGATAATTTTCGAATGTACGGAGCTATTTTCGATAATTTTCTAAAATAGTCTCGAACGTTCGAAAATTTTTGAAGATATGATCGGAGACCATTTTCAAAACGTATTTTCGTGGATTTTCAAACGTTTGATGCTATTTTCAAAAAATAATCAAAAATAGCTCTGTACATTCAAAAATTATTGAAAATGTGCTCCGAAGTCCCAAAATCCGGACGATCCGTCCGGATTTGGATGGATCATTTGATATTCGGAACCGAGGAGTTTTGTGTCGGATCCGTGTTCGTGTCGGACCAGGATGCCATCTTTGCCTGCGGAACGAGGGCTGGTAAGTTCCTTTAGGAGACATTATCGGGGGTTTTAAAACCAGCGAGGTCTACATTTGTTTGTTTTTTTTCTAACTTTTAAAATTTTTTGGGGGTGCAGACACCCTTTAAATTCTTGCACCTGTGTTCACTCATTCATTTAAACCACATCAACGATGAATGGTAAGATGAACATAGTAAGATAATAATGGAGGATGAATAAAGACAATAGTCCATCTAGTCCAATCTTTACAGCCTTTTGATGTGATATAATAAAGTGAAATTGCACCAACATGCTCTGCCCATAGAAATGAACGTTAACGAACAACACACTGCCTACAGCAATTAGCTGCGTTAACACATAGCGGTGTTTCAATGGACATGACTATGCGATAATACAGGGAAACATCTCACAAAATCGCTAGCACGATGTTCCGCTGCATTAGAAAAATGCATAGTGGGATCAAAGCCTTTACTAACTGTTGATCCAGAGGAAGAAGAAGAAACAAACAGCTGGGAAAGGTAGGGAGGGCTCCTTTAGGACAAGGACAAGATTTTGTAGCAGAGGAGATGGGTACAGATTGTTTAACACTACAAGGTGGGGCCATGCCCTTTAATAAACAGAAGGGTTAACTCTGTAAAGAAGCCGCACACTGGTCAGTTTTTCAATCTGATCTGATTTTGCATTTGATCAATCCAAAGTAATGACATTGAATGTAGATTGGTCAGGTCAGAAAATGTCTGTCGATTGTACTGATTGATTTTGTTTGATGGTATTAACAAGCATGTGCACTTGGAGCATTGTGTTTGTTAAAGGAATTGTACTCTAAAAAAATTACTTTGTCTCATTTCAATCTATAAATGAACACATGTAAGCAGCACTTACTCTAATGTGTTTGTTTTGCTGCATGACTTCAATCCAGTACTTGTTTTACTCAGGCTCAGTCCTCCAGCCCCCTACCAGACTATCTGACACTTTGTGTGGGTAAGCATGCTCAATAATCTCTATTAGAGATTGGATCCGAGTTTGACACGGAACCCCTCAGTTCTGAAATCCGAAAGATCCATCTGAATCCGGACAAATCGTCCAGATTTCGGGTATTCGGAACAAATTTTCCAAGATTTTCGAATGTACGGAGCTATTTTCAATAATTTTCGAATATATCTTCGAACCTTCGAAAATCCTCAATAATACGATCGGAGGCCACTTTCGAGTTTTCTGATTTTGCGAAAATAACCTCAAACATTTGAAAATACGATCGGAAACTCGAAAGTGGTCTCTGGTGTATTTTCGAGGATTTTTGAACGTTGGAAGATATTTTCGAAAATTATCAAAAATAGCTGAAAATGGAACAAAACTATGTAGTTCGGCCATTTCTAATCTCTATGGGGCAGCATTGAGAGAGGGAATTTCCCACCATGCAGTTCACGTACCAACTGTCACCATTCCAGCTACAGCAAAACTATATGTAAAAGAAGAGTTTATGATAGACACCTGATTGACAGCTGAAATGTTAGATTTTACAGACTGGATATCTAGGGGGTGACTAGGGGACTAGTTTCCTGTAATGGGCAATTTAAAAAAACGTATTTCCCAATGTACATATCCTTTAAGAACTGGATACTCTTTATATGTTTGTTAACTGAATTACAAATGAAATTAGAGAAAGACCCCCCTACCCATTTTTAATTTGTTGATAAATGTCCCACAGGGATAGGAGTGTAGCTATAGCTATACTTTTATATACTAGCTTAGGCCTTCACGTAAACAGGTAAGAAGAACTCCCAAGAAGTAAAGAACCCCCCAATTCACCTTCTTTATCAACTTGTAGATTGTAAACTCGTTCCTTTTAAACAGCAGAAGGGGGATTTTCCCACACACATTCTCCACATCCCCGTCTACAGCAACAGCTGCAGGAATATCTTCACTAAAAGCGATAAGAGGGTGAATTCATTTACACAGATTTGTGGCATTAAATCCATGGTCTTATAGTTAATGTACATTTTGGGAAATGCTTCTATTAAATGTTTATTTAACAATCCAGAGTAGACCTTAGTGGTAGAAAAGTTAATTGGAGTTTGCAGGACAATGCAAGAAATGTTACTTCCCAAGCTCGCAATCCCAATGCAGTAAGTTATTTTATAAATAATATTACAAGGGTGTTATAGCAATGGAAAACAATAGAAGTAGTGTAATTTTATTTATGGTAGAACCAGCAAGATTGTTCCTGCAACCAACAAAGTGTGACTATGAAACAGCTTTGTATGAAAACTAATTTTTTACATTTTAATTCTGCCTTAAAAATCTCTCCGTTAAAAGAGCAAGTCCACCTTAAATTAAAAAAAAATCAATCCAACTGGTATTTATATTACCTGACCCCAGCCACAAAATACATTAGAAAGCAGATCCTAACTAGTATTATAGCCTATATCTACCCAAAGTGCTTGACCTCCGCCTACCCTATTTAACTCATGGCAGTGATTGCTGACATCACAGCCAATAATTCACTGGGCTTCCCTGTGAATGCCCCCAGCTCACAAAATAGCTCAATGATATTGAATGTTGGCACTCCAGATGTTCGAAAACTACAACTCACAACTTTCCTTGGTTGCAGAATGCCAAGGTTCAACATCACCTCACTTGCTCATACAGAGCTTGTACAGTGTGGGCAGAGGTGGCAACCTTGTGAACACTTGCCATGATACTACTTCCAATTAAAATATACAGTATTGATTAAATGTACACTCATGTATGGCTCATTACTTTACGAACAGGGAGATCAAAGACTCATTACATTCATTCTTGCCTTGGTATTGAAATATATTATACTATGGGTTAGTGGTGTTACTTTATAAGAACTCATTTTAGAATAGTGTACATTTAGATCAACCAAAATCAAGAAACTTACATAACTTTTTGTAGTGCTACTTTTAATAACATGTTTCTCTTTCCAAAATGTCTGTTGACATATGAAGTAAACAGGCTCAATACAATATTCTTCTTTTCCGTGACTGTATGCCCCTATCTGATTCACGGAATTTATAGCATGCAAATCAATCAAGCCATTCCTCCCAGGTCTATTTCCATCATGAAAACCTCATTACATAAATGCAGCAGCTGGTACAAAATTGTGGCTGTGGGATTTTATTTCAGCACCAAAAACAATCCAAGGCTGTTCAAAGAAAAGGTTCTTAGATTACTTGTTTTTCTTCTCTCATATTCCCATAGTTTTAATGTAAAAAAGTAAGAGGCAGGACATCATTAACCTCTTGATCTATATAGGAGGCATGTACAATTTACATCTATACATATATTTTGTTCAGAATTTGTGACTGAGAATGCTGGATGATGAAGGCTTGAGGAGCCAAATTCCTGTTCTTTTCTATTTCTTCTTCTCTTTAATTCTTATGCTTTTTTGGACTGCATCTCCACCCACAGTTTTTGAGCTAGAGACACGAAATTCGGTACAGAAGAAATGTTCTATCTTCTAGCTTAGGAATCTGTGGAAGTGTTGCCAAGTTATCAGAGAATTTTAGGACATTTTTTCCAATTGACTACTCCAACTACATGTAATAAAAGTTCTTATCGCTAAAATCGGTGCTAATTTTCCCCCAACCATTCAGATGTTATGAACTATTTGAAAACTAACATCTGATTGGTTGGGGCAAAATTATCTCCATTTTTAACGATATGAACTTTTATTACATAGGCCTCAGTATCTCCGACACATACACGCACAATGCACACAAGCACATGCACAATTACAAAAAAAAGTATAAAATAAAAGCACAATAATAAATACACAGTATATAGTGTTTGATTTATGTATTTAGTATTAGGAATGACATTTAGTTTTATAGGGATGACTTCCCCAACAACTCTCAGCATTCCCTGCTGCCATCTGTTGTTGGTAAATTCTGAGAGTTGTAGTTTTCAAACAGCAACATGGCCACAGTAAAGATATCTCTCTTTTATGGTCACAGATACAGGCACACACACCTACTGATACACCCTCACAACCCAGTCTACCCTTCTGTTTCTATGGCAGCAATACCTAAACCATAACAAGTCTGGTTTATGGTCTGAAATGCAAAAAAAAATAACCCCTAACACGACACAGTCACAAGTACTCCTAAAATATCCTTACATTTCCATGGCATACTTAAAACGTTAAAAAAAGTTATTTTAATGGACTGAAATGTATGAAACATACCTTATAACACAACACAGATACAGGTACACATGCCTGCTGATACACCCTCACAACCCAATCTTTCTGTGACCATACAAACCAAATGGATTATGACATTTAAATGTCCTCTTTTATTGCCATAACAAGATTATTGAGTTTTAAAACCTGCAGCACAAACACCCACATTCCCTTCCAAAATGCAGCCTTTCAAGCCAAATTCAAAGTTTAAACTTCCCATTTCTAGTTTAAATTGCAATCTGTTTTATGTGGAAACAGAAACAAATCCATTGCAGAGATGAACTGATGGAAATGCAATGGGCTGACTGAGAAATGTGCATTTTATTGTAATGCTGACATCATGTTTGGATAGAACGTGTTTGGCTGAGTTCAAACTGAATTGCAATCAATTGATCTTGGGACCATCTGCTTCTGATTGCACATACAGATAAAGAACCTTACATTTTTATTCTTACCAGCTAATGTAGTTTCAAAGTTCCATTCTGGGGGTCTCAGTTTACTACACATTAAAATGCACTCTTAAGGAGAAATTACTCCGTTGGGAGACAACATTTGGATGCTTTTTTTCCTTTCTCACCCCCCTCCCTCTGCCTGCAAAATATAATCTGATGCTACACAATTAAATTACCTGAAGAACTGTTAAAAAGACCATAATAATGTTAAATGCCCATACACGGCACGATTATCATCCAAAAAGGCCATGCATACATATTGTGCTTTGCAGGTCAGACAGACAGGAAAGGGTCCCACGCCATTTGCTCCTCAGCTCAGTTTTCATTCTTTTTTATAAAAACAGCTTTGTATGTTCCAGTGTATTACAGTTTTGTCTTATATGAAATCCATAGTTTACAACCTTTTACTAAGAGTCCCCAAACATTTTAAGGGCATCTATATTGAAAAAAACACTGCTGACTTTCTCCTATCTCTGTCATTGACTCTGTTTTTCCATGGTGTCAGATCTCTCTGCAGCACTTCCCCCTCCCCTCTGTTACCTCCTCCATTTCTTAACTCCGGCTACCCGACAAGCTTATCATGTGCAGTAGGAGTTAGAAGTTCAACATCCTGAAAAACACACCCATGCACAGTGGCCAAAAGAAAGCAAGCTGTTCTGGGGAGACAGAAGAAGGAGGAGAACAGTACAGTTTACGATCTCTCTCTTTGCGGCCCATCATCAAACAGTGAAAGCTATCAAAAAGGGGGGTCAGGTACAGCCTTATCTCTGCCATCAAAGCTACCTCTCTTCCCCTGCTAATGCTCTTATCTCTATGTTTGTTACAGAGCAGGGAGGAGGGAGGGACTTGAGCCGGGAAGAGGGACACATGAAAGGGGTTTGATTGACAGTACAAGTAGGAGTAGAGGAATGCAATCACATCTTTTTCTAATTTGTGTATCACAGGACAGAGAGATAAACTGAAGAAAGTAAAGACACTCTGGAGGTTGGGGGGAATTATAGGAAAGAAAGGAAAAAAGGGGATGGACCTGGCAGGCCAGTACCCCAGAATGCCCATTCCCCACCCCAGAACGGCTCACGTATCTTCCTCGCCCACTTCCCTACATCCACCCACTCTTCGTCATTCCTCCTGCTTTGTTACGCCACACCCCCTCCCGCTCAGGCATGGGGGGATATCTGGCAACCCTGCCCACATTCATGTTTCAGTGAGTTGAATGCACATTTTAGTACCGTAAGTTAAATATGGGTCACTGATGCCTCAGCATCTCAACAGGGTTCCAGAATTGGTAGCCAAGGTAATTTTGCAGATAATATAGATTGTTCTATAAATAACAATATTGCCAAACTGTGTTTTCAGGAAGTAAACAATTTAAATTTTCCTGTTCCATTTTTAAATGAAACTTTGTATACAAATACTAAACCAGACTCATTTTATAATATATATCATTCTAATAACTCTAGTACTAATAACCGAGTTTTTCATTTGTTTTTGGTACTTCCTGTTTTGCTTTACCTAATAGAATAATTTGAATCTGAGATGCATATGATATTGTGTAGTAAATGATAACTAGAAAGGGATAACTTTCGGAATGGAATGTGTGTGTTTGTGCTGCAGATTATAAAACTCAATAATGGCAATGATAAGAACATTGTTGTTTTTTACTTACCCTAAATATAGCTGTCACAGGTATGTCAGTTGGTGTGTACTTGTGCAGGGTGGGTGGATAAAAAACTAAGTGAATGGGTATGTCAGTTGGTGTGTACTTGTGGCAGGTTGAGTGATAAAAAACTAACTTTTTAATGATTGGTAATTTTTTTTTTTACTATATTTACCCTTTAAATATAGTTGCCACATGAATGAATGGGTAGCTTATTTGGTGTGTGTACCTGTGTCAGGTTGGAATTGAAAAAAAACAAACTGTTTTCATTATTGATCAAAATTTTTTTTTACTTTACTTACCCTTTATGTATGGCTGCCACAGTAATGGAGGGGTAGGTCAGTAGGTGTGTTATCCCGTGTCAGATTGGGGGTTTAAAAAAAAGAACTTTTTTTGGTTATTGGTGAACATTTGTTTTTTGACTATAGTTACCCTTTTAGTATGCTGCCACATAAGTGGAAGGGTAGGTCAGTAGTTGTGTGTACCTGGATCAGGTTGGAGGTTAAAAAAAACAAACTTCTTTGATTATTGATCAAAATTAGTTTTTGACCATAGTTACCCTTTAAGTTTGGCTGCAACAGTAATGGAAGGGTAAGTCAATAGGTGTGTGTACCTGTGTCAGGTTGGGGGTTAAAAAACAAACTTTTTTTGAGGATTGTTCAAAATTTATTTTTTTACTTTAGTTACCCTTTAAGTATGGTTGCCATGGAAATGGAAGGGTAGGTCAGTAGGTGTGTGTAACTGGGTCTGGTTAAAGGGGTTGTCTTTTTTTGTGTTCAACCATAAAACTAACTTTTATTGAGGATATATCAAAATTATTTTTTTTACTTTATTTACCCTTTAAATATAGCTGCCACAGAAATGGAAGGGTAGGTCAGTAGGTGTGTGTACCTATGTGAGGTTGGGGGTATATGTTTTTGTATATATGACCATATAACTAACTTTTATTGAAGATATTTCAAAATTAGTTTCTATTTCTTTATTTACACTTTAAAGGGCATATCCACCCCCCAAAGTAAAATTTTACCAACTACTGGCCCCACTGTAAAAAAAAAATCCTTATCTGCTCCTTGTGGTTCTCCTGTTATGCCTCTTCAAAGTTCAGGAAACTGCTGGGTAAGAGCTCTCAGTGCCTTATCCTGTTCCTATAGCTTCACTAGCCTCATCAAGGTATGCGGCATGCTCAGTAGAGCCCTTTCCCCCCTCTCCCTTCATCCTTCCTGATCCCTCTGTGAGTGGCAGTAGTGAAGCTTTAAAAGCTTGTGCCACAATGCAGGGGATACCCTCCCACCTCCAACCACTATATTCATTACTTCAATATCGCTTCCCTTCTTTACTTACACCTCCTCGTTCCAGCGACATTTTCATTAATGGCAGCTGCAGCTGTGATTGGCTGCCTCTCAGCAGCTCTCCGTGGCTGCCAGTCTGGCCCCCTGCTTGCATTTCCGGCAGGCAGGGGAGCCGGACCAGAACAGTGGAGGATCGAGGAGGTGTAAGTAAAGAAGGGGAGCGATTTTTAATTTGTGAATATAGCGGTTGGGGGTAGGAGGGTATCCCCTACATTGTGTAAAAAGTTTTTATAAAGAGTGGACGTGCCCTTTAAACTACCCTAAGTATATACTATTATAATTAGAGCTATGGCATTGGCTTACAGCATGTGTTACAGCATGTGTAGTAAAGTTCATGTGCATATTTTGGTTGTTTAGAGTTTTAAAGTATCACTTACCCTATTATCCTTACCATGCCTTTTACTAATTGCGAGTTGCACATCGGCTACTTAAAGGGCAACTGTGGTCTCCAAACAAGCTAGGGTTAAATGAAAACCTGCCGTATTTTCTTTATAATGAGCCGACAATAACATCTCTGGCTTCACCCTGTGGAAAATAATATTGAGGTGAATGTTAAAACTTCCTGGTTCAAATTGGCTTAGTGACATTACCTTACCTCTTCCAAACCCCTCTGCCCCGGGGGAGAAGCATGCTCAGTAAAGACTTAATTCTGGGGAAAAGAGGAAGTACCTGGGGGGAAAATTGACAGTTGAAATGGGGAGCCTATTAATGCAGACAGGCTGGTCACATGACTTCAAGCTGGTCCCATGGTTGAAAACAGGAAGAGTTCAAGCAGGAAATAATATTACTGAACCTTTCCAGCAATAACTTCTCACAAATTTTGTCTAGAGATGTGATTTAGGTTTTATTTTGAAGGTAAGATGGAAGGATTTTTATATAATTCTTACTAGTTTGAAGGATTCAAGACCACAGTTAAACCCTTTAAGGGTGTGCACTAAGTCTGTATTTCAGTCCCTGAGGAAGTGCCAACTATTTATGAAACACATAGGGACACATAGGGACGATTGGATGGATAGATCCATGGAAAGTGTTTTTACAAGTGGTTAATAAAAGTGAAGTTTTATCACTCCTCTTTGGCATGATGCCTGTTCCTTACTTAACTTTTCCATGCACGGAAGTAAGGAGAAGGGGCCAGACCCCACAATTTCTGTAGACTAGCACCCGTTGCTTCGCGTTTGCGCATGCGTTTTCAAAGACAAAACGTATGCAATTGCACATAAAAAAATTATTGAACGCAAAAGGGAAACAGACGCGCAATCACATGCGCACTGGAAATCACAGGATTGTTCACTTTCCCAGGATTTCCATGTTAGTGAAAATCGCGGGTGCAACCACGTGCCAAAACGCATGCGCAAACACGCGGAAAAAAGGTGCTAGTCTGGCCTAGCCCTAAAGAAATGCAATCTGTTGCCAGTAGCATAGATTTATAGTTTATAAAACCTTTTATACTGTACCAGCTTAGATTTTATATTTTGTAATAGTTTAACGACCCTTGGTCATGATGTCATGATGATCCTGTAACGTTAACTAATTCACAATCTAAAAAATGCAGGGGGACTTAAAAAAAACATTGAATTCTGTATCTTAAGAAAATGCCCTTCTTTCCTCTGCAAAGTGAAATAAATAAAACCTTGTGAGAAGTGAGGACAAAACTTGATCTTTCTAAGCTTTGCAGACCTTGTGTATTTGGTAGATCAAAGACTCGCTGTTCTATTCCCTCTTTCATAAGCAAGCACGGATTGTGCAAAAGCATTCTCCATGGCGACACGGACCTTGCCAACCACCGAACTTAAATCCAGCTTAGTAATATTCCCCACATCCATACAGACTTTCCTTCCAATTAATGTACTAAAGCAGAGATTCATTAATTTGCTGTATTAGCTATTTTACCCACCCCCCACCCCATCCCCCCCCCAAAAAAATGGGGTCTCCATCATCTAAAGCCATCTTTTATTTTCTTGGCAAAGAATTTGTCTTTTTGTAAAAGTCTACAGTACAAAGCTTGCATTTCTGCACATATTACAATATGAAAAGGCAGATATTTAAAAGAAACTTTTCGGGCTCTCTCCGAGTAACTCTTGGTTTCAATTCAGTTGGTTATTTTCTTTCACAGGCCCTTGGCATAAAGGAATTGATTGAATGACTGTGCTCTTTTCATCTCTCCATTTTACAAAGGAAAGAAGTTTGTTGAAAGTAGGCTTTTGGATCTGGAATAGTTTTGTAAGAGGTGCTCTCCTGCCTGTAAAATAAAAAAAATGAAACTTTTCTTTTTAAATTCGAATACTAGAACAGTGCAACGCGTAGGAATGCGTACGGGAAAAGATTTGATAGCATGCACAGGATCTGTTATTATCAGTGGGAAAGTCTTTGTGTCCCTTGTTTTGCCAAACACAATTTTTTCTCATTTTAAATTGGCAGATTTAGTGGACAGATTTTGCGAAATAAAATGTGTGTTACATGCTCCAGTGATTATATTTCAGCAGTTTTTTTTGTGCAAGCCACTTTAATTTTTGTGTGCAGGCCTGCTGAGTTTTGTGCACAGTTTAGCCTCTAACCTTACTTACAAAGCCTTATCGCCCCTCCTCTGCTGCTGTATGTGTGATCTACTTGCCACATAGCAGCAGAGGAGGAATCTTAGGGTACAGTCATCAGTAATTGGTCATGACATAAGATTTGACACAGATTTAAAGGGCATGTACACTGTAATAACAATTACTGGAGAGTTGTGCCTTTAAATACAAAGGTGGTGTAATTTTTTGTCCTTCTACCATTCCAGACCCTAACTGTGTGCTTGAATCTTGCTGGCCATCCTCCTTCACTGTAATCACATTCTTAGCCCTGCCCTCTTGAGATTTCCAAATCTCCAACACCCAATTAGCCGTGGCTGCATGACTTGACATCAATGCACGCAACGTGACTATGCTGACTGCTACAGTCTGGAGCAAAGCTAATGAGGCCATTCTACTGTCAGCTGCAGCAGTGACATAACAGGT
This sequence comes from Hymenochirus boettgeri, assembly GCA_019447015.1. NCBI lineage: Eukaryota > Metazoa > Chordata > Amphibia > Anura > Pipidae > Hymenochirus > Hymenochirus boettgeri. Next base: position 293,212,471 of record CM033476.1, read on the forward strand.
TAGAAGTCACAATGAAGGTAGGACTTGTAAGATTCATTATCAGCAAAGTCCAAAAATGGATCTCTGATACAATTGGAAAAACTACCACAGAGGTGTAAATTGCCGGTGTGACCAAAAAGTAGATAGTTTGATATGGGGTATCGCCGATTAAAGCCGATAGCAATATTTTTATAAACTTTATAGAATTCAAGAAGACCCATGATGCGGAGAGAGGAGGGAGGCAGGGTGGGGCGTTAGACATGTGAATACTTTTTTAAGGGACACATTTTAAACCGTTTGCAATACCGCATGTTATGGTAATGCACAGCGAACGATCGTTATTCTACGAACATGCGTTCGTAGAATACCAATCGGTAGTAAACTGTCACAATGGTTTTCTATGGTTGATCATTAATCTACAATCAGGGATGTAAAGCAACGATAGCCAAAACGATCATTAAAGGTGCAGAATCGCTAAAAAGCAATACAAAATGTAGACTTTAGTTTCTCTTTTAATTAGATTCATTTTGTCAAAGAACGATCCCCATGGTTTCCCTACTCTACAGGGACCTAAAGCTCACTATTTAGACATTTTAAAATGCTAATGATTTCCTTTAAAACAATCTGATCAACAGCTATGATTCTGATTATTATTATTATTGCGGATTTTTATAGCACCAACATCTCCCGTAGCTCTTACAATTACATGTATACATCCCCTGAAGAGCTTACAATCTAAGCGCATTTATTTGACACATACAACCAATCAACATGTCTTTATGATTGTGGGGGAAACTGTAGTGCCTGGGAAATATTCAAACTCCTTGCAGATGTGTCCAAGGATAGATTCAAACTCAGGACTTCAGCTCTAGAAGGCATCAGTGCTAACCACTGAGCCACCACGCTGTCCACACGATAAGAGTACTTGGGGGATAGCAGATTCATTAAAAATAAAAGGGAAATATTGCAATTTAGGTCTTCAATGTAATCTCAATATCGTTCTCCTTTAATAAATAAAAACTTCTAAGTCATACAAAAGATCTATAATTAGAATTCTGGTTTCATGTAGGGGCATGTTATTTACAGAGAAGAAAACCTGTAAGAAATTTGTTAATTTAAAAAAAAAAATTGAAATGAGTCATGCAAATAACTCACAAAACACTTTGGCAGAAACATGTCTGTTTTACTTTAAAGTAAACAACAAAAAAAGGGTTTTTTTCTCATCTTAATCTATAAATATATATGTGTAAGCAGCACTAACTCTGAGGTGTGTTAGTTGCTGCATGTTTTCAATCCAGTACTTGTTTTGTTCAGTCTCAGTGTCTCCCCTACTTCTTTTTACCACTCCCCCTTACATTTGACCAGATCAGGCAAGCATGCTCAGTCATCTGCTCACAGCAGAAGAGTTTATGATAATTAGGCACTTGATTGACAAGTGATATTTAAGATGGTTTAGATTGGATAGCTAATAAAATAGCGGACAGGTCAACAAAAAAAATACAGTGGTGGTTAGAAAGAATTATAGTTTCCATTAATGGTCAATTTAAAATAAAAATAAAAAATCAGTATAAATGACAATTCAAGTTGAGGATCAGCCTGTGTCAGCTCCAGTTTTTTAAGGAATTTAAGGTTAAGGCGGATGGGAAAATGTGCAGCCACAATTTGGCAATTTCTACCAATGGTTCAGCTATTATTTTTGAATGTTTCACTTGATTCATAACCTAATAAAAAAAAAAAAGAAAATGTAAAAGTAAGCTTTCCTTCCATTGTGCCAAATGTCTGGCGAATTCTGTTTAAATCTATAACTGAACCTCTCACTGGAGAATTGCAATGGATTGTTTTTACAGCTGTTTGAGAACCAGAAGATTAAAAAAACAGCCAACTTGCATTTACATAAAAATTTAGCATTTTCCATTATATTCCTAAAGGCTGGAACCCTGCGAAAGCTATTGTGAGTGGAGACGGAAAAAAAACACTTTGCTTCCATTTCAAAGAAAATAAGTGGCACGCCTATCTACTGCCCGGAATGATAATGCCAGAACTCTGGAGAAAGGTATTTACTGTGGCTTTTTCTAATCAAAATCTGTTCTGTGGAAATAAAACCAAAACAAATCTTATTTCTTTTCAGTAGCTCAGGTTTAACTTGGATTTTAAAACTGAAATGTATAACTAATGAGAAAAATACTACTCATTTTTAATGCACAAAATGTTAACGTTGACCTACAGTAAGGACGGTATTTACTTTTTATTATTATTATTATTATTGATAGATTTAAATGCACCAACATCTTCCATGGCGCTTTACAATTACTTCTACCCATTTACATTAGGCCCTGCCCCAAAGAGCTTACAATCTAAGCATATTTATTTGACACATACAACCTATCAGTATGTCTTTATGATTGTGGGGGAAGTGCAGAGTGTCCGGAGGAAAGCAAGGGGAGAACATACAAACTCCTTGAAGATGTGTTCAAGGGTGGATACAAACTTAGGACTTAAGTGCAAGAGATGGCCGAACTTCCTAAAATTAATTTTGTTTCCGAACTATAGAACTTTAGTAAAAAAGGACATGTCCATCCTTAAATAAACTTTGGATATGTGGTAGGGCTTGCTCCCCCAGCCCCAACCGCATTAATCTTATTGCCAGAAACTCCCCCGATCTTTACTTACCTTCCCTCCATCCTCCTCCACACTGCCCGGCCCAGACAATCACAGACCAAGCTGCCGGCAGTTCAGAATGCCGGGGGAGAGAGGAAGGTAAGTAGAGATCGTGGGAGTTTCTGCAAATAAAATGAATGCGGTTGGGGCTGGGGGAGCAAGCCCTACCACATATCCAAAGGGTTAAATGGTAGGGGGAGGGAGACTAAAACGGGAGGGAGGGAGAGGGAGGAGGGGAAGGGAGGGGGGGGGAGGGCTGCTCAGAGCATACCACAAACCTCTCAGAGGAAGCCTCAGAGATGGAAACAATTTCCCCCTCTGCTAGACTCCTGGTGGCCAGTTTTCTGGACTTTGGAGGGGCATTGCAGGGCAACCATTTGGATCTGGGATGTATGGTAAGGATTTTTCTACATTACAGAGTGGGGCCAGTAGTGGGTTAAATTATAATTTTGGGGGTGGACATGCCCTTTAACCAGACCATTAACCAAATACACAAAATATCTTGTCCAGACAAAAAAATAATACATTTTAGACTGGACAATTACATAAAATAATACAGATCAAAACATAAGAAATTGGTGAATCATATACGAATATACAGGTTATAACATATATTTCCCATATAAACACACATTAAGCACATGATTGTGACACCTCCCCATTTTAAGAAGTAAGCACGGAATGAATCACACGATCCTTTCCAGCGCAACAAACCAGCTCTGCTTGAAGAAGCAAACTATTAACATTGCCGGCTTCCATTACACCGATTAGGGAGATTTTATTGCTGGAAAATATGTTTCTGTTTGCATAACATTTTACCTAATAGGGCCAAATTGTAACCCCTTTGCTGAAAAGTCTGTAGACATTTTGCTAATGCTGACCAACAAACATCATCAGTACCTTGTTCATTCTCAGGAAAAAAATTGTTTTGTTCCAGGATGCTTGTACCCTGACAGGTACATTACTACCAACATCATATACATTGTATTTAATACAGTTAGTAATTTTATTCTGGCAATTCTCTGTTTGCTTCCTGCCCTCATGTTCACTATTTCCCTGCTCACACTGGAACTTGGACCAACAATTGGGCTCTACAAGGACCTTGTGGTCCTCAGGGATGGTAACATCCTTGTATCTATGCCAGGAACAGCCACTAACACCACATATTGTCCCTTATCAACTCCTATCATTGAGTTTCCACTTACCACAGAGACAGGTAATGGTTCCACTGCATCTACACATGGCCTAGGAAAAAACACCCTTCTCCAGGACCCTACTCTGAGTCCTAACCCCCTGCCCCACACACTGCTGAGCTGATTCCTAAACCTGGCCTATACTCCGAGTGCTGCTCACAATTTCAAAAGGCTTGGGTACAGTATAAGGGATTATACTCTGCCTATTACCTACAACCGAAGGTTTATCTACCTCAGTAAGAGTGACACGTAGGGAATTCCCGTCCACCCCCCCTCCAGTCATTCACTTGGGCCCTACTTGCTCTGGAACTGTTCGACCTCTGTTTGACGTCCACTAACAAGATACCCAGATGCTAAACCCACATCATTACACAGTACCTTGTCTTGTCCAGAGAGTTTGGTTGGTAATTCCAGGCTTTCTATTGGAAGGGTGAAATGACTGATAAGGTCTCCCAAATCTTCTCCCAATAACACAGGTACAGGAGGAATATCTTTATATACTCCAACTTCCTTTACCCCCTTCCCAGCACCCCAATCAATATAAACCCTTGCCTGGGGTACCCACAACTCCCGAAATGGTAAGATATTTTCCAGGGATTATATCCTCCTCGCCCACTACATCAGGATGAACTAGAGTAATGTCAGCACCAAAATCACGCAATCCAGTGAAAATACGATTGCCCATCACAACAGACTGAAGATTCTTGGTTTTCAAACTTTCCTTCCTTCTCACAAACAACACAGAGGCAGAGGTGCAGGCCGGTTGACCAGTTGAAGTCGTCTGCTTCCTCTCAAGACAGGCAGGCCTGAGATGTCAATGCTTCCCACATAAATAACATGTGCGCGTATCACTTGGCATTGGTTTGGCATCCACAACTGCAGGTTCAGGTTGCTGGGGAACTTGGTATACAGGTGAGCTAGGGGTTAAAGGTACGTTTTTTCCACCTTTCCAGTTCCAATTTCGGCTGCTGCTTTGCCAGAATCAGGTTGGCGTTTCATTACAAACTGTTTGGACCTCTAGGGGACACACATGCAGTAGCTGATAATGAACCATCAGGTCTTCCAGGGAGTCATAGGTATCCTTTTTTAGTCCTTTAGTCCATTACCTAAATGCGGCATGGAGGCAGTTGGCCACATCCATATAACTGTCGGTTGGGCCTTTTTGCAGGGACCTGAATTTCTTGCAGTAAACTTCTGGGGTTAACTGGTACTTGGTAATAATTGCGTCTTTTATGGCCTCGTAATCACCATCCTGCTCACTTGGCAATACCACAAAGGCCTCCAGGGCTTTGCCTTACAACACTGGAGTTAGGTGCTTAGCCCACTGTGACTGTTGCACATGGTACTGATGGCAGGCCTTTTCAAAAGAAAGCAAATATACATCAATGTCACTATCCACATCCATAACTGGAAACTTGGCTGCACGGTTAACAGCCAAAGGTGCTTCTCCATGCTCCAGGGAACTAACAGACTGAGCTTGTTGCTGATGCTGGAGTTTTCCTATCTCCAGTTCATGCCGCTGGGCAGACTCTTTCTCTGCCCGTCACTCTGCCAACTTCCTCTCAGCTTGTCTGTCTATGAAATACAGATATGCCATTGGATCAGTATTGCTTAATTTTTGTAATACCTCCTGGAAATGTTGAGAGTGACTAGATACAGACAGTCTAGCACTGGCATCCCCAGAATGTGGAACAGTCCTTGTATCCCCTTATATTACCATAATAATTTGTATCCAAAACAGACCCTTGTGTTGTAGTTCCATCCAGGGTCTCCTGTGCTTGGAAACCAGCCTCATATCAATCCCAAATTAACTCCTCTTTTGATTTGCCATAAGTTAGCTCACTGTGAAAACCCCAAAAACCCGACCAAGAGTTGCTTATCACTTATATATATTTACCATAAACAATTGGTATCTGCCACCAGGTGTGTTAAAAGGTACACCAACCTACCCAGCATGCACAGCTGTACAATAAAACTAATAGTAATGACCGTTAATTCACTACCACGTACAGGTAGGAATATAACAGAATACAATAAAATATAATGTACTGGTAAAAATGTAGCGTCTCAGAGGCTCCTTAGTTTAGAGCAATCTGATTGCTCTGAGTAAAGCAACCAGAGATTCAGCTAACAATTTGAATATAGTTTAATATAAACAAAAACAGTGCAAACAATAAACTATAGAAATATTTAACAGACAAAACACAACACAAGCAACAGTAAAACAAAATGGGATGAAAAGTAAATAATACTTAGTTCAGTCCTTAATGTTCCAGGATGAATTGGAGAAAGTAGATCCGGCTAAGATGGAGTCCAGAGTTACTGCCCTAAAAATAACTCTTATTAGTCCAATAACGAGGTAATGGAGATCTCGCTCTTTGGGTTTCAGAGCCATTTTTATACCCCTGAAAAGGGTGTGACCAGATCACCACACCCAATCAAAGGTGTGGGTTGAGCAAGAGGATTGTAGCGCACTTCAGGTGATCTCCCTGACATACCCACAAGGTGGCTATCCCTGCCAAATCCTGTATTGCGATAGGATAACGCACCATAGTACGCCAATGTACGTACACCTTACCCTGGGCAGTTTCGATAACTGGGCAGTTGCCTAAATGCATCCACACCTTGCATTCAAAAGGTCCCTAACACCTGGCTGTCATATGCTAATTAGGACTTTCAAGGGTACTTATATTGCCAACAGATTCTTGTAAAAGTCATTCTGAATTGAGAAGTTTAGTTCCTCAAGAACTAAACTTTATGTCCAGTTTATGTAACTCAATACAACAGATAATCCTTTTAGTTGTTGATAGAGATGGGTAGACATAAGAAAATATTTCTACAGAAGGAAGATAGAAAGTCAGTAAAGGGTGGAATAATTATATTGGTAGACAATAGGGAACAGGAAAAGTATATATTTTGGGATGTTACAACTCAAGTATCACTTTACTGTAAAACAACTAATACTTTGAGTGCTGGGTTCAAACCCAACTAAAAATGTAAGGAGGTCGTATGTTTGTAGTTGCATGTGTGTGATATGATTATGAAATTGGCGAATTTTGTTCCACCGGCAGTTATGTGGAATGTGTTTTTTTTTCTCCCAGGACAGCAGTCTTGCCTTTGCCCTAAGGATGCACAGAAACCTCCAACAAAATTGGAAATTTAAACCAGGATCAACCCCAAAACTTTGCATTACATACCCATCTCCGGGACAGTGCAGAAGGAAGATCTTCTTGATCATCACCGGCTTTAGTCCTCTTTTTCCAGGAAGCAGATCAACCATAGCCAATGCACAAGCTTATAAAGCATGCAGATGAGGCGTGAACCTAGATAACTGGAATTGGTAAAAATCTACTACATCTATCTGATGTCATGAAGACCAGTTAGTATTGTTAAATTTTGTCTGTTTCTGTTTAAGGGGGGGAGTTGAACATGCAATAGTAAATCTAACATTACGTGAATTGATGTGTTAGACACTGTTAATATACATTCACCACTATGTACAAACAAAAGTTTATTTAGACATAAATGTTAAAATTTTATCTTTGTTATGATGGAGGCATTTTCACGAATTATTTGAATGAGTGCAATATATTTCCAGCAGGATATCCAAGCAGTTGACCATTTTTACAGTTTCTGTAAATATTAATCCAGAGCATTATGGGTAAAAAGGGTCTCTCCTTCTGTGTACATATTTATTCAATAACCCTGTGTAATCCATCTGAAATTTAGAATTGGAGCTCATATTTAGGTGGGTTTTTTGGGAATTTTTAAAAACCAATCCCACATCAAAAAATTTGGAACACACTAGTTTATAAAGCTTCAAAACTATTTCCCAGAACTGACAAAAACATAGAACATGGTCTGGCACTGGTTCCTCTTGTACCATTATAAAATCATATGAGCTTTTCTAAAGATATTGAAAGCTATTTAAGGGATCAGTTGGAATAATAATGAGAAAATGATACAAGACTTCAATAACTTCACAGATTTGGCTAATTCAAAGCCTTTACTGGTCAGCGGCCCACACACACAGAAAGAGCTTTTTTACATTATTGTATATTGCACAGCTCCTATTAACCATTTGCACACACATTCAGGGTTATTCAATAAAAGTTCTTATTGTTTAAAATGGTGCTAATTTTGCCCCAACCAATCAGATGTTAGCTTTCAAATGTTAAATAAGATCTGATTGGTTGGGGCAAAATTATCACCATTTTAAACGATAAGAACTTTTATTGAATCTCCCTTCTATTTTAATTTACAGCATATTATAGGGTTTGCTTTTGTTATGGTTCATTATGAGCGAGAATGAATCTGACACAATTATTACTTTGTCTTGAAAACCCCATTTTACTGCTCTTTCTATTTATTTTTTCTCTTTTATTCTTCCAATATTTTGGCTTTATCTCTTATCACAGATTTAAAGATAAAAAACACAAACACGGACCTAACGGAGAAGTGCGCTATTTTCTACTTAAGGAATCCACAGAAGCGTTTTTTTACACATGTTGGGCTAGGCCACACTTACGGGCTTTGTGTGGGTTTTGCGATTGGGTATGGGATTTTCAATATAATGGAAATCACAGAAACGGGAAGTTCCTGTGATTTCCGTATGCGCATGCAATTGCACATCCGTTTCCGTTTCAGAAGTGCATGCATCACCATATTTTTCAACAACGACATGCATTTTCTGAATGTAAATGGGGCATGTGCGATTCCGGGCCTTGTCTTTTCAGACATTTTGTGCCTTAGAACCCCTAAATTCGGACATTCCTCGGTTGGAAGGATGTGTCCAACTGTCACTTTCTTAATGAAACACACCTGGATCTGAGGCATACCAACACACACTCAAATGGATTTACAGAGAGCCCCAGATGTTTATTTAATATTGAGAGTGCATTTCTGTTGTATTCAGTTAGATCAACTGGACTTCGGGGTAAGTAACTATTGGGGCACTTTCTGGCATTAACATTATAGCAGTTGGGGCTGGGGAAGCAAACACTATAATATACTAAAAGTTTTATTTAAGGGTGGACATACCCTTTAAATTTTCCCTTTCTAGTTTGTTATTTTCCAATAGATTTCCTTGACATCTACATCATATTACAACTATTGGGTCAAAAAAATAAACTCATCCAAACTTCTTCATAAATCAACAATATTGCATCATGTGAAGCGTATCCAACAAGCTTTAGAAACAACCCGCTCTCAACTCTTCTATTATAGGAAATCTTCAGTCTAAATCAAGTTTGACCTGACTGGTAGAAAGATAAACTTAATAATGCTTCATTTTTATAATAAAAATCACAAGTGATTTATCATTTAAATCAGCAATATCTGGGTTATAAATCAGGAAAGATGAGTTTTAGACTAAAGATTTCCTTTTAAAGCAAATGCAGAAATACTTGTACATGGTCTTGGTGTAATAGGGTGTTTCTCTTTTTTCTTTAAAGGATATGTACACTGGGGAAATTTATTTTTTTTTAAATTTCCTATTATTGGAAACTAAATCTTCACAACTATCACTATTCCATTTTCTTGTTGATCTGTCCCCTATTACTTTAGATATCCAGTCTGAAACCTCTTACATTTCAGCTGTCAATCAAGTACTTTATTATGCTGTAGCTGGAATGGTGAAAGTTGGTACGTGAAATGCATGGTGGGAAATTCCCTCTCCCAATGCTGCCTCATAGGGATTACTGAGCATACTTGACCTCAGGAAGAGTCAGATATTCTGGCAGGATGGTGGGGGACTGAGGGAATGAGCCTCAGCTAATAAATTTCTGGATTGAAGTCATGTAGAAACACAAACATATCAGAGAAAGTGCTGCTTACATGTATTCGTGTATAGATAGAATTGGAGCAAAGTTATTTTTTGGAGTGTATAATTTCTTTAAAGGAGTAAGACACTTTTAAATACATGGATAAAAAGGAAAGGTTAAATACCAGGTACACGGCTTAGTCCTGACATGAGGAATTGGCTCTTCTGTGCTGGGCCATATGTTGGTGCAGTTGCTGTTTTGTCTCCCCTACATACAAATCAGAGCACTCTTCACTGCACTGCACTGCACTGTGTATATGGTTTTGCACTTCTTATGTTTAAGTATTGGGTCTTTCGGATGTACCAATTGCTGCCTCAGTGTGTTGCTTGGTTTATAGCAGACAGGGTTACTGTGTTTTTTGAAAATTCTTCTTAATTTCTTGGAGACCCCTGCTATATATGTAATGACCATGTTCTTTCTCCTGTATTGCTATTCAGGGCTCCTCTAAGATGTTTAATTTCTTGAGCCTTCGCCTCTGTGCTAGTGGGGATGTTCTCTGCTGTGTGTTGCAGGGTTCTGATGACACCCAGCTTGTGATCTAAAGGGTGGTGGGAGTCAGACATCAAGTACTGGTCTGTGTGGGTTGGTTAACCTCTACTTACGGTTAACCATTCTTCCTGACTAAGCAGTATTGACCCAATACCAAAACATAACAAGAGAGAAATTATTTACATAATTTAGTGCAGTGAAGAGTGCTCTTATTTGTGTGTGGGGGAGACAGAACAGCAACTGCACCAAGATATGGCCCAGCAAAGAAGAGCCAATTCCTTGGGTCAAGACTCAGCCATGTACCTGCATCTTAAGGGAAAAGGACATACTTTTGAAGATGTAATGTCAACATCTTGGCAATGGAACAGGACCGGTTCAAGAGTGGTGTCAAGGAGACCATTTATGTAAAAATAAAGAAGCCAAGCCTAAAAAGAAATGGGGGGTTCGACCCCAACTGTCTGCCATGTACAATGCTATTTTGACACCTTACCCAGGGCAGTTTCGATAACACCTCTTATCCACAATGCAATCTCACCTTGCATAAGAAGGTCCCTAACACCTGGCTGTTTTATGTTAATTTGGACTTTCCAGGGTACTTAATTGCCAGCAGATTTTTGTTACAGTCATTCTGAATTGAGAAAGCCAGTCGGATGCCTAGCGAATTGTCTTCAAGAATGAAACTTTAAGTCCAGTTAATCTAACTGCAGATACTATAGTCAAAGTTTTGGATTTTCAGATCTTTCTGGGAACATTGGAAATAAAACAGTTCTTCAAATATCCTGAGTTTTTGCATTTGTTTCTGCTCTGAATTCCCCACACTCTGTATTCATCTCTATCCAGGTCTTCAAGAACTAAACTTTAAAGGGCATGTCCACCCCCCAAACTAAACTTTTACCAACTACTGGCCCCACTGTACAAAAAAAAAACCTTACCTTACATCCCTGCTCCTTGTGGTTCTCCTGTTATGCCTCTTCAAATTTCAGGAAACTGCTGGGTAGGAGCTGTCAGTGCCTCATCCGGTGCCTGTTTGTTTGCTAACCTCAGCAAGGTCTGAGGCATGCTCAGTAGAGCCCTTTCCCCCCTGCCTCTCCTGATCCCTTCATGGCCGGCAGTTATCTAGCTATAAAAGCTTTTGGCACCATGCAGGGCATACCCTCCCACCCCAACCGTTATATTCATAACTGTAATGCACTTCCAGTCTCTACTTACACCTCCTCATTCCAGCGCTGTTCTACAGTGAAGGCAGCCGGCGGCTGTGATTAGCTGCCTCTCAGCCAATCAGTTCCAGCAGGCAAGGGAGCCGGACCAGAACAGTGCAGGAACAAGGAGGTGTAAGTACAGATTTAAAGCGCTTTTACAGTTATGAATATAATGGATGGGGTTGGGAGGGTATGCCCTGCATTGTGTCAGGGTGGACATGCCCTTTAAGTTCAGTTAACTGAATATAACAGATATGCCATGAACTGGATGAATAAGAACCTTTACAAGCTATGTGTCTAGTACATCAAAACACAAGAGCAATAAGCTAGCAGCCAGTAAAGAATAGTTTCGCTTCTATAGCCAAGGCCTAGATGATTAACGTTAATGTTAAAAGTTAACATTTTTGCCATAAAAAGGCTGGTAAGAGTGTTTCTCTGGGGATCCTCCATTAATAGCATGGGAGTCTCTTGAGGTTAATTTAAGAAAAATTTTTTAGTAACACAAGCATTGAGGTTCTAAGTTATGTGCCTGTCTGCTTTACCCTCTCCATATGCCAGAAAATGAAGTGATAGAATGCCTGTCTGGGCATGGGTTTAGTCTAACACCCAACATTCAGCCAGAGACTCTAAATTTCATTTTCTTCAGTTGTGTGTTAGGAATATTGTACGGACAGCACTGCACGGTCAGGGGATTATGTAAACAATTTATCATATTCTGTTAAGAACTTCATAACTTGATGGTGCTACATTAACAGTGGATAATAATGCCAATGCTCCAGATTCAATAGAGATAAGAATACCCCAATAAACAACACAACAAAGTACAGCATCTGATTAGGAATCCTAAAGGGGATATTTCTGTCCAGATCTCTTTCATGCTCAGAAAAAGGAATTAAAGGGGAGGTTCACCCTATAGAACAGGAATGGTGGGAGTTGTAGCTTTCAAAGTTCCCTCTAATTTAAAGGGTATGTAAACTAAAAAAAATATATACTTTGCCTCAACTATAAATTAATTTATGTAAGTAGCACATACTCTGTGGTGTGTGTTGCTGCATGCATTTAATTCAGTACTTGTTTTGCTTTGGCTCAGTATCCCCTTCTCACTCTTAACTGACACACCCTTTATAAGGCACAACTCTCTGTAAGGGTAAGAATGTTCAGTAATCACTATGAGCCAGCGCTGAGAGAGCAAATGTCCCAGAGGAGTCTAAAGAAATAGGGATCAACAAATACAAAATGTTACAGAGACATATACAGAAAAAATATAATTTAAAAAATATATATATTCCATATATTCCAGTTTAGATACCCTTTAATGACAATGATGTCAAACCTAGGCACTTCAGATGTTTAGAAACCATAACTCCTAGCATGCCTTGCAGAATGCAACAAAGAGAGAGAGAGTGAGGGGGGGGGGAGGACTAACACACTATTCTATGTAATTCAAGAAAGCCTGTGACTGATTTCTGCTGATTCCTTCTGAAAAGTCATTTAATCTCTCTGGCTGTTAAGAACCAGATGTATGTACGTCATATGTTCTGTACATAATAAGGAATGCTCAAAGAATAAAAATGCTAATATGTTACATATACATTTAATATTATATAAAAAGATTAAAGTTTGAGATGTTGATTTTTATGTGTTTTGACACTAACTGATTAAATGCAAAGCATGGGGCCATTCTTTCATCTATGTAAAATTTAATAAGTTCTTTTTGTTGAAAGACCTTGGTCTTGGCCTGCAGGGTTTTTTCATGTTAGCAGGTATTAGAACTACACAGTAATACAATGTAGTATTACACAGATATACAAGCACATCTGGGCTGGTGAGAAGTCATGGTTAATGGGGTTAAATTATTAATTTATTGTTGCTCCACCTCCCTTTTGACCCAGGGTGTAACCAATGGGAAGACTTCTGCAAGAAGTGCTTCTTCTCATTGGATAGATCCCAGACTGGGTGGGGGCAGAGTTCAGACTATACAGTTGTAATTTAACTGATGATATAGGTGCATTGTGTTTTTATGAACTCGGGTAGGCTTTACACTGTCTGGTCACACTTGAACAAGTGTCTATCAGGTCAAAAGCATGCAGTGTAGGGCAATGGGTGCACTTGATGCTGACTATGGTTTGTGTCTTTCTGACTATGGTTTGTGTCTTTCTCACTTTAAATCTTAATAAGAATTTACAGAACATGGATCAATAGGCCACTGAGCAGATGGTCATATTTCGACTACAGAGGAAAGATGAATGGAGAATTATTTTTTTATAGAGCTTGCACTATTGCATTTTACATGTATGTAAACACTGTTCACATGTATTATCACAATGGAAACTTTGTTCCCTTTGTCTGCCAATATATACTGGACATATTTTTTTTTTCCCAAAAGATACGTGCATTATAAGAATATTTCCACTGTAGATTTTTTCTTGTTGAAATGGGCTGCTATGTGTAGCATAGATAGAATAAGATAATAAAAGGTGAAGATGGTAACATAACCTTGTACATGTGATCGTGAAAGGATGTTGAAACCACACAGGAAAGATCTGAATTTGTTATGTAGTAGTTTACATTTGAATGTTTCCAGATCACTGAACTTTGACATCTAGCATACAGGTAGACATACTTGCTGAAGCATTCTCTTCATATATATCTTGAATCTTGAGAATATCTTGAGAATGTTGTACTTCTTTACTATTGTACATCTGTGACTCTGTAACTGTTTATTAAAGTGAATCTATATAATATAACTACTACAATTGTACATCCTACAAGAGACATAAGTAGTCATATAACAATACAGGTATAAAAAGGGATCACACATTGCTGGCCAAGAAACTTATGTTATCAATGGATGGTATGCAGCCAAACATTAAAGCATGTGCCATGTAAACGGTGAGAACAGCTTTCAGGAGCACTACTGCTTGTTGTACATAACCATAATTGTAAGCAATAATATGAATAATATGAATTAAAGGGCATGCCCACCTAAAAATAAGTTTTATACTAAAAAACAGGACCCCCCAAACTCTAAGATCACAATACAGATATATTCAATACCAGACCTTCTTCTTTACCCCTAATCCTTTAGGGTAACCACTAACAAACTGCAACTTCAGAATAGGAAATGGCAGAGTAAGTGCTAAATGTCTTGATAACCAGGAATGCTGGTTATCAAGGTAATTATTGCGATCATAGGGTTTGTGGCTCTTGTCATGAGTGTACAATTTACTGTGAGGGATAGGCATGCTCTTTAATGATGGGACAAAATAGAAATATTGGCTGCTACAATTAGAGAAGTAGGGTTCTTAAAAATCTACACTGTAACAAAAACTTCTGTTCGTAAAAATAGTGTCCATTAAAGACGCAGTATTTCAAAATATCAATGCTGAACCTTTATAAATATGGTTCCCCATGCTGGTTAATAAGATATAGAGATACTGTAGATAACACAACAATTTCATTTTTTGTCTGTAGTACAGTTTAGAGTTATTGTTATTGCTGATAATTTCTCATCTGTTTACCAGTAATTGTAGTTAGAATTTTTGAAGCTACTCATTTAAATGTATCCTGTCTTGCCCCAGTGTCTTAAAGGATTTTCATGAACTAACGAGAGAACATTAAGATCTTTTGGAGAACTTTGACATAATTTGAGTTTCTAGCATACAAGGCACAAGTAAAAGATGCACATTATTTTCAAGCCTTAAAGCACAGAAGAAGCCAGATATATGAATGGCCTGGAGATCATACAGGATTAAATTATCATGAAAAATTCGGAAACCAAGCTAAAGAGAGGAAAAGATCTGAAGGTCATACTGGGAATGAATTCACCATTTAATAGAATATCTGGTGAACATGGAAAAAATAAAGGAGTGAATTATTTTTATGCCTTTAAAACGTATTTGGAGGGTGTTGTAATGTGAAGCAGAAGCCAAGTTTATCATTGGCAATGACTTATCAGTCGAAGAACAGAAATGAGGGAGCTTGGTTTCAACAAAAGGAATGGAGCTTGTATCTGTAAGGGAAATCTAGGGATCGAATGCTCATCAGACAGTGTGTTTCATATATACACAGTGGAAACAATCAAAAAAGAAGGTTTTATATTGTAAAAGGGCCAACATTAGTCAAACAAGAAAGCATATATGGGACTCTTTAACAGGGTGGGAACTGGGAAGTGGAATGTATGAACATTGGGATAAAGTGAACACAATATTCAATACTGCAGAGCTTGGTGCTTGATATATATTTGTAAAAGTATAAAAAGGGGGAGGTTATTATGGTTCACCAAGGATTCAACAGCTGTTACCAGTTTAGAAAGCCGCTTATAAAAATACAGGCAGAACCAATCACAGGAACATATAAAAGTTTACATGCAAAATAAAACATGCAAATGTGCAGCCACAGGGAAAGTTTTACAGTCAAGAAAGAAAGTTTTCGAAAAAGTATAAAATGACAAGCTGCAGTCTCACAGAAGGACATAGATCCCTGGCCTAATTAATTCCTTTTTTTACTAATTTGTTTTATTGATAGCACATAGGTAGCTTGCTGGCTAGGCCCTTTATTGGGATTTGGAAGATAGTGCAATGGGCCATATTTATTAAAGTGCAAAACATATGGCGGCTTAAGACCTCGCCACTCCCCACAGTAGTAGACAAGGTAAATGACATTTAGTCTTTTTCAGTACTTTACCCGCACTTGTGCTCTGCTTTTCCCTTCAGCGGCAACACATATGGCTCACTATGGCATCCAGTTCACGCTAGACCAGGTAGACCTACCTGTATTCCTCTGATGCATAGAACTTTTAAATGCAGCTAATAAAGAATTACTATCCAATTGATGTCTGGACCGTAACTGAAAGTGGGGAACTGGAGGGAGCAGCTATTGAAACATTATTCGGATGCATATTTATTAAAGATCAATATTGGTCATTTCAGTTGTGGTGGAACATTTCAACATTTCAACTGTAGCCTATTGACTATAGATGGCCTGGATCTGAACCCAGTACCAAGGCGGATTTCCGAGATCCGCGGATGACAGATTTAGCAGATTTTCCAGAATTCTGAGTTCAAAATTTGTAAAGATTTGTAGAAGATTTCCGAAATTTTCAAAAATTCACAGAAATTTTCAATTAAATTCAAATTTATAGAAATTTTTTTTGAAAATACTATGCGAAATGCCATAACAGAAAGTGCATTAAGTTTCCGGTACTGGACAGTGTTTATTTTTAAAGATTTTGGGCATTGATACGTGTTCCCCAGATCATTTCCCAGGTCCCTCAGCTATTTACAATAAGCTACCATTGCTATTTAGGTGGAAATTCTCAGATTTTTTTCCCCTTTGACTTTAACGGTTCCTCTCGAGGATTTTCTATTTTATTTGGGTAGTTCTGCCATCTCTCCCTTCCCTCGTCTGTCCGTCATCCCTTAACACCTTCAAACCCATCTCTTTAGGCTAGCATATAACCTGGCCTAAACATTACGTCTCTAAGGGCCCTATTTATAAAAGATCGGTATCGTTATCGTAAAATACCGATCGTTATCGTAAAATAACAACCGTTTTTTTACCGATAACGACCGCTATTTACTGATAACGACCGTTATTTACCGATAACGGTCGATATCGGTAAATAATGGTCGTTATCGTAAATAACGGTCGTTATCGTAAATAACGGTCGTTATCGGTAAAAAATAGTCGTTATTTTACGATAACGATCGGTATTTTACGATAATGATACCGATCTTTTATAAATAGGGCCCTAACTACCCAATATGATCCAACCCGCCTTTCACACTCCACTGCCAATCTACTTACAGCCTACCGATTCCCGTCACCTTATGTCTCACCCCCATAACCTCTAGTCTGTAAGCTCTATGGGCAGGGTCCTCTCTCCTATTGTATCACAGAATTGCTGTAAGAAACTCCTCACTCTGTTTACTTATATTATGTATTACCTGTGTATGTAATATGCATGACTTTGTATAACATGTATTACCCTGTATGTAATGTATGACTATGTAATTGTAAAGCGCCACGGAAGATGTTGGTGCTATAAAAACCCATAATAATAATAAAATAATAATAATAATCTCTACTATTGACAGCCGCAGGTCATAAAAAAACTACCTGTATTATGTGATCCTGGGGTAACTTCATGTCCCCATTGTAGAATAAATCTGTCTCAGATGCTCTCTTGGGGTCCCAGCCACACTGAAGAAGTGAAAGAATGGGTACTGGTGGTTACCAAAATAATGTAAATAGAAAGACAAAAACAGCTTATACTGATATAATATTAAGTATAGGAACAGCATCTGCAGCCTGGGCAGTGAATGGATTCCGAGAGTCTGTATTTTACTGTGTCCCCAAAGTTAGTACCAAGCAATTTATTAGAGGAAACAGCTTGTTATAACCTCCCATTAATTGTAGCCTATACATTTCCTGTTTATTAAAACTATGCAAGCTAATAAGGCTGGCTGAGCAGAACAAAAAGTAAACATTGTGTTTTACTATTATAGTAAAATGAAGCTGAATTATACATTGTGTGCAGCCGTATCTTCTCTTTAAACACAATGTCCGGGACTGGTTCTGTTCATGCAGCAATATACAGTATTTAGATGCCAAAACTTTAAAGGGCATCTTCTTTCTATGTGTTCTATAATTCCCCCCAACTCCCAGAGTACCTTTATTTTCTTCAGATTCCATCTCTGTCCTGAGATATATAAGTTAAAAGAAGTGAAGATTTCAGTACACCACTCCTGCTTGAGTTGTCAATCAAATCCCCTAACAGCATGCCAGTATAATGTGTAGGCTTACACAGGATTTACAGCAAGTCTCCCAATGACTCCTTACTTCTCAAAAATGCTTGGCAAATACTGGGTTAAAAACAGAAGTAAAGGGAAGGAGAAGTCCCCCTCCTCCGCAAGCTTTCATAGATTTATTGCCTGTCAAAGGGAGACCACCGGGCTGCAGTAATTCAGGACTCGTTCTCTCCAAACTCCCCCCTTCCCCCCTCCCATTCCTTACGTAGCACTATCCTCAGAACAACGGAGAAACTTCCTCTCTACAGGCTTACATACCGAGATTTTTTTTCTTTGTTTACAAAGGTTAGAGTGATGTGTCATGTGTAGGAGGATAAATGCGCATGAGCGGCTTGTTTCACAGGCTTAATTTACAGCTGGACTAAATGAATGGGGGAATGACCAGAGAGGGGGAGGGGAGTGGGGAGCCCTGCAGTAAATCAGACTGTGTGCAAACACGGAGCCACAGAGGAAGGTAAGAATAAGGCAAAATACACTAACCTTTTTATGTCTGGATTGGAGCAATGTATAAATTTCACTATGGATGCTCTTTAACAAAAAGTAAGATACTGATGTTATTTCTGTCCAATCGATCATGTTGAAATATCGGTCGTAATTTTCACTGATCTGTGACCGACAGATCTCTGTGAAACTTTGATCAAAGTTGGAAAAAAGTGCACAAAAAAGTGCTAAGGCCAGCATTTCGTCAGGGCCGATCGTGCGGTCCTCAATTGCCTGTGCCAAAATGCCATCTGCAGCACTTTTTCTTTTAAAATTGAACCAACTACTGGCCCCACTGTATAGTGTAAGAAAATCCTTACCTTACATCTCTGCTCCAAAAGGTTCTCCTGCAGTACTTGTCCAAAGTCCCAGAAAGTGAACAGTTGGAGCTGTCTTCCTGTGTAAAAGGTTTCTGCCTCCTCCCTGTCTTCTGAGAGGACAGTGGCATGTGCATGGGAGCCCTTTACCCTCCCTCCCACCCTCCAGATCCCTCTATTGCTTCCCCTTACCTACTGTAAAATCCTTTTTATATACTGTACCTTTCCCTTGCCCACCCCCAACCGCAGCATTAGATTTTTAATTAAACCTCCCAAGTCATACTTACAGCCCTTGGCTCCCGCAGCTGTCTTGAGAGCCGGCAGCCACATCTGTGATTGGCTGACCAGCAGCAAATCACAGATGCGGCTGCCAGTCCGGCCCCTATCTGCTGCCTCCAGTTAGCAGAGAGCCGGAGAGACAGCCACAGGAGCGAAGGGCTGTAAGTATGGCTCGGGAGGTTTAATTAGAAATCTAACTCAGCAGTTGGGGGTGGGCAAGGGACAGGTACAGTATATGAAAAGTTGTAATTTATGGTGGACGTGTCCTTTAAGTGGGGAAAATTGTGCTAATTTTGTACTTTTTTATATATATATTCTAGAATCTGATAAGTTAACATTGTAAAGAAAATAAGGGGAAAATTTAGCATACAATATGCAGGGATCTTCAGGAATCAACTTGAAGCAAGCTTAAACCAAAACTAGCACAGCGCCATATTAAAGAGCAGCAAGCGCAGGGGCCTTATATTAAGTTCCAGCTGTAGAAAACTGTTTCAAAGCTTCATGTTGTCAGGTCGGCTTCTCCAACCTAGCATACAATATGTAAAACATTTGGTCACAACAGGTCACTAGCACTAGAAAGAATAAGGTACATTTGCTGAGAATGTGCATGCTGTGCTACCATGCTTAATGAGCCTCCAGTGTTTTAAGCTCATTGTTCCACTGAAAGTGGACCCATTTCTATAACAAAATGGAACTCTGAATGACCTAAAAGGACAATAACTGTATACATATAGCTGTTTAACATATTGACACAATGTGGACATATTGCACTTAAGGCAACATGTTTCCATAGGGAAAAAGAAGTGGGGGAAACTATGTACATAGACTGTTTGCATTTGTGTAAATAACTCTGGCCCACCAGGACACTTCAGAGACATAAGAATAGTCAAGAGAACAAAGTGGAATATAGAAATAGGAGAGGAAACATGTTAAACAAGCCACGCGGTGGAACCCATCACCCATTCCTACACTGGCAAGAGAAAAACACAATCCATTAACTGGCCAATTGGCTCATGGGATGCAGATTGCACCCCATCCATGTCAGGGGAAGAAAGGCTTTGTGAGTGCTGTGCATGGATTAAGGCTGAATATAAGAGCACAGTGAGGAATATGTCTGTCAGCCTGATAAGGATTGGAACCGTCTTTTTATCTCTGCTGCTGATTACTGTATTGCAGTGTTTTGGAAGTTTGGGTTGATATATTGTTAGGGGGGGGACAAGAAAAGCAATGCAAACACAACATATTCCAATTATAGGGGCTCCGGGGCTTTTTAAGGGTTTATTTTCTTTTAATTCTAGGCTAGACATGGAATCTTTCTGCTACGTGTTGATGGTGCTAGTTACCATGGGGCACTGTGGGCAATCTAAGCTTGGGATGACTTATTGTGGAAACGCATACAAACTCTGTAAAACCTTAGTGACAAATAATGGAGACATAACAAAATATGGCGCCTCAAAATAATTCAATAATAGTAAAAAAAAATCTGAAAATTCATTAAAGGACAACTAAAACCTCAAAAAACACTGATTTAGAAGGCATGAAGACCAACTTGGACACCCGTTCATCCGGATAGGACGAGCAGGCATACTGATAAATTATGGCCGATCGTGAGGTTCCTTATGGGACCACATGATCAGTTGCGTCGAACTGATGCCATGACCGACAGTGGGACCACACGATCGGCCGCGTTGAACTGATGCCATGACCGACAGTGGGACCACACGGTCGGTCACGTCGAACTGATGCCATTACCGACAGTGGGACCACACGATCGGTCACGTCGAACTGATGCCATGACCGACAGTGATTTGTCCTGGCAGACCACTCACTAGATACAAATGGTCAGCTGGGACAAATTCCATTCTGTGTGTACCCAGCATACTATAGGTAATGCCTTCCTCAGTCAGTCTCTGATCAAGTGGCCATGATGCCGTGAAACGCGTAAGACTGTTACTTTTATTGCACATCCATTTCATTTGTTTATTGCACTGGCTTTTGCTTATTGATATGTGTGTTTTCAATAAAAGCACATTATGATTCACAACCGCCATGGTTGATTCCTAGTTACGAAGCAGTCCACTTTCCAGTATCACTATCTGTACTCAGCCTAAAGCTGGGTACACACAGTAACGATAAAGCCCCGATACCGTCAGATCCGACGGTATCGGGGCTTTATCGTTACTGTGTGTACGTTCTTTCCCGAAGAGCGCGCGGCCGCGAACGATGGTCGGCCTACGCTCGTTCGGGAAAGGCCGAAAATTTCCATCGGCCGCGCTAGACTCCTATAGGGAGTCTAGCGCGGCCGATGGAAACACACAAGTCCCGAGCATTCTCCCTATAGGGAGAACGCTCGGGACTGTGTGTATGCAGATCTTTGAAAGATGGCAGACAGGATCTTGCAGATCCTGTCTGTCATCATTCAGAAATCGTTACTGTGTGTACCTAGCTTAAGGCTGACTAAATCTATCAGTCTGGCTATCTATTTGTATCTATGTAATTGTCTGTCTATCTTACTGTCTGTCCTTCTGTCTGTCTATTAAGGTGAATAGTATTGTGGTAGCAGCGGGTGGTGGTGGGGCAGGGATGGATAAGTCCAAATTCTGTATCGGGGCTTATAAGCGGTATCGCTCCTTCATAAATATGGCACTGCATACTACAGCAGCTCACACCAATAATTAGTAGCCTTTAGCCAATCCTATTACACACATTTACTAGAATAGTTTTGTTGTTGTCTTGGGTGATGGGGGGGTTAGATTATGATATGCACAAATCTGGGTTTAGTTCTCCTTTAATTTGCTGAACTGTTGGCTGAACTGCTGGAAAAGCATAACAGAAGACAATTAATAATAGGACTGTTTATTTCTACTTGGCCTGTAACTCGTCTCTAAGATAGTGGAGACTAGGGGGAGGATGTAGCCTTTTTCTACTGCCAATAACATTATCTTCTGCATTAGATAAACTCATAAACTCAAACATTTATTAAAAGTGCTTCAGGTTTTTTTAACTCTGTATTTTTGTATGTTCTTTCCCGGGTGGGCTTCAGAGGGGGTTTGGACTAGAAAAACAATCAACATTATTTGTCTATGGGGAAACCTATTTATAAAAAGGGCCAACATTCTTCTCTTATTAATAAAAAGGAAAAATAAAGCACACATAGTCTATTCTCTACAACGAGGAGATCAGATAATTCGGCCTCTGTTCTGAGTTGTGCGATCATAAGATTGTACACATGTACCAGATTCTCTGCCATCATGTGACCATGTGATTTATGTAAGTTTGCTGACTTCTGTGATAAGTTAATAAATTATACTGAAAAAAAACATGCTGGGGCTACAACAAAATGTTTTTCAATGGCTTACGAAACATCCTGGTTTTCCACAATAATCTGGATATTTCAAAATATCAAAAACCAGATGTACAAATGTCATTTTTTTCAGTGTGTTTATTAGCTATCCAAGCTCAATTTCTTATTGTGTAAAGAGGGAGTCGCATTCTTAATACCTTCTTAAAGGACATGCCCACCCTTAAAACAAAAGACTAGTGACTTATCAATTATCTGCCTGCAACCCCAACTGCTATTTTTACCAGTTTATTACATGCATTTAAAACCATATATTTAATGACAAGCCCTGTTCCTTTCTGGCAAAGTATCTGCGTCCTCCCTCTGCTCAAAGAGCTTTTTATAAGCTTGAGCATGTGCAGAGGAGGCAGCAGGTGAAACAGCAGTCAATCATTGGTTGTGAGGTCAACTGTCAAATCCTTGATTGACTGCAAGGAGGGAGGGGCCAGATTACTCTGCCAGAATGGCCGTAGCCCTGTGTATATCTTTGGTTAGGAATTACTTTAAAAAATCAAGCGATACATGATTTTAAAAAGGTATTAACCAGCCAAGCAGAGGAGCAAGATGGCTATTACCATGCGGGTAAGACCACTACAAACACATGCGGTGGTTTTTAAATAAAGAATTCAAATAATTCTTCCTCTCTATGAGTCAGGGTTAAGCAACTAGAGATGTTTGAAACTATGAGCTTTGTTCCGTTTTCAAACGTTCGAAAATTTTGCAAAGTTCGAAATCGTCTACTTTTGATTTTCGATAATCATCTACTTTCGATTTTAGATAAAAATCGAAAATTCGGAAAATCCGAGTTCCGTGAAATTCAGGAGTTCCGAAAGTTTCGTCTGGACTTCGAAACCCTCAGATTCGATTTGAAACTGGTTCTATTCGAACCCACATTACATCTCTTGATTTTGCAGAACTAAAATACTCCTACCCAAATGAAGGGTTAACGTGGAGTGGCATTTCTCTGACCAAGGGCAAGGTATTCCCTGTTACACATTATTTAGTGTCTGTAATTGGTTTCACATCTAGAACGTTGGTTTCCATTCGCAATTTCTATTTCTCTGTCTATTTACAAGATATTTCCTGTACACTGCTCTTAACCTGAGTTATTCCAATAAAGAGTCAGATTAAATGTCTATCCCAGTACTTTCTGTGCTTGGCTGTTACCAAATGCTGTGGTACACGGAACATACAAAGTAACCGAGAACTTGCAGTTGAATATTAAGGGGAACACAACATGATTAATGCTGCAGGGAAGTATTTCTCAAGGTTTTAGGCCTCTTGCACACATTGTAAAATGTGCTTCATATATAGATTCCTGCAGGCTTTTTATCCTATTCTACAATAAATAACCTAGTTACTGTTTTTAAAACAAAGGACATGAGCGCCCCCTGTCTTCTCTAAATTGCATAACCATTAAACTGTTTCAAGCTAGTCTGCTAATATTATGTGATGCTCAAGAGTTACAAAATATTAAACAGTCATAAGAAATGTACACAGATATGTATATTAAAAGCCGGTTACAATATGATCTGCCTCAACCATTAGCAAATACCAAGCAATAGTCTCCCTCTAAATAGTGTATTTGGTTTTCCAATTGGAAAATGCTGCAAAATACCTTAAACTTCCCTATTTTTGGGGACATGATAGAGGGGGGAATGTTTGTTTTCATTTTGCCCCATCCATGATATACGTTTTTATAATTGTTCAGGGCACTGGCTACCCGTGCAGACCAGCACCACTGTTATAGGGACACCTTTAAGTACATGAAATCTGTAGCTATTATTCACTGGGACTTTAGAACTCTTATTTCCACCTGCCTGTGAATAAAAGAATGCCTGGGTAACAGTGCAGCACTTACCTACCCGCACTCCTCTTGCGGCTCCTTCCCAGCTGACAGGCGCCCTGTCCCGATCGTGTGCCTGTCTTTTGTATTGGTGCACATGTGCCGAAGATAGGCGCTCGGTAAGGACAGTGGGCTAAAAAAAATGCAAGTTAGAGTATGTGGCAACGCAGGCCACCACACTAGTGTGGCCACATCAATTAGCCCACACTAGTGTCCGCATTTAAAAAGCGCAATTGAATCGAGCTTAAAAGCGCACTAGTGTGGCCTAGCCTTTACCACCCACTCAATTAATCTAACAGGAGCCACGATCCAAGATACAGAACTTACCATTGAGCACGATCCACCCCAGGCACCTTGGACATTTCTGGACTGTTTTCAAATTTACTAACTATAGCGCACATTAGCATGCATGTGCTCTGTAGTCGTGAAAAGCCAGAAAAAGTCGGGACCGGTCAGAAGAGCCAGCGGTGGATCGTGTTTGCGGGTAATTTCTGTATCTTCGCTCCCAGCTAAATGTTGATATCCTGCAGGGAATTGCTACCGTATAAACCTTAAAGGACAATTATACTCACCTCCCCCTCGTTCCTTTCCCCCCACTCCTGTGAAGTTTCAAGGGTGAGGACCTAAAACGCTAAGTCCTCACCTCTGGGTGCTTTATAAAAGTCCTGCACTACTTACTTGTAATCTCCCTCGTTGCTCCGGTCCGATCCTCCCCACTGGCACTTTGAGTGACAGGTCGCGAGGCAGCCAATGGGAAGACACGCTCTGCAAGGAGGAGTGTCTTCCCATTGGCTGCCTCCCGGACTGTCACTGACAGTGCCAGTTGGGAGGATCGGACCGGAGCGATGAGGGAGATTACAAGTAAGTAGTGCAGGACTTTTTTATAATTGTCCTTTAACCTTGCGGGGTTTATAGCACTTACTGCCCTCCCCAAATGTACTTACCAGCCTTTGTTCCCCGCTGCCTTCTGCTTAACGTCTGTGTCTTTCCGTGCACGGAAGTCAAGCTGGAGGTGCTCAACTGGCATCCGCTCCTGTGATTAGCTAAAGTCGAGCGCCTCCTGCTTGACTTCCGTGCATGGGAAAGGTACGGAAGTTAAGCAGAAGACAGTGGGGGCTGGTAAGTACATAAGGGACCGCAGAGACTGATATAAACCTCGCAGGGTTAAGGTTTATAGCAATTTCCTACAAGATATCAAAATTTAGTTTGGGGGTGGACATACCCTTTAAGGCTAAAATGGCTCTTTCAGTTATAACAAAGCTGGATAACAAATAGATTAAACTCCACACACAACACAAACCTGCATAAATGAATAAGAAAAATAACAAAATGCATAGTTACAAAAGTTACAGTAAAAACAAAAATAATTTCAGAAAGGCTGAACCATTGAAACCTGGTACATCGCCATGCTGATCCATGAAACACAAAGTTAGTTTCCTGAAAGACACAGTTTGCTTACATTGCATTCTCATGAGATTGTATCTTTGCCTACGAATTATGATCCTCAGAAATAGAAAAAAAATGCTGGTATATTAGGAGGGGCTTTCTTTATCAGTTCCCTTATGGACACTGAATGAATAAATGGAACCAGATAGTATCTGTGTACTTTGAAGCTTTCCTTCCATTATAGCCAAAGGATTAAAAGCTAATATAACTATTTTGCAATCTATCACCAGTGGCTATTGGGAATTATCAGTGTAGGGGGGTGCTAACGAAATCCAGGAGGACTATTAAAGAAAGGACATGGTCAAGAACAATTTTACTGCTACATTTCTATCAATGAAAATTAAATAAAAAGAATGAACAGGTGCAAACTCCCAGAAACTGCTGGGAGTTGTAGTTTATAAACATCTGGAGGACTGCAGTTTGCATGCTACTAGCTTTCTGAGATCATGGCCAGTTAACCAACAGAGCTCTCACTTTTTTTTTAAAGGTAAATTACATAAGGTATAATAGGGGGTTATTTAATAAAAGGTGCACGTTCTGACTAGACTATTAATCTGCAACAACCAACCAGATGTATTGTAACTGTAGTAGACTGGTAACAAGGAATATCTGGTTGGTTGCTGCAGATTAAGAACACAGGCACATTTGTGCACATTAAATAAAAGGTGCAAAATGTTGCATGTTATTTGCAGCAGCCAATCAGAAGTTAGCTTTTTACAGTGTTAGTGCAGTTAGGGTAAAAACATGGACCCAAAATGACATTATTTACCTTTTATTTGTTTTTCAAATGCTTAACTGTTTAAATCTCCAATAAGCTTAATAATTATAACACTTTAGAGTCAGACAGGATATTGCACTTTGCAAGTTCATGTTGTATGCTAAAAAGGAAACCGCTATTTTTATCACTAAAGAACTGAAAGTTTAACAGCTTATTTTAAAGGAATAGTTCACTCCAAAAGTGAACTATTCCTTTACTGTATTGATTGAAGCCCTGGAGGTTAAGGAGCTATGACTTACCTTTCCTTCTTTAATCAATAGCTCAGGATCCGGGAACAAAGGTCAGAAGAAACTTAACTTTTGCTCAATTCACCGCGGCCACACTGAAATCTCCGACCGATTCCTTGTTCTGTACAGCTATAGCACGCATGCGCTATAATACGCACTATAGCTGTACAGAACAAGGAAGCGGGTTGACATATCAGTGTGGCCGCGGTGGATCATGCAAAAGGTAAGTTTCTTCTTACATTCGTTCCCGGATCCCAGGGCTTCAATCAATACATTATAAGAATAGTTCACTTTTGGAGTGAACTATTCCTTTAAGAAAATAGCATTGGCCTGAGACACTTGCTAGCCCAACACTTCAAGGCAACTATTACTCAAAAAGACTAAGGTAAGGTAAGACCTAACTTTTTTTTGGCCCCGTATGCCACAGTAATGACGTTAAGATTTATGCAAAATTGTTGCGCTTATCTTAACTAAGCCTTTACTACATAGGCTATGCCACATTGGTTCCAAAATCTTTTGAAAATGGCGCAGCCAGTGCAAAATTACAGCAAAATCCACGCTAACCCGATACTACATGACCCATTGGGTAGCATAGGTTTAGCACTAATTTCGTCCAAAAAAAACTGATATTGCATTGGGCCATTAAACATTTTAAGGCTAATTCAAACCAATACTCTAGATTGGTTGAGGTGATTGTTGTCTAATGAAAACCTTAAGTTTAATAGTTAAAACATGTTCAATGCTTTCTCTTATCTACTCCGGGATCTTTTGTCTGCTGCCCTTCTGTCTCCCATGGTCCCGCACAGTTGTTTAGTTTGTTGAGGTTAGCCCCATAGAATTCTTGGGCAAGAGCGTTGGCAGTAAATGTGTCCATAAGAGGCTGCAATTCCATTTTCTTCTTTATTTCTAACTTGTGAGTGTGGTAGATTTAGTGTAGCATTATTGTTACACTAAATAGTGTATATTGGTGCTAAATATACAGACATATGTTCAATGTGCGATATAGAGACTCCCCAATCATCTGCGACTGTACAATTTCCAACAAGTGGTCATGAATCTGTTCCTGCTGCCACAGGCTTTGAAGTCAAATTAGAAAATAGAATTGAGCTCAGGTTGCACCATTTGCAAGGCTGGGTGCAGATTGCCAAAGCAAATGCAAAATGGAAACATAATCTGTCTGAAAGTATCCGTCCAGTTGGTCCCACTACTGTACTTCTGATGCGATGGATAAGGAATTGTCTTGCAAAAAAGAGTAGAGAATTAAGCACAAGTGACCACAGCCTCGGGAAATATAATAAATGTATTACCTGTTTTAAAGAGGAAGGTATAATAATAGTACAGTTGCTAAACCTTAATCCTGGTTCACAGGGATAGACGTATTCCCAATAATTCTGCCAACAGACTAACCAATTGATAAAGTAATTTTAAATGGCAACATTTTAGACTATTTCAAATTCCATCCCCTTAAAGGAGAGTAATACTCACACACACAAACACACTCCTCTTCAGCCTGCCACATATAGTACCTATGATTAAAACCTTAATCAATAGGTCCTTACTTCTGGTATCTTCTTTGTAGAACTGTATCAGTACTTACCTAAAGTTTCCTTTCCTGCTCTAGTCCCTCATTTGCTGTGTGATAAATAGAAACATGTGCTCCTTTGCATAGTGCATCTTCTCATTGACCAAAAAAGTGAAGGCCAACTAAAGCCTCAGAACAACATTGAATTGTAATTAGTGTCTCACATCTCATTTTAATATGGTTGTTGAGAAATGTAACTTTCTAACATAAGGTTTGTGTCTTATTTCCCAGTGTTCTAGGATCACACAGTGTGGTCACTGACCATTATGTTCTTTACACATGCTCAGTCCAAAGATACTGCAGGAACTTGTTACAGTTGGTCACATCCAGTAGTAACATCTAGCCATTCCTTTAACGGGACAAAATAGGCAAGGCAGCATGTGACTTAGATCAGGAGTGTGGCCAGTCACTGTACATACACACAGTTATTTCATCCAGTTCTTCAAGTGGTAACATTTACTTTAATGCTATTTACTGTATTGCTATTTTACAGTTTATTGGTGTTTGTAGAGGGGATATGTTCAGAGTGTATAAATGTGGGTTTAGTTCTCTTTTAAGGTAATTACCACTACAGTTCTAAGAAGAACCCAGTGGAGAGGGACTAGCGGTTTAGGCCCTCACTCTGGGTGCTATTAAGCTGAGGAGAAGGGGAGGCGAGTTTCATTGTCCTTTAATAATCTGTTGGGATCTTTTCTATGATTTCTGACATCATAGAAATCCATTAGTCCTAGCATCCAGTAGTCCACACCATGATATTTGTTAATCTAGTTCTCTCTTACGTCAAAGTCTACATTTCTGTGTTTATGTGAGTTAAATTTTTTTATTGGGAGGACACCAGGGCTTTTAAAGTAATTCCCAGAATGGCTCTAGGAACTCTTCAGAGTGTTGAGCTTCTTTAGGGATTCAACTTATAGTGCTGCCATTCAATAGTTACAGCACTTGGTTTTGCCTCTGCAACATCTCACTGATGGACACCTTTCTCCAGTTCCCCTAACACAATTCTTCTATAAGCCATTGCCCTATAACGTGGAATTGATGTACCCAGGGAGAGGGTGCAATCTGCTAGGACCTCACCTACCCATGCAATACTTACCTAAAGTTGCACTTTAGTTAATGCAGGTCTGGCTTTGATGTTGGAAACTTATAAGATGGGAACCTGTCCTATACTCTTTTAGTATTTTTTGGTCAATCCAAATTCAGTTTTTACTTACACTTTCTCTTTCATGACACTAGAGCCTTGTAAAACCAGGAACACTTGTAATGTAATCATCATATTATGTAAAAGGTCTCTGATTGGAGAAACCTGTTACATAATGTACTAACTCGAGAGCTGCCTCTATATTCCAGAAGACAGATAAAATTTAAATACTGCAAAAATGTAAGTATATTGTAAAAGTCCATGGAACGGTACTTTCTGCACTTTTATTTAAAAGGAGTTCAGGCTAATCAATTGTTTTCTAAGCTAACATGTGATAAAAACAATATATAACTTTCTTACCTAAGTCATTCCTACAAGTCTCCTTAAAGGGCAAGTCCAGCCCTGAAATGAAAACTTACATACAGGTAAATCACCCCCCAAAACACTGAACAGTAATAAAATCTGAAATATATCAGTCTAACCTTAAATCCTACACAATGTCCTGTTTCCCCTGTTTCTGCTTCCTGGTTCTTCCAGTTAGCAACTGTCAGTTATAGATTTGACAGTCAACATCACAGCCAATGACTGAATGTTAATCCCCTAGCTGCCTCTTCTGAGCATGCCCAGGCTCAGTACAGTTTTCTAAATTGCTCAGTTTCCATAAGGCATCCAGAAGCATAACAGGCATACAGTAATAAATTTATAGGACAAAGTATAGTTACATAGTAATTAAGGTTGAATAAAGACAGACGTCCATCAAGTCAAGTTTATTTTTTAACCCTACCTAACAGTTGATCCAGAGGAAGGCAAAAAAAACCAGCTAAAAAGGGGGGGAAAATTCCTTCCTGACTCCAAACGGCAATCGGAAAGTATCCCTGGACCAACCAGATCTATATGTATTAATACCAGTAATTCTCAATATTTTTTAGTTTTAGAAACTTATCCAGGCCTTTTTTAAAGTTATTCAATGAACTTGCCATTACCACATCTGCTGGAAGACAGTTCCACAGTTTCACCGTTCTCACTGTAAAGAAACCTCTCCTAACCTGAAGATGAAACTTCTTTTCTTACAACCTTAAAGGATGTCCACGTGTCCTCTGATATGACCTATTAGTGAACAATGCACTAGAGAGTTCATTGTATGGGCCATTAATATATTTGTATAAGGTTATCATGTCCCCACGCAACCGCCGCTTCTCCAATGTAAACAGCCCTAACTTGTCTAATCTGCCTGCATATTCAAGCCCCTCCATTCCCCTTATTAATTTAGTTGCCCTTCTCTGAACTGCCTCAATTTCCAAGATGTCCCTTTTGTATATGGGATTCCAAAACTGCACCACATATTCCAAATGAGGCCTTACCAGTGCCTTGTAAAGAGGGAGAATAATATTTTTCTCTCTTGAATCTATTCCCCTTTTTATACAAGACAATATCTGGCTAGCTCTAGCTGTTGCTACCTGGCATTGTTTGCTACAGCTAAGTCTGTTATCTACCAGAACCCCCAGAATATTTTTCCATTACAGATGCACTTAACACAGAGTTATTTATGGTGTAGATGGCACAGGATTATTAAATCCAATTATTGCAAATAAATGTTACGAGTTGTATGTAACCCAGATTATAGTTACCTTATATTGCTTAATGGAGTTAACCAATTATTTGTTGAAACTCTTTAAAATTATTATTTGATATTCGTATTGTTAATGGTTGGTCTTACTTAAGGTAAAGGGGAGATCTGGGGTACTGGACCCCAGATTTGTAAAATCCTTCTTTTATTCGTGGAACATACACACTTGTATATAGACGCTTTAAACAATACTTCTAGTTTAGACATTGACATTTTCATAGATAGGACTACCCGTTCGACTTGGTGGTCCGGGTGCAGGACTGCCCCGGACCCTCGCTGGTCCGACTGCTTACAAAGTATCGGCTCCTCCGTTAGTGGTTGGCCAGTCGCACTCCTGATCCGGAAAGCACTGCCAGCTCTTCACTCATAGGCTGCTGAGTAAGATGAGTAAAAGCGGGGCCAGTTCGCTCGAAACGCGTCAAGGCAACCAATAGATCGTGTGATGGATTTAAAATGTTATAATAAAGTTTATAAGTTTTACAATTTGGGTGACCCGGAGTTCTTTCCGGACAAGGAGTGGGGACTGGCCAACCACTAACGGAGGAGCCGAATAGATTAAATCCCAAATGCATCACCTTCATTTATCTACATTGAATCTCATCTGCCATTCTGCTGCCATTTTGATAATCTATCTAGGTCGCTTGCAGCACTGCACATCATTGGAGTTTCCAAAGCTCTGCCTAATGTGTCATCAGCAAACACAGACCTTGCTCTCATGCCCCCTCAAGTCTTTTATAAACGATAAACAGAAGCGGCCCCAGTAACGAACCCTGAGGCACTCCGCTTAGAACTTTAGCCCACATAGATGTAGCTCCATTAACCACACATCTCTGTTTGCGTCCAATAAACAGTTCTCTATCCATGAACAAATGTTTTCTTCAAGGCCAACAGTCCCTAGTTTATAAATTAGTCGCCTATGTGGCACAGTATCAAAAGCTTTTGCAAAATCCAAATATACCACATCCACTGCTGTGCCTGAGTCCAACTTCTTACTCACTTCTTCTAAAAACCAATAAATTTGTTGGCATGATCTATTTCTCATAAATCCATGCTGACACTACTAAAAGATGATCTCTGGAGACAAGTCAAGGATATGATCCTTAACAAAGTTTCATCACCTTCCCTACCACTGATGTTAGGTACAGGTCTATAGTAACCAGGCTGTGAACGACTACCTTTTTGAATATTGGTATTACATTGGCTTTTTTCCAATCCAGCGGCCCGTCCCCCAGCCAAAAGCGATCTGAAATATGAGAAACAGTGGTCTGAGAACTGAACTAAGCTCTTTAAAATCCTAGGATGCAATCCATCTGGTCCTGGCGCTTTATTGATATTAACTTTGTCTAATTGTTCCGTACATATCCTCTGTTATCCAATGTGAAAACTCTTCATTTCTTCCCTGCACATTGCTACACCCTACTGTAAGGACAAGGATTCTCAACAGTAAAAAACGATGTAAAAAAACGGGTTAGAGATTAGCCTTTTCGGCATCCTCTACAACCACCTAGCTCATATATTAATGGTCCCACATTCTCAGTCCTCATCTTTTACCATTTATATACATTTTGGGTGGTTGGACTTGTTTGTCGCAATCCGTATTTCCTTTTCTATTTTAGCTAGTGTAATTGCTTTCTTGCACTCTTTATTACAGCTTTTGTACTCCCTGTAAGCCTGTTCTGTGCCTTCTGTTTTCAAAATTTTAAAAGTATGATATATCAACATATTTTAAAGAGGCCATTCTTTCTAATGAGGGTGGAGTTGTCCTTTAAAGACATTTTGTGATTATTTATAAAGCAGCAATATGGGATATTACAGACAATTGAGAGGATTTTATGCACTGACCTATTGTTATATTGGGTATATAGGTAAGTTCTAGTGTTTCTACATATCTGAATATGATAGAGTCCAGTGAGGTGGGGAAACACCTAAACCTCTTTTAAACTGGTAAACAAAGAGTAATACACTGCAAGGGTATGAGTTTTAATGAAACAATTTCTTTTATCAGTCATCAGTCCTATGCAATGTTCACCCATTTGTAAGAACCTTACTATATTTGTATGAACTGACCTTGTAGGCACATCTTTTCTAACCACATTTTAGCAGTGTTGTATGGGGGGGGAAGGAACATCAAACCTTCTAGCAGATACTAGCAGCTAGTATCTGCTACTTTACTAGCAAGTCGTTGACTCAACATGTAGCAGATAAAGTGCTGGGAAAAGTTCCAATGTAAATGAAAAGGAAAGAAACCAAAATTAAACAAAGTTAGTGAAATGAAAAGCCTCAAAGTTATTCCAGAGTCAATCAGGTGGTGGTGTAATTAACCTGCGATTTGATTGGGACTTTTAGGACCAAGATTATAACAGGTCTCCAAACCATCATCGTATCCTGCTGACTAAGTACACAGAATTATAGAAGAGGGGAACAAAACGGCTTGGGTTATAAGTCCCAACAGTTTCGGAGACTTTTGTCAAGTGAAACTGAAATTTACAGTGAACTATATTAGCATCAATGGCGTGAATCTTTTCCATGAACATGATTTTATTCTAAAGGCTAATTGCCATAATAAAAGTGCCAAAACATTTCCTAAAATGTACCTCTGATCCATATGCATAGATACAAATATATAGAGAGGAGGAATATAGGCTAGTGGACTGGCTGGAAAGCTGACTGGTGGACTGGCTGGAAAGCTGAATGGTGGACTGGCTGGAAAGCTGACTGGTGGACTGGCTAGAAAGGTAAATGCTGGACTGGCTGGAAAGCTGACTGGTGGACTGGCTGGAAAGCTGACTGGTGGACTGGCTGGAAAGCTGACTGGTGGACTGGCTGGAAAGCGGACTGGTGGACTGGCTGGAAAGCTGACTGGTGGACTGGCTGGAAAGCGGAATGGTGGACTGGCTAGAAAGCGGACTGCTGGACTAGTTGGAAAGCTGACTGGTGGACTGGCTGGAAAGTGGACTGGTGGACTGGCTGGAAAGCGGACTGGTGGACTAGCTGGAAAGCTGACTGGTGGACTGGCTGGAAAGCAGACTGGTGGACTGGCTGGAAAGCAGACTGGTGGACTAGCTGGAAAGCTGACTGGTGGACTGGCTCGAAAGGTGACTGGTGGACTGGCTAGAAAGGTGACTGCTGGACTGGCTGGAAAGCTGACTGGTGGACTGGTTGGAAAGCGGACTGGTGGACTGGCTGGAAAGCTGACTGGTGGACTGGCTAGAAAGGTGACTGCTGGACTGGCTGGAAAGCTGACTGGTGGACTAGCTGGAAAGTTGACTGGTGGACTGGCTGGAAAGCTGACTGGTGACTGGCTAGAAAGGAACTGTCTGGACTGGCTGGAAAGCTGACTGGTGACTGCTGGAAAGACGGACTGGTGGACTGCTGGAAAGCTGAACTGGTGGACTAGCTGAAAGCTGGACTGGTGGCTGGCTGGAAAGGGACAGGTGGACTGGCTGGAAAGCAGTGGTGGACTAGCTGAGGACTGGTGGACTGGCTGGAAAGCAGACTGTGGACTGGCTGGAAAGCTGACTGTGATGGCTGAAAGCGACTGGTGGCTGGTAAAAGCTGAACTGGTGACTGCTGAAGATGTGGACTGCTAGAAAGCGTACTGGCGGGACTAGTTGGAAAGCTGACTGGGGACTGGCTGGAAAGTTGGACTGGTGGACTGGCTGGAAAGCGGACTGGTGGACAGCTGGAAAGCTGACTGGTGGAACTGGCTGGAAAGCAGACTGGTGGAGACGGCTGGAAGCAGACTGGTGGACTAGCTGAAAGCTGACGTGTGATGCTGAAAGGTACTGTGGACTGGCTAGAAAGGTGACTGCTGGACTGGCTGGAAAGCTGACGGGTGGAAAGGCTGGAAAGCTGACTGGTGGACTGGCTGGAAGCTGACTGGTGGACTGGCTAGAAAGGTGACTGCTGGACTGGCTGGAAGCTGACTGGTGGACTGGTTGGAAACGGACTGGTGGACTGGCTGGAAAGCTGACCTGGTGGACTGGCTAGAAAGGTGACTGCTTGACTGGCTGGAAAGCTGACTGGTGGACTGGCTGGAAGTTGACTGGTGGACTGGCTGAAAGCTGACTGGTGCACTGGCTAGAAAGGTGACTGTGACTGGTGAAGCTGACTGGTTGGACTGCTGGAAAGCGGACTGTGGACTGGCTGGAAAGCGGACTGGTGGACTAGCTGGAAAGCTGACTGGTGGAACTGGCGGAAAGCTGACTGGTGGGACTGGCTGGAAAGCAGACTGGTGGACTAGCTGAAAGCTGACTGTGGACTGGCTGGAAAGCAGACGGGTGGACCTGGCTGGAAAGTGACGGTGGACTGGCTGGAAAGCTGACTGGTGGACTAGCTGGAAAGGTGACTGGTGGACTGGCTGGAAGACTGACTATTGGAATTCACACATAAGCGCAATAATACAGCTCCACCCAAATCTCCATACTCAAACTGTCTGTCCCTAACACACTTCTACATGTAAATAGCTGGTTGCTGGAAGTGGTAAAAGCTATAGGCAGGGGGCAAACATAAAAAATAGCAATGATTGGTTGTCCCTGACCTGCTGACTAGTGTGTAATTATCCTGCTGGTCATTGTGGTGTGATTCATTACTAAATCAAATGTTTCACTGTTAATACCCTTTTCACTGTGAAACAGAAGAATCAATTCGGCAACCAAAGGCAACAACAATTAGAACTTGGAAACAATTAGGGGGATTTGCACATAGCAACTTATGCAGTAAAGATATCCTCAATCATATGTTTAAAAGACCAGTACCAAACCAGCAGAGGCTTTAAACAGCTGATTGCACATATCTTTACTGCATACACGTGATCAGCTGTTCGTTTCCCTCTCTGTTCGTCTCTCTCTCTGTCTTTATTCAGAGATGGAGGTTTCATAATTTAGTTTTGAATCATTGAAATTTCCAACGTTCATTATTAGTGGTAATGTTATAGCTTAAAGGCTGGAACTCACAGGAGTATCGTGACTATGACTAGAACATAAAATAAAGATCTCTATTGACTAGAATGTCTTAGTTTAACTGTTTACCATAGATAACATTTCTCCCAAGGGTCAGCTAGAGGAAGAACTGGAAACTACTCTGAGCTATTTCGGGTTCATTGTGCTACAACCACAAGTAAAAACTGGGACGTCATCCCCCATCTCCTTCTGTGGTGCCCGTCCCCTAATTGGAAATGGGCTGGCAGTATTGGGAGTTAGTCTGCACATGAGCTTTTTAGCCTTCCATATTTTTTTTGTTAAACATAAAATTTTAAGAAGAATCAGGAAAATATTAATGTTGGTTTTAGTTCTTTAGTTCTTAAATTTGTTTTGCCAAATAATTTCAATGTTTTTCATGGATAAAAGGTCACCCAAGTCACATGTGAAGCTCTGTACACACTTTGCAATCTGCAATGACATTATTTATAATGTAAATCGCAAGAACTAGACACACCACATGCAACTGCCATTTTCTGTCAAAATCGCACTTAATACAAGTCTATGGAAGCACATGGCAAAAGTGCACAGAAACGAGTTGATTTTTTTTGTGCTTTGCACTGGGGCCTCAATTTTCTTAAAATCTTAAAAAAACAATCCTTCTTTGAATCAGTGTATGTCCAGCTTTGTAATCAGTGGCGTAACTAGGAATCAATTGGCCCTCCGGCAAACTATGGGACCTCTATGACCATGTTTAACCACCGTGGTTTTCTGGGAGGAGGCTATACCTGTCATAGGAAGAAGAAGAAGATGGAGCCCCCTTGTGGTTGTTCTCCTTGCTCCCCTGGTGGTTACACCCCTGTTTGTAATCAAAAACAGTATCATTTAAAGTAGCCTTTGAGGAGTGAAATAATCTAAACTTGTTAGTATTACTTATGAACACACTATTGGAAATATTTCTGATTTTGGACATCTATTTATCCTTTGTAGAGTTCCACTTTCAATTTTTTTAATAAGGGGTTAAGCCATGTGCACAGTAATTCCCAATATAGACAGATGCATGCAATGCAGTCCAGAGGTTTCTAAATCCCTTTAGCGTATAAGCTAAGATCATGTTATCCTATGCCCACCTGTAGCTGTGAGCTAAATACATTAAGAAAGAAATGTAATACTGCAGTCAGCTCTCATTTACAGTAGCTCACACAGGTCTAGTTACTACACTAAAAGTGCTGTAAGCAAGGATTTGAAAATCTTCCACTTAAATAAGATTTTTTTTGTGTGTTTAAAAGCAACATCATTCAGTCCATTAACGGTGTGACAAGCTGCTACATAGTAAGTATGTTTTGAAATGTCTGTTCGTTGCTCTTAAAATTCAGCTTAGCCTGGAACTTTTTTTTGTGAAAGGTCATTTAACAATTTAAAGGGGAAGTTTTGGCAAAAAAAATCACTATTATTTGAATTACTTTTTACCCATACCTAGGTATTTCATATGGCATATTCTTTTTTGAAAAATCTATTGATTTCATACCCTTTGCTATGCTTTTCTGTGGGCAGCAGTGAGCTGCCATTTTAGGTTCTGTAAAGTTCTTTATTCTTCCCAGGATGCCTACTCCTTTAAAATCTTCCTAACAGTAATTTCTACGGATTGACTGTTGAATGGGTCAGACATGCTCAGATCTCTACTGAGAAAATCAATTAAACCAGATACCAAGAGCTTACAAATATTATAAGGAGTCCTGCAAATGAAAGTCATTACTTTGGAAGCATTTAATTATACACAGAAAAATAGCTGTATGGGAAGATTATAGCCATTGAAACACTGCAGTCATATAGAATAGAGAACACAAAATTAGAATGTTTGGGGGAATGAATTCTAAACTATTCTCACAGTGTGGTAATAATTCTTTATTTCCAGGAAGATAAATACGAAAACACATGAACCCTAAAACTACCTCATCCAAGAGGCCCAAAATGAATAGCGTTCAGATGTGGATGGAAACATGTGTTCTAGTGAGGAAAAATTTGCAATTGATGCTGCAGTGTTGCTACTTTCTGTTGGTCCAGCACTTTGACTTTTTTCAATGGAGGAATTTGTACTCACTATTAATATAAACTACAGACATTCCACGCTGCCCTTTCAGGCTTCTGGGCAGGGTGGGAAAGGGGGCGTAATGAGAGGGGTGTGGTGTCACATGGGGGTGGGGCATGACAATACATGGAGGTGGGGCTAGCCATCTAGGAGTGGTGGGAGGCAGGGTAAGGGAGGAGTTATGGGCATTTTGGGGGCGTGGTCCTCAAAAGAGGCGTGGCTGAGGAGGAGACTAGAGTCTCCTCTCAGTCGCGGGAGTCTGGGGTGGTCTCACGGGAGTGCGCGAGACCACCCCAGAATAAGGGAGTCTCCCGGGCAATCCAGGAAAGGTGGGATACCTGAAACTATAAAACCCATTGTATTTAGTGATGAAGTCAAATACGTT
The DNA here is from genome assembly GCA_019447015.1 of Hymenochirus boettgeri. Taxonomy (NCBI): domain Eukaryota; kingdom Metazoa; phylum Chordata; class Amphibia; order Anura; family Pipidae; genus Hymenochirus; species Hymenochirus boettgeri. Next base: position 293,251,076 of record CM033476.1, read on the forward strand.
TCTCACTCTCAGAACTCTTGGATTTTCGAATTTTTCTGATCACAAAACTTTTTCCAGATTTACGTTAATTTTTTATTTTTCAAAATGTAATATTCAGAAAATATCAAATGTACGGGCCAATTTGGAGAAATATCGAATATGTGAACCCTTTATTCTGAATACTCGATTGCGCATATGAGGGAAATAGTGAATACGCAAGCCCTTGATTTCGAATATTCAAAATCACATTTCGAAAATTTGGAAACTCAGATATACCTTTCATGTGATAAAAGTTCCTTTTAAAGTTTTTGTATGTGTTCCCCAGACCATTTTCCAGGTCCCTGCGCCATTTACACTAACTTACTAATGCTATCTATACCATAAATTTAATCAGAGCTTTCAAATGTTTTAACTCCCAATAACAATTTTTTTATAAAATGTGAAAATCTGTTGTAGGAACGGAACTTGCCGTAAAGATATTGAGGAGGCCAGCTCAGAAGTAAAGTAACATGTATGAATCCAGCTCTTCTTTGCATCCTCATTGAAATGCATCAATGAGAAACATAGATCGAAAGAAAACAAACTTGTTTCAAATGAGGGAGTAAAAAGAATTTTAACTCTGGTGAAGCAGCAGATATAATGTACTTAGATTTTGTCAAGGCTTCTGATGCTTGTGAAGGTTCTCATTGATCCAGGTCATGTATTTAATCAACTTAAAGTTTAGTTCTTGAAGACATAATTGCCACAGATTCTTGTACAAGTCATTCTGAATTGAGAAAGCCAGTCGGATGACTAGTGAAACGTCTTCAAGAACTAAACTTCAAGTCCAGTTGATCTAATTGAATACAACAGATACAAGGCTTCTGATAGACGTTGAGATTGTTGTAAATTAAAGTCTGTTGGCCTTGAAAAACACATTTGCACGTGGACAGAGAATTGTATAAAAATTATGTTTAGACAATAGTTAATGGAATCGGAGACTATTGCCACTATTACTCCTGGTCCTGGTATCAGTCTACAAAACAGCATTATTAGTCCAGTCCTCCGAGGAGGGGACTAACCAACAGTGACAAGCCTACAGTTACAATTATATAGATGTAGAAAGGTTAGGACTTTTTTTACAAACCAAGTCTCATTCTCCTTTAACATTTTTTAGATTTAAAATGTTTCTGGGAGAAAATAAAAGGTGATAGTGAATTTTTAGTATTGGGAGCAATTGGTTAAATCTTCTGGTAGTGTCTATCTAATGATAATGTTAATGTATTAAAATCAGCTAGAAAAGTATGTATGTGTGTGTCTTTGTGTGTGAGCACTGTCTGGAAAAGTAGTGTTAACTAGAGATGGGACCCAGGTCCATCTCGGACCCGGATCCGACACGGAGCCCCTTGGTTCCGATATCTGAATTTCGGACGGATCATTCGGATTTCGGGACTTCAGAGCCTATTTTCTATAATTATCGAAAATACAATCGGAATCCAGATTTTTGGTTCTTCAGGATTTTCCAAGGTCTGTAAATCCGAAAACGGAACGAAACTTGACAGTTTCAGCCATCTCTAGTTTTAACATATCGTCTATTGTCTATGAAAGGACTTTTGAGCCTGAAATGCTCTAGAAACCACAGGGTGCTTTCTTCCTATCCATTGTGATTTGCTCACCCGTTTAGCTTATGTTCTAAGTTAGGATTTAACTATTTCTCTAAATAAATTATATAGTTTATAACATGTGACTAGCCTTGCTTCTTTGAGAAGAAGAAGGTTGGTGTTGGGAACACTTTCTTTTTTGTTCACGAGTTATCAAAGGGGAGGAGCGCTCCCCTGTTAATGTAGCACACCAGCCGTCACATGTATCTCCTTCCCCCCTCCATTTTCACTTTCCTATTTCCTAGGCTAAAGATGGAATTGGCCAGGGACACAGACATAACTATACTGATTAACATTGGTTTCACAATCACAACTGGCACTCCAACATATAATGGCCTACATTAGGGGTGTCCAAACATATCAGACTGGGGGCCACATGAGCGGGTGCTGCTTCCTTCCTCGATACACCCAGACCACTCCCTGCCCCAATGTGTCCATGCCTCACCTCACGCCTACCCGCAATTGGTAGACCCATGGCCTGAATTTTTATTTTTTAGTATTTATAATACCAAAAATGAGCCAACCAGTTAAAGTTGCAAAACCTTTGTTTAGCCGTTTACAAAAACATTTTTACCAAAACTTCATAACAACCCTTCTTGGGTTCAGCTCTGGGTCCAAACTTGTTAAATTCTTCTTTACTCTTATTTTTATGACTAGAAATGCTTGAGATTGTTAATTGGTGGAATAAACCATATTTCTGTATTGCATTACTTTTTACTATTTCCTGCATAGAATGAACATAATAAAGACATAAAAAATGGTAATTTCAATTGAAAAAAACGATACCAGCCCATTCGCTATTCCTCAATTTCCTTTCTTTTGCCCTATGTGCTGTTTGCAATTCACAATTAAAATCCCTTTTTCTGGGCCAGCATAGCTTTTCCGCTGTTCCTAAAAAGCCTAACGACAGCCAATCACCACTGGAGGGAAGTCCCAACGCCCATCCCATCTTATTTACTGTATGATAGACTGAACTTCTTATCTGTAGCTAAGAAATTCTCAGAAAATGATGCCAGAATTTTCTAAAACCACCATCTACTAATCACTAAGCCACTTCATTCCCCCTTTGGCTTCTAAAGAATTTAATATAATCAGTGTGAATCCTCTTGATTCCAGCATTTGGAAGCCATGCGTGTTTGACTGTATACAACCCCAGAACATAACAAGGGATGTTTGTCACTTTGCCAAGTACTTAATGAGGCCCTGCTAGGGACAGTTATTTATGAATTAGAACAATTTGCATACAAAATATGTTGTTTAGTCTGCCTCTCAGAGGGGGTAATGGCAGTTAATTATCCTATATATTATACTGCGCCTTCAATCAATCTTTTTTTTTTTTTAAAGAGGCAAGGAATCATTTATGTCTGGAAATCTATGGAGCTATTATTAGTTTGTAAGGAACATTGACTTTAAATGAAATGCCATGCTCTAAACAATGCTTAATTGTGTGAGCGCATAAAGCTTTAAGCAGTTCAATATTTCAGTAGGTTACTTAAAACAATTTATATTACAACCCTTCATTAGTGGACTATAATAGATCCAGCATATACAGGGAAACAGAACAATAAAATGACTACATTTTACTTAAAGACATAGATAAATACACAATATGCAATAATAATGCTAATTAGTTTTCCTGTGCTATTAATCTGCAGTAATAACCAATCAGATGTTATCTACCTGTAGCTAACATCTGATTGGTTGCTGCAAATGAATTTGAAAATGGGGAAACTTTTGCAACTGTATCAGTCCTCTAATTTCTTACTCTTTAAAGAAAAATGAATACAAGTGGAATTTTTCACAAGACAAGAAAGACTGATCATAGATGTATTTACATAGAAAGAGATTTTCATTATTAATCAGATTTCATTGTCCTGGCCGACCGTTGTCCAATATCAAGTGGTTGGCCAGAACGAAGCACTGCTGGTCGCAGCAAACGTAGCCACAGTCATCCCCGATCTGGTTGACTGACTTGGACAAACGGACATCGGCCTTGGCTGCACTAAAAAAATTCAATATTTCGAGCTGATCGACCGATACACTGAAGCGTAGGTCGGCTGGCCAGCCTGAAATATGTGTAAATTACAATAGCCCAAACCCAGTCAGTGAAGAGTGTATTTCCCATTTACCATACGATGACAAATCCAAGAAACCAGCATCTCATTTACAAAGGAGTCCAATGAAAATAATTATGTGGAAGACAGAAATCTCTAGGAAACTGCAGTGTTTAAATCTGTCATTTAGAATTTCCATCAAACAAAAATGATTCCTGGCTAAAAATAAAAAAAATGATGGTTCTCAATATGATGATTATTTGCTGAAATCCCCAGTAGTGCAAATCCATTAGAGACATTAAAGTAACTATTCCCTTAACATAAACTCTACGCAGCTCTGGTTGTTATTAGGTTCACATTCTCTCTTTCAGCTGCTTGTGAGACTCGTTCAAAAACAAACATATGTGATTATTTTCACGTGCTGAAATAAACATCCCTGAAGCCTTTTACACATGAGTCCACCTATGCTAACAAAATCTTAGGCTGCGAACAAATGAGTAGACCCCAACAATGTTGCTCCTGATCAATGCAACAATCAGTTTAACTATTGGTGATTTGGTGCTTGGTGCCCAAGTGGTGACATGTGTTCACTCTTGGCTTCATTTGTTAATCCTCGGGGAATGTGACGCTTGGGCGTTGGGCCTCATCCACAAAGGCTTAAAGGGGAACTGTGGTCTCCAATTCTTCCAAACTAGTAAGGATTATATAAAAAGCCTTTATTGTACCTTCAAAATAAAACCTAAATCACATCTCTAGATAAAATTTGTGAGAAGTTATTGCTGGAAAGGTTCAGTAATATTACTTCCTGGTTGAACACATCCTGTTTTGAGCCATGTGACCAGCTCTGCATTAATAGGCTCCCCTTCTCAACTGTAATTTTTTTCCCCTCAAGCACTTCCTGTTTTCCCCAGAATTAAATAATTTTAAATAATTTTTCCCAACCACCACTGTATCATTTTTTTTGTTGATCTGCCCCCTATTTCTTTAGATATCCAATCTAAAACATCTTATATTTCAGCTGTCAATCAAGTTCCTTGCTCTCAAAACTATTCTTCTGTGAGTAGTTTTACTGTAGCTGGAATGGTAACAGAGTTTTTACCGTTGGAATGCTGTATGCTGTGTGCAAGCTTGACAGTTGGTTTGTGGGGAAAAAGTCAGGTCGGATGGAAGTGGGAGTGGTTTAAAGAGGAAGGGGGGATATTGCTCCTAAACAATTGTGTGCTGGATTTGAGGCAGAAACACACGCAAATCAGAGTAAGTGCTACTTCCATGTATTAAATTATAGATTTAGATGAGGCAAAGTCTTTTTTTCAGTATAGTGTCCCTTTAAGTATTAACTGAGCATGCTTTGGCCCAGGGGGCAGAGGTTGTGGCAGAGGTCTGGTGATGTCACACAACCTACTGGAAATTTGAACATTCCCCCAATGTAATGTAGAGATATTCCGCCAGTATGCATTCAAGATATAAATGCATGTCTGGTTATCCATAAAGGACAGATCATCATTCAGCTATTGATTTTCCTTCAGATTATCAGGCAAACTGATTCAATTATCTGTTCAGTGAGCAATCAGATTTAAATGATTGAATGAGTGTACCCAGCCAAAGCTACTTAGAACAGCATTGTGGATTCCAAATCACCTATGTTGATGATAGAAGATACGTACAGTATAATCAAGTCATATAAAGATCGTCCTTGGCTTGTCAACACATTGTGACGAGTAAAGCGTAAATACATCAACCTGTCAAGTTTAGTTGGTTAAGACGCATGCAGGAAAAACTGGGAAGGGAGCCCATAAAGCACCAGGGATCAGCAGGGAACCCAGCCAGGTGTCATCACATAGTCCAAGGGCATCTGGAGAGAATTGATTATTGGGGGAGGGGCTACCAGATACCACTGGGGTACCCTGAAAGCCCAGGTCAGCAGAAGTAGCCCACCAGCCTAATGCACATGCCAGCTGGATGTTCCCTCGAGACAGGTGAGCAATGACTGCTTGACTAGGGTTGCTGGGTACTCTGAAAAGCCTGGCTCTTTGTCCTGAAGATAGATTTAAGCCCTAAAGGGTAACGTCCTCCAGCTGTTTCTATACTCTGCCAGGGTACATGGCTTGGTTGAATGCTGTAGTTTTAGTTTAGGGGGACCCAAGGTCAAATGTCCTGGTTTGCCTATTTCTATAGTTTTTCAATAAAATATTAAGGCAAAAATGTTGCTACTTTATAAATACAAATGAAATGTCAACATGGAGAAAATGTCAATGTCTGGCTGGGAAAAAAAACCCAGTCCTGTTGCTTTAGAAAGAAACAGGCATATGCCATTTTTTTCTATTGTACTGGATGAAAGTACCAATTTATGAATTTTATAATTGCAGGTCTTTCCCTATCATTTATGCAGACGGTATGTCTTAGAGTTAGAACCCGAGGGATAAAAAAACCCAAAAAAACTTACTTCTTATATATCATGGAAATTCTATCACATTGTTTGTAACACAGACGGGATTAGAACACCGAATGAGAACTGAAATAAAAACACCATATGGGGCATCCAGCATTAACATCCCCTCATCCAGTAGTCAGGTGGTTACGGGCTCTTACAGACAGTGAAAGCAGATGTTAGCTATTTACCATGTAGGAAACCCAAGCTGGATTAGATTTCAGAAGTATGCATTAATCAGAACATGATATCTAATCCAAGGTATATACTGTTAAATCATAAACTGACATTATTTCAGAGTTTTAAAGCTAATCTCATGCCATAAGATCATTTCATACCATAAAATGAATGATTGGTGTAATTTTTAGGATGTTAAGCTTCTCGTGACAAGAGCAGGGTAATTGATCAGGAAATGGAATGCGTTTTATATAGGTTGTTTTATGTGAAGGCTTTAAAATGGGAATGATATTAGGTATTTATCATATTTATATGAACTTAGCAGGCATCTATGTTACCCGCCTAAACTATGTTAGATCGTTATCAGCCAATATGGTCAACAATTGCAACAACCAGCAACTTTTTGCACGTACATGATCAAACTGGCCTAGAAAAGTGATCCATCTGGGCAGCCATTGTGTGCAGTGTAGTAAAGTATAAAGGGGGGGGGGGATGTTTCCCAATACCAGAAATCATCCTTGTTTTTAGAAACTAGTTTTTTAAACTATCCAATGTACATATCATCACCACAACCAATACAGAAATCTGTACAGAAATCTGCAGTAATAGTTTTTAGAACAAACATTAAAGATCAAACCAGACACAGCTCCAGCCATTAAACAGGAACAACGCTGAGGTAAGTAAAACTTCACTTTTATTAATTAGTATAAAAACATCACGACCCAAAAACCTAAGGACCCACTCTCTTGGAAGGAAAGGAGGAGTGGCCTGACGCGTTTCACGGAACTTCGGCTTCTTCAAAGGAACGAACATTCTAAAGACCATTATTTGTATGCCTGTAGATAGCTTTTGGGACACACAAGCAGTGACTTTACAGGCGCATGCAACCAATGTCAGTTGTCCATTCATCTGGGCATCAGATGAATGGACGATAAGACATGCAGAGTAGTCACGGGCGATTGTGCAGTCTCCTGTGGATGGCTACTTTTTCCACGATCGTCCTGACCAACCACTCAATAGTGGTGACTGGTTGGCCGGGAGAAAGAATCGTAATGTGTGTGCCTATCCTTAGTTTATGTCATCAGCCAAACTAGCTATTTTCCAACCATTTTTTAAGCAATGTAATGTAAGGGATTCAGCCTTTAATGAAACAACCAGGGCAGAAAGTAATTCATTACATTAAAGATATTCTAAACCACTGTCTTTGCAATACCTCAAAACGACTCTAAACCCATTTCCAAGACCACTACATCTTGCTTGACTTTACATTGTTAAACTCTCGTTAACATGCTTGTCAAAGAAGGCCCAATGATCGACAATATATGTTGTCCGTGTTTCTAAGAAACACCATGAAACACAATCAATAAACTATTTATGTTTTGTTTCATTGCTGTCAAAAGAAACAGAGCATTGAGTTTATTGCCCCTGATAGGTTGTCCCAGTCACATAGAAACAAAATACTGGCAATTAGATCAACCTTATTATCATTAGCATTATCCATTGATGACTCTCCTATCTATTAAATAAAATGAAATATCCATTTATTTCTACATAATTAAATTAAACCCCAATGAACATAGCAGAAAAAAGTGAGTCCAGTTCACACACATTCACAGGCCAATTTAATATAGATTCCTGTTACCATGGACGTTATTCTATAAAATGCCAGCATCTGGAAATTCGGGTCCTCAATCAAGGATTTGTCATTCTAATTAGCTTATGTTTTTCAACTAGTAGACAGCCAGCTCAATAGATTTAAAAGCCGCAGAATTGTCAAGATTTGATAACCATTGTAATGTATTATTAGGGTCTGTCAGTGTTTGAAAACCGTTATTACAGCCAGGAAAAAAGGCTTTTTGTTTTGTCTTGTAAAAACCCGAGAAATATGTAAACACACCTACACTGTATTCATTACCTTTCTCAAGCCCATCAGAATGTGTACTTATGCCAGACACTTTGTCCATAGATGCATTATGCTGTTTATGCAAATTCTGAGTTTGAATAAAGTCTGTAAAATGGTTACTCTGCCGTAGCTTAGCAGTCAATACGTTTTACAGCATCTTGATTGACGGGGGATTGAAACAGAATTTGATGGCAGAAAGTGCAGGCAGTTTGAATTTTTCTTTTTTACATTTTATTTTGCAATTTTTCCCCTTTAGTCAGTCTTACTATACCTATATGAGTATTATTTGTACATGTTCAGTGAAAAATATCATAATTTTTAAAATTTCTACAGGGAAATGTAATAAAAGATCTTATTGTTAAAAATGGTGCTAATTTTGTCCCAACCAATCAGATGTTTTTTACCATTTGAAAGCCAACATGTGATTGGTTTGGGCAAAATTAGCACCATTTTTTACTGTAAGAATTTTAAAAATCATGATATTTTTCACATATTTATACATACCTAGTTATTCTACGTATTCCCATTTTGAAAAATCAGTTGAATTTATACCCCTTGCTATTCCCTGCTGTTGACATTAGTGAGCTACATTCAGCGTAAGATTTTAATGCCAGCATAGTTAAAATCCCGCTGTAAGTAAATCCCTTTTCGGTATATACTCCCGACCGCTAATGTGATATTACATTCGTGTGGGGACATTTACCTGCAGTGATTGTGGCTCCGGGTAAAAGAGGCCCAAAGGGTAGAGGGAAAAGACAAACTGGAAATGATAAAAAAGCATAAAAAATGAATGAGAAAACCATACAAATATATATATAATGTTGATTTGAACCCCACTGTATTAAAGGGTATGTACATTGAAAAAATAGTTTTTTTTTTAAATTGCCCATTACTGGAAACTATAATTTTTTACAACTATCACTGTACCATTACTTTGTTGATCTGTCCCATATTTATTTAAATATCTAATTTAAAGGTAAGGTGCTTCAAGTGTTAAAGGAAATCTATACCAAAAAAAATTGGTTATTTTAAATTGACCATAACTGGAAACTATAATTCTTCCCAACCACCACTGTATAATTTTTTTGTTGATCTGCCCCCTATTTCTTTAGATATCCAATTTAAAACTTCTTATATTTTAGCTGTTTTAGCTGGAATGGTAACTGAGTTTTGACAGTTGGAATGCTGTATGCTGTGTGCAGGTTTGACAGTTGGTTTGTGGGGAAAAAGTCAGGTCGGATGGAAGTGGGAGTGGTTAAAAGAGGGAGGGGGGGATACTGTTCCTAAAATGTGTGCTGGATTGAATGCATGCAGCAACACATGTAAATCAGATTAAGTGCTACTTACATGTACTTAATTATAGATTAATATGAGGCAAAGTCATTTTTTCAGTATAGTGTCCCTTTAAATTCCCTAATAATAAACTTGTGCGGTGTACAAGTACTGGATTTTGCTGCTACTGGAATGGTGTAACTGTAACTGGATTTGTGACAGTTGGAGGATTCCATCTCCATTAGTGCTAGATGATAAAGATTGCCAATCATGCTCAGTTTTAAAAAAAGTCAAGTTTGAGGAAAGAAGGAGTCGGTCAAGAGTAAATCTGTATTGAAGGCATGTAGCAACACACACCTCAAAGTAAGTGCTGCTTACATGTATTTAATTATAGATTAAGATGAGGATGTGATGAGATTAAGTAATTTTTTAGTATACATACCCTTTAAGAAACATATGTACTAACACTTACCTCAAACATGATGTCATTGCAATGACTTAAATCTAACCTATTCTTTAAAAGCTCCACCATAACTGGGACTGTTTGACACCAAATTAAGCCATAAACATTGTAAACAGTTTATGTTCTATACTTGCACATGTAATAGCTTGTTGGTATGTGGTGCCATATTGGACCTGGGGATGTTAATACAGTTATCCTTCAACAAGAATGTCTCTTGTGTTAATTTGAAAGCAGAGTTCCAGATACACTACAAACATCAATAGGGCTAACACCAATAGCCAGAGAGAGAAAAAGAAAGAGAACTTGTGACTTCAAAAGTATGCATTTTTAAAATACACTGGGTACCTATGGCAGGGAGGTGGGGCTAGGCCACACTGAATCGCTTTTGAGCGTGATCCTATCACGAACTTCACAAATCCGGTCCGCTCGAGGATCTGCAAATTTTCGAAAAAATTCGAAAATCCGCGAGCGGACCCATTAAAATGAAAAAATCCTCGAAAATCCGAAAAAAATTCGGAAGTTCGGAAGGCGGAAAATCCGGAAAAATCCGCCATTCGCGAATGGGAAAATTCCGCGGCTGATCGGATCCGCGAACCGGCCATCCCTAATCACAATCCGATCACACTTTTAAAACCGCACACTGGTGTAGCCCCGTTGATGTGGCCATACATGCAATCGGCTTTTTTTGCCTGTTTGCATGCGCTCCGATTGTGAATCACCGACCTATTGCAATCGCAAGAACGCGCACATTACAGTGTGGCCTCAGCCGTAGCATTGATCAATCCTACCTCTCATTTTGCGGAGGAGATACAGCACTTTCAGTTTTTATCTATCAGGTTAGTCCTGTATTGCTAATCAAAATGATTGACGTAACTACCAGGGGAGCAGCCCTTGCAAATACAGGGGGGCCTGGGAGGCTATGGGGGCCCATCTAATTACTTTCCCCATGGCAGATACAGCATCCCCCTCAGAAAACCACTGTAACTAAAGGGGGCCCTATTTTTCTGTACAGAAATCCCTGTTGTTAATTTTCCTTTCCTTTAGCTCAGTGAGCACAAACATGCTCTGCTCTGTGTAGTAAGCAGAGAGAAAAATTTTCACTAATCAGCTGTTTTCTTCCTAAAGGGGAAATAATAATGTGGAAGTTAAATTGAGCTGGCTTTTTGAAGTAAAATATGTTGTTTATTTCAAACAGGGATATACTGTAGTTAGTTAGAAAATACATAGAAAGACATTTTATTTATCAGTTTCTGTGGTAAATGTGTATTAGGCTAGAGATCTCTGTTTCTATAGAGGTTCATTATTTAATAGCAAATCATCCAAAATTAGCATGTCTTTTTTTCAGTATCTCTCCTTTAATTTACAGAACCTTGTTCTCTAAAATAGCCTTAGAGGTGCAAAACGATGCACATCTTCTTAATCTGCAGCAGCCAACCAGATGTCATCAAATATTTTCTATCTGTAGAAGACCAGTAAAAAGGTCTCATCTGATTGGATGAGCAAAATATTTGCACCTCTTATTAAATAAGCCTGACTTGAAGATGGGTAAATGTGCATATAATTTGTTGTATCAAATTGTGTTTAACTATTTATCAATGAAGAAATGTGACTCTACAGAGAATCGTGTTCAGCTATTTTTAGTAATAAGTATTGTGGGGGTGGATGTAATACAAACAGGAAGTTTCTATGTAAATTGGCATTCCTACATCTTAGAGAAGAATACAGTAAATCCAAGTTTAAAGTCCTGTTAATGTATTCCACTGCACTTACATTCAGTCTTGGCAGAATAACACAATCCTGACTCAAGACTGAATGATTTCTTTCATACACAGTATGCATAGTATCAAGGGCTTAAAAAAAACTCAAGAATGTGCACGAATAATAAATTATCTCCAATATTGAGAAAAACACCTACACATTAAATGCATGTTATTTATTTGAGCAAAAAGGTGTAGACCAATCAGATAATTTGACTAGTAAACCAGTAAAAAAAGCTAACATCTGGTTGGTTGCTGCAAATTAATAACGCAGGCACCAGTTATTACATTATATACACACACGCACACACACATCTCTTATTAGTATTCTTGTTATTGTTGGGGGAAAACAGAATATGCCAGAGAAAACCGTGCAAGGGGGAAATTAAATTCATCGCAGAGGTAGGTATTTGAATCAGGCACTGACTGCAAACACCCTGCTGCCCTATAAAAAGTAGAGATGGCCGAACTTCCGAAAGTTTGGTCCGTTTTCGAACTTTCGAACTATATGGAAAGTTCAAAAACGGACCCATTAAAGTCAAATAGTTTGAAAAGTTTGAATGAAATACAATTAAAGGGCATGTCCACCCTTATACAACACTTTTGACATCTAATAGTATGCCTTCCCCCAGCCCCAACCGCTATAAACTAATTTTAAGAAAGTGCCCAGATCTTTACTTAACTTCCCTCTCTCCTCCGACTCCCGGCCCGGCCTTCTGCTTGCAAGACACTGCAAGCAGGGGGCAGGACCAGCAGCCGCATCCCTGATTGGCTGAGAGGCAGCCAATCACGGACCCGGCTGCCGGCTTCTCAGAATGCCGGGGGAGAGAGAGAAGGTAAGTAGAGTTCGGGGGACTTTCTTAAAATTATTTTTTAGCGGTTGGGGCTGGGGGAAGAAATACTATTATATTGACAAGGGGTTTTATGGTAGGAGGAGGGATCGCAAAACAGGAGGGAGAGGGAGGGGGAGAAGGGCTGCAGTATGCATGCCAAACTTCTCCCGGAGGCGAGACAGGAGGCAGAGTCCTATATGGACTCTGTTATCCTCCTGGTGGGCAGTTTTTGGGACTTTGGGGGGGGACTACAGGAGAACCATATGGAGCTGGGATGTGAGGTAAGGATTTTATTACACTACATGGTGGGGCCATTAGTGGGGGGGATTATAGTTTTGGTAGTGGACATGCCCTTTAAAATATCAATGGTAACTTAATGTAAATGGCTCTGGGACCTGGGAAATGGTCTGGGTACATGTTTGAATATTCAGAACTTTCAAAAAATCTATTTTATTCTCTCGCGTGCTACTTTCGAGCTCTCACGTTCGATTTTCGATAATTATCCCATAAACGATTCGAACATTCGATAATTATCCCATAAACGATTCGAACATTCGATAATTATGCCATAAACGATTCGAAGATCGTTCAGTTCGATTATCAAATGTTCAAATCGTTTATGGGACAATTATCGAATGTTCGAAAGTCCGAGAAATCCAGGTCCGGGGTAGTTTGAGAAGTCCGAGTCCATTCAAACTCGATAAGTTTGGCTCGAACTCGGGTTCAAGTTCGGGTTCTAGTCCTTCTTTAATCAGATGCGACTTGCAAACATGTAAGTATTAGACCTAATTATGTAGCATTAACTTGACATATTTGGTATGACCCTGTATTGCAACAAAGGACAATATCCCCATGGTTAAACTAAATTTATACTGTGACATATTTCCAGATTAATGGTGTAGCAGCAAGCAGGCCCCATAGTCAATGGGAGCATTGAAAAAAAGGTTTTGGAACAATTTATCAATGAGATTGCATTGTGACATCATTACTATAAATGTATACAGAATAGTTAAGAATCTGGAGCCCTTACTCAGCAGACTTTATTTCTGTAAAAACAAAAAAAAGTTCTTAAATGGTGTTTTAACACTCAGTCCAATTGGGCTGGCCACACTAGGTGTGCGCTAATCGAAACATGCACGCAATTGCTGCTACACAAAGTAGTGTGGCCTCGGACTAAATCACTATCCTTGCTTGCTCCTCACCTTGAATTTGAACTTTAAATACATTGATTTCGATACCCTCATGGGTATGTGATAGTTTAGTAGTTGCTGGATAGCATAAGACTACACATTCTATTAAACAATTATAAAACCAGATAGACAAAATGGTAATTTTCATTTTTAGGAGCTATAGATAGCAATAAGAATGTTAAAGGGACACTATACTGAAAAATACTTTTCCTCATCTTAATCTATAAATCAATATGTGTAAGCAGCACTTACTCTGAGGTGTGTGTGTTGCTGCATGCCTTCAGTCCAGCACATGTTTTGCTCAGGTGCAGTATCCACCCTCCCTCTTTTAACCACTCCCACTTCAATCTGACCTGACTTTTTTCCCACAAACCACCTGTCAAGCCTGCATACAGCATTGCAACTGTCAAAACTCTGTCACCATTCCAGCTACAGCAAAACTGCTCACAGAATAGTTTATGACAGCAAGGCATCTGATTGACAGCTGTAATGTAAGATGTTTTAGATTGGATATCTAAAGAAATAGGGGGAAGATCAACAAATAAATGATACAGTGATAGTTGGGAAGAATTATAGTTTCCAGTTATGGTCAATTTAAAAAAACTTTTTATTTCAGTATAGATGCCCATTAAACTCTGTATTGAGTTCAATAGATTCAAGATTTTTTTACTAGTATACACACTTCCAAATTCATCCAGGGATTAGTCAGATTGCCTCTTGGTCAGAGTAACCCTACATCAGGATCAAGGTTTAGGAGTGGAACAAACAGGAAAAACAGGGCCCGATATTCCTGACTGACGGATTACCAATCAGATTTATTAGTAGCTTGTACAGTCGTGAATTAAATTGGTATATTTTGTTGTAACTAATCCTGAAGACCAAAGGATCTTACCGAAATGTCTGATCGATTGGACTGGCCTATTTTGCCAAAAACATAGCCAGGAAAGTTCAGTCAGGTCAGAAATGATGCCTGATAATTCAGCCTTATTGAGCGAAATATCACTTGTGGCAGTCATCTGGGCTGAACTGCCAAAGCATTAGCCCTTAGATTTTACATTAACCCTTAGATTTTACATTAGCCCTTAGATTTTACATTAGCCCTTTGATTTTGCATTAGCCCTTAGATTTTACATTAGCCCTTAGAAGTTTACAGGATCTTAATACTATATCAAGGAAACTCATCCCAGACGTTAAAGGGGAATCTCAAAAAAAAAAAAAAATAGGGTGAATTTTGAGGTCATTTGAGTCCCGATCTGTGCTGCTCTCCAGATGGGAAGTTTTTTTAATGTATTGATTAATACAATAGAATAATAATGTATTACGAACCCGAACAGACATTCACCCCCATAGGCTGGGTACACACAGGGGACTATTTGTCCTGACCGAGTGTTCATTACGAGTGAGCGCTCGGCCGTGAAAAATGTCCGTCGGTCGTGGCAAATTCGGCCGTGGCCAAAAATGCAAGCAATCGATTGAGTGTTCCCATAGGGAACCGCATGATCGATTGTAATCTTCCGACACGTCCAATCGTTCGTTCGTTCAATCGAGGTCAATATCGGCTGGTGTGTGCCCAGCTTTAGGATTAAATAATCTGTTGACGTGATGCTCTACTAAACTACAGCAGTAAAATTTACAGTTATTCCAATAATTCAGATTTCCAATTTACAAAATGTAGAACCTTTCCCAGTATAATCCCACAAACTGGAAATTTCTACATTCAAATAAAATACGGGGGGAAAACTGTTCATTTTTATTTATTGCTGCACTCCGGGAAACAACGTGAATTTCTAAATGTGTTTAGCATTTGTGAAAGTGAAGAATGGAAATTCCAGTATTGAACTCCTGTTTCAAACAGCAACATTGTCCGAAGGGGAACAGATGGCCATAGAGAATACTATTCATATAGTTCAGAGAAAAAGAAAAAAAAAGACACCCATAATGACAGATCGTGCTGTTTCCCAGCGAAGCATGAAAACTGACATTGAGAGTTACAGGAAACAAGGAAAACTCTTCCCAGCTTCTTGCTACAGGCAACTGTTTGGAGAGACTTTTGAAAGCCAACACACACGAGGAAGAATATGAAAAGAAGGGGAGGGGGACAGATACGTTAGTCAGATCAGGCCAGGACCGGGATTTTCCTGTCAAAAAATCGAACAAATGAATGAAAAGGCAGAGCAGCTGCTTTCTCTGACACACACACAAAAAATGTCCAATGTCCCTCAGTCAAACCATCCACAAAAGGTCCTTCCCGCAAGGATGAATTTCTGCATTGTAACAGCGAGGTTACAGAAAGGATAGTTCACGTTTAATTGTGAAAGGATCCCAGCAGTGTCCCATTGTATTCCCATACTGACATTTTAAATTGTCTTCAATTGTGCCTTATTAATTGTCTAAGGCGGTGTAAATGTTTTATAGAGTGCCCTCAAAGATGTTTCCAGTCAATACAAATAATAGCTTTCTAGAAATGCTGAAAAGTAAAAGCCAATGATCTTTATCGTTTATTTTGGGTTGAGGGTCGATGTTATATATGAAATGAAATGGAGCATTCACTACCTATTAAGGAGTATTCAGTGTTAAAAATGTTATTGATGGGATATATTAGGAGATTTGTGGTTTTACTGATGGCGACAATAGCAAGGAGGTGTTTAACTTAATGAGAAAACATCTCTTTCTGCAGTTGTGCCTTTGCATATCTCGTTTCTCTTCCCTTTTTTTTCTTAATAAACTGCAGCAATATTCTGTAAAAAGCAGATTGGAATCTACTAACGGTATGATACCTCATTACTGCAGGTACTTTAGCAAGCAACCTTACTTTGCCATGAAGGAATGGTTGTGGATTTCATGAAATGCGGCAAGAACAGAATAAAGACTTGAAAATGTAAAACTTCACTTGAAGGCAAAAATAATTTTCTGCTAAGAAAATTACAAGCTGAGGTATTATATATCATTCGGGCATTACTGTATCGGTTCTGGCCATATTGTTGCCCTACGCAACCCTCCACTGTCTCAGTGTGCCATTTTAAAGCTACTAACTAAAGTGAAATAGTATCTTTAACACAGAATTATATATTCAGAGGGAAGGGGGTGTTTTTAGGGTTTAATGGCCCTTTCAGTATCAGACCTGACACCACTTAAGTCCAGTGACACACAGACGAGCGTGTGAACGAGGCCTTTACAGAGCAATCAGAAAGTTCCATCTGTTTTGGAATCCATATGAGTATCTTTCACTTTAGACATGGATAGTGATATGTTTTTGTTTGTTTTGACTTTTGTCTTTACAAGACACATCAAGTTTCCTGTTTAGATTAAACACAGTTGATTAAGTTAAGTGCCATGTAATACTAAACCAGGCCATTTATCCCTTTAGTTACAGGAGATGATTGAAAAATATTCTCAGAAGCAATAACTTAACATGAATGCATCCCTTAGGTTCCTATTATTAAAAAATGGCTTAACTTACCATACATACAGGGAGATTCATTAAAAGTTCTTATCGGTTAAAATGGTGCTAATTTTGCCCCAACCAATCAGATCTTATTTAACATTTGTAAGCTTACATCTGATTGGTTGGGGCAAAATTAGCACCATTTTAAACGATTAGAACTTTTATTGAATAACCCTGATAGAATTAAGATTCTACTTGCCTGACAGAAATGAACTATGAAGATCCGAAACTAACGGATGATGTTAGAGTTGTTTTTCTATATTAACAGGGAGATGTAATAAAGGTTCTTATTGTTAAAAATGGTGCTGATTTTCTCCCAACCAATCAGATGTTAGCTTTCAAATGGTAAATAACATCTGATTGGTTGGGGCAAAATTAGCACAATTTTTAATGATAAGAACCTTTATTACATCTCCCTGTAAGTGTATTAATGGTAAAGCTTCAACCAGTCCACACCCAGACAATGAAAATTGATTGATCTTGCTGAAGAAATAGGATGCATGCAAAAACAGCCATACGTTAGCGCACAGAGAGAGACTAAGAGTCTGCTGCAGTGACCTCTTGCTTCATCTAACTTCCTCCTTCTCTGTCCAGCAGTGGACCAACACTAGCACCCATAAGGCTTGGCACTTCCTGGACTTGGTCTTTACTAAAAAAAAAATTCTGTATCACAGTTTGTCAGCATCACCTTCCCTCTCTCGGATCACAATCTAATTACTTTTTCTACCACCTACTCCCCCCTCTCCTCTGATACTCCATCTAGTGTCCTTGTTCGCAAGATTCGAGCAATAGACCTCCAAGCTCTATCCTCCTCTCTCAGTTCTAGCCTCGCTGCCCTCTAGCCTGATTCTAGCCCTGAATAATATTTGTATAACTCTATCTTATCAACTCCTTTGCCCCTCTACAAACCCATAATCATCACCCCACTGACCCCGTCCTTGGCCCAATTCAGAAACCAAATTCCAAAGCTACTGTACTCGTGCAGCTGAGCTGTGAAAAAAGTCAGGCGGACTTTTAGCACTACAAGCCCATTTTAATCTTAATTCAGCTCTTTCTGCAGCAAAACTCTCCTACTTTAGCACACTAATAAACATTAACAAAAATAACCTACATCATCTATTTTCGCTATTTAAAACTCTCTTGCAGCCTTCGTCTACGGACACTCTTCATTCCACTAACGATTCTCAGGATTTTGCAGACTACTTTAGAGCTAAAGTAGATGAAATCTGCACTCTAATTCCTACACCCCAAGACAACTCACACTTTCTTCTGCTTGCCCCACCACCTGCAGTTCTGGAATCTGTCACCCTTGTCTCCCAGTCTGAAGTCTTCAACCTCCTTGTTGTCCTCACCACTTGTGTACCCTTAATCCCATGCCCTCCTTCTTATTCAGACACTGCTTAAATACTTTCCCTTGCTCTTGCCCTTATTTTTAATTCTTACCTTATCTCTGAGATTTCTCCTGCTGCCTTTAAACATGCGTGTGTCAAACCTTTTCTTAAAAAACCTTCTCTGGACCCTACCTGTGTCTCAAACTACCACCCTGTCTCGCTTTTACCGTTTGAATCAAAACTCTTAGAACAACTCATCTCTGCTGGTGTGTAGCTCCACAGAAGCGGTGGGTGTGCAAATTTTGCAAGAGCAGGGGTAATAGTAGAAATACCATTGAAACCACATGTGCATAAAAATATATGTCAATGATCTATGTCCGTACAACAGGAAGGTGTTAGATACATTTTTATGGTCAAAGATGCAAATTTTAAACCTCTCACGTTGTTTCCAGCTTCCTTTGCTAAGATTGGATCTCTGACAGCCTTCTGTAAACTTACAGATCATATTAAGCTGGTGGTTTTAATGTGTGAATAATATTTTTACCCTGACATTATTTAGGAAATAAAGATTCTGTTTACCTTGGTTATGATCTAATTCAACGATGTGACCGTGCTATAGTTCAGTGGGGAAGGTGGTTTCCTGTTATGATAAACTTGTTCTTTTAATCCTAATTATATATACACAACAAAGGAACCGCACAGCATGGTTATAACCCAGTGCTAGGAAACAGTACACAGGTAATGCCAATGGGCACAGTCAAATTAATTAAAATGTGTGTATTTGTTACAAACTGTAGCAAACTGTAGTAAATCTAAATCCCTTATTTGGTTTGCGATGAATGATGGTAAAGTCCCTGGGGTTTTGATTTATTTTTGTCAATGGTTCTTAAACCAATCTTTAACTAACTAACTCTTGATAAAGTGGACATTTGCCATGAAACACGTTGAGTGTTCTAGCCTCCATATGTGTAGTCAAAGATATGCTATTTAAGGTTTGAAATAATAAAGAGTTGATGTTTTGTAACCTGGTGCCTACCTTTTTTAATTTGTATGCTGTATGGATACCAGTGGTAAGAATGATTGTGTCATGATCCCATTGATGTCCAGACGGGACGCTGGTCTGAACGCGATGCGTCTGTGCACGGACAGGTAAGTCCAGGACTGTAACATTGCCCCCCATGGCAACCTCCGGGTGCCCTGAGACATAGTTCATTTGGAAAGCCTTGTTTAGATGAGGAGCATGAACCTGTTCTGCCGGTTCCCACAGGTTCTCTTCAGGACCAAAGACCTTCCACTTAACCAAATATCTCAGCTTTCCAGCAGATACCTTGGCATCCAAAATAGTCTCAACTTCGTACTTCTCAGCATTCTCAACCAAGACAGGAGGTGGAGGAGCCAAAGAAGAAGTATCTTTAATGACTTAGAAAGATCTAATTCGAAAGCCCGTGGGATTGATACATTTCTTAATAAGAAAAAGTCCAATGAAGGTAGGTCCTAATTTGGCTGAAGGCCCACCTTAACTCTCTCTTCACTAAAGATTCTAGGATGAAGGGAAAAGTAAAGTCCGCAAGAACTCTTAAATTGAGTAAACTTTGCAAGGTCTCTGGAAAATCTGTCAGGCAAGGGAACCTTAGGCTCAGAGGTGGTCCCTTGGGACACGACCTGTGAAGTTTGGGGCACTCCAGGAGACATAGGCTTTAACCTAGCATCAAGCTGAAAATATACTTGTCGTGCCTCCTGTAGGGCTCCCTGTAGTTTGGCTACTTATCTATAAAGGTCTTCTACTGGACTGACTCCAGTGGGATTCATTCTGGCTGCCAGTTACTGTTAATGTTCTTCCGGTCTATGAGACCCCATCTGGATGCCGAATCTTAGTTTTAGCCAGGCTTCCCCAGAGCCTCTGATGGTGAGGATGTTGTGCGGCAAAGCAGGCACCAGGTCACGGCTCCAGAGGAGAGCGCCATAAAATCCAATTCCACAATGTGGAGAAGGCAGCAAGAATAGAGAATTGGAAACTGGCAGGAATGAGGACCAATGTAGAACTGGAAGCAGCTGGAGCAGACTGGCAGATATGGAGACCAAGGAATAAAACAGGAATCAGCAGAATCAGCAAAATGCAAAAAACAAGGCTTGAGGACAAAATAAACAACAGGGTCATCCTCCTACGATGTGCACACATGTACAAGAAGAAGATCGGATCTGTCAGTAGGACCAGGAAGAGGCCGGGACCTGCGGCGCCCGCACCTGTGCATCAACACTGGCAGGCATGCAAACGGTAACCCGGCCTGATCATGCCGCGTGTGCCCACGCATGAACGCCGACACGTGCGGACAGGTAAGTCCAGGACTGTAACAGTAACATTTGCAGTTTTGGAATTTCATTCAGAATCTGGTGGTGCCCTTAGGAAGGACTGTGGTCAATACTGTCTATATTATGGATATAAAAAGATACCAAAGGTATCAAATTTAAACTTGTGTCATCTGTCCCGACCGTAACCCCTAATAAACAAATGTACAGATGCAGAGACCTGCATAATCTCGTCCCCCATTCGCACTCTGCCCCCCTTTAACAACTTATCTCCATGCCCTGTTTCTCTGACCCTGACCTTGCAGCTGTCAACTACCATACAACTGTTTCCAATGCCCTCGACTCTGTTGCTCCCTTATCCACCCGTCACCTTAGTCGCAAGGACCCACAACCGTGGCTTACAGTTCAGATAAAAAAGTCAAAAAGGCAATCCTGCATAGCCGAACGACTCTGGCGCAAGAGTAACAAAAATAGAGACTTTCTTGAATTTAAAAGTGCCCTCTACAGGACCAGAAGTGCTTTATCCTTAGCCTTCTCTTATCCTTCTCTTCACTCATATCCACACAGTCCCATAACCCGAAACAGCTCTTTAAAGTATTCAACTCCCTGCTCTGTTCGCCTCCTCCTCTGCCTACGCCCTGTTTATCAGCTGATGAAATATTCAAATTGGTTTTCCTATGCACCCTACCTCCTCCGTACAGCTTCCGAGTTCTACCACTGCACCGGCTAACCTCCCTTCATTGGTTAATCCCTTTAATTGCACCCTAACGAGCTTCACCACTATTATAGAACAGGGACTCTTATCTCTAGTATCCAGGACACGTCTCACCACCTGCCCCCTTGACTCCATTCCCTCTCATCTTATTCCCCCTCTCCTCTTCCTTCATACCAGCCCTAAACTCTCCCTTTAATTTTTCCCTATCCACTTGTATTTTCCCCTCCCCATTTAAACATGCCTTGATCTCCCCTATACTTGAAAAACCCTCCCTTGACCCGGCCGCTCTTTCCAGCTACCGGCCTTTCTCCCTTCTCCCATTTGCTTCCAAACTACTGGAAAGACATGTCTATGCAGATCTGGTCAGTCACCTGTCTGCTAACTCTCTCTTTGACCACCTCCAGTCAGGTTTTCGCCCTAACCACTCCACGTAAACTGCCCTCACTAAAGTGACCAACAATCTACTTAGTGCTAAATCTAAAGGTCACTACTCTTTGCTCATTCTTCTTGATCTGTCCTCTGCTTTTGATACTGTCGACCACCCTCTACTTATTCAGATCCTGGCCTCCTTGGGTATCCAGGACACTGCACTTTCTTGGCTATCCTCCTATCTCTCTGGTAGGACCTTTAGTGTTTTCCACTCTGAAATTAACTCCACCCCTCGCCCCCTCCCTGTGGGGGTCCCGCAAGGCTCAGTACTCGGTCCTCTTCTTTTCTCCATCTACCCCTATGGCCTTGGACAACTCATTAGTTCATTTGGATTCCAGTATCACCTGTATGATACCCAAATTTACATCTCTGCCCCTGATCTCCCTACAATGACATCCCAGGTCCCCGTCTGCCTTAGTGCCATCTCTGCCTTCATGTCCTCCCGCTTTCTCAAACTCAACATGGACAAGACTGAACTTGTCCTTTTCCCACCCTCACAATCTGTTCCCCTCCCTTGTCTTACTATTAATATTAACAACACACCTATATCACCATCTCCTCATGTCCGCTGCCTGGGAATAACACTAGATTCCGATCTTTCTTTCAAACCCCATGTCAGTTCGCTTGCCAACTCCTGTCGGCTCCAACTCAAAAACATCTCCCGCATCCGACCCTTCCTCTCGAATGAAGCTACAAAAATCCTAGTCCATGCCCTAGTCATATCCCAGCTTGACTACTGCTACACACTCCTGTGTGGTCTACCAAACAACCGCCTGGCTCCACTTCAATCCATCCTCAACTCTGCTGTCCGGCTCATTCATTTCTCTTCTTGCTCCTCTAATGCCTCTCCTCTCTGTCAATCACTCCACTGGCTGCCCATCATGCAAAGGATCCGGTTCAAGCTGCTTACCCTATCCTATAAAGCACTATCCAACACAGCCCCTTCATATATCTCAGAGCTGTTTCACTGATATCATCCCAGACGCAACTTACGCTCCACACACAATCTCCAACTCTCATTCACCCTTGTCACCTCTTTCCACGCCCACATTAAGAACTTTGCTCGTGCTGCCCCTCTGCTCTGGAACTCCCTTCCTCCATCTGTCCGTCATTCACCATCCCTTAATACCCTCAAATGTAACATTAAAACCCACCTCTTCAGGTAAGCATATAACCTGGCCTAATCATTACCCATCTTACTACCCAATATGATCCAACCCGCCTTTCACAATCCACTGCCAATCTATTTACAGCCGACCGATTTCTGTCACCTTATGTTTCACCCCTATATCCTCTAGACTGTAAGCTCTTTGGGCAGGGTCCTCTTTCCTATTGTATCATGGTATTGCTGTAAGAAACTCATCACTCTTTTTACTCATATTTTGTATTACCTGTGTATGTAATATGTATGACGTTGTATAACATGTATTACCCTGTATGTAATGTATGACTATGTAATTGTAAAGCGTCACGGAAGATGTTGGCGCAATATAAATCAATAAAAATAATAATAATAATAATAACATAGTCATAGACAAATGTATGTTTCTGTCCTTTCCCCAACAGAACATAATTACTTCTCCAGTCTATAGCATGTTAGAAGTTTGCACTTTGCATTTTTGGATTTTATTTCCCATATTATTACACTAATACAGCAACATTAGGGTGGCAGACTCATCCGGACACCAAATACCTTTCTTTTCACAACTCTATGGAATGGTTTTTCTAAGTTCTTTCTGTGTTCTGTTGTCCTCTGTGACACCATCTCCCTCTACAACACCATCTACCTCTACGACACCATCTCCCTCTGTGACACCATCTCCCTCTGTGACACCATCTCCCTCTGGTCAGACTAAACACCCCTCTATATTAGAAATACCCCCCAAAACTATATATTCTTGGAATTTACACACCTTCAGCTGCGTTACGGTGCCATGCTTTCATACATACATGAAGAATTCTAAATATCACTCTTCCACATGTTCTGAATCAAACGGTATGCCATATGCGTGGATGTACACAGAGACGTGGCCACCAACTAGCTCAAATTGGACGCATGCACAAGTGTAATTACAAGAAAAAAATCAAAGTGTTCTGTAATTTGAACAGCCTAATCAATTTTGAAATACCCCCCACAAACTATATATTTTTGGAAGCTACACACCTTCAGCTACGTGATGGTATCATGCTTTCGTATATACGTGAAGAATTCCAGACGCTGCTATTCATAGAACTCCGTGCTTTTAGGAGATTTTGTGAAAAAATAAAATAAGGACTCAATGGTTGAAATCCTACCTAAACCCACTTGGCAAGTAAAAAAACCCACTAAATGGCAATCTCTCACATGTCCTGAATCAAACGGTATGCCATAAGGGTGGGTGCAAACTGAGACGGGGCCACCAACTAGCTCAAATGGGATCCATGCGCAGTTGCAATTACAAGAAAAAATTAAAAAACGCCACAACCCACCCCCCTACCCTATACCCATCTCCCTCTGTGACACCATCTCCCTCTGTGACACCATCTCCCTCTGGGCCTAGAATGATGATGAAATGCCAAGGGATATTGTCCCAAAAATCTGGCTATCTGATTTATATGAAAACCCTATAGAGTGTTTAAGGGTAAATAAGACTCCTATAAAAGTGGTAATGTAAGAACCCCCACCCCCTTCCTACAGATCAACTTCTAGCCAGGCATTATAGTTAGGGTAAAAAGTTTGAACTTGATGGAAGTATGAAGTATGGGACTCCTTTCTAGTCTTGTTAACTTCTTCTCATGTACGTATGTAGCAGTCCATAAATCCATTTTAAACACATAACAGGTTTCCATATGTATGTAGCCAACCTGATGCAGACACAATGGACACCCGATTGCTATAATAAGTGTATGATCTTCTTAATTAAGACACATTTTGGTTTGAATTTTAAAAAACAATTCATTTTAAATTCTGTCACCTTGGACCAATCATAATAAAAAATGAAATCACATGATACATCAAAATTTTGTGTTCATTTTTTGTAAACTTATAAACATAAAACATATAAATATATCTGTTAATACATATTAGTAATCCCATAAAAAATATCCTAGATGCAGCTTGAAAAAAACGGTGATTGTCAGTTATCTCTCCGCAACCTCAAATGCTATTTCTACCAATTACATGCATTTGTAACCAGATATTTAATACATTCTATTCCTTTCTGAAATCCTATCTGCCTCCTCCTTTTGCTCAATGAGCTTTTTATAAGCTTGAGCATGTGCAGAGACGGCAGCAGTTGAAACAGCAGTCAATTATTGGCTGTGATGTCAGAAATCACAACCTTGATTGACAGCATGGAGGGAGGAGCCAGCTGATTCTGTCTTAAAGGAACAGTTCAGTGAAAATTATCAATATTTGTTAAATTGTTAGTTTGTGTAATGCCTTCTTAGTTATTCTAGATATTCTCTTCCATTTTAAAAAATCAGTTAATTTGATTTCCCTGCTGTTGACATTAGTGAGCTGACATTTCAGGTTCTAACCATCCTTCTTCTTCCCAGGATGCACGACATCCTTGGAATGTTCCTAACAGTAATTTCTACTGATTGGCTGTTGGATGGGTCAAAGATGCTCAGACTTCTACTGAGCAACAGAATCAACCCAGGCACTGGGTCAAGGGCAAGACCATAATGGTCTCTACTAGGGGTCCTGCAAACAGGTTGCATTTATTTATACACAGACAAAATGCTGAATTGGCAGATTAAGGTCATTGAGATGAAAAAACACTGCTATTTTTTTCTGAAAAGCATATGTATTTGCACTGAACTTCTCCTTTAAATATCATGTTAGTAATGCAGGTAATAAAGTGCTGAATATATCAGTTGTGTTTGAGGGCAGGTAACTGACAATTGGGGATTTTTTTTTAAGGGGTCCAACCTTAATGGCCTCTTTAAAATATGTTGATATATCATAATTTGTCCTATGAATTCATTACTGTATGCCTGCTATGCTTCTGGATGCCTCATGGAAACTGAGCAATTTAGAAACCTGTACTAAGCCTGTACTGAGCCTGGGCATGCTCAGAAGAGGCAGACAGGGGATTAACATTCAGTCATTGGCTGTGATGTCAACTGTCAAATCCATAACGGACAGTTGCTAACTGGAAGAAACAGGAAGCAGAACAGGGGCAACAGGACATTGTGCAGGATTACAGGTCAGACTTATATATTTCAGGTTTCAAACTATTACTGTTTAGGGTTTTGGGGGGTGATTTACCTGTATGTAAGTTTTCATTTCAGGGCTGGACTTGCTCTTTAAATGCCCTTTAAATCCAATATAAATATTTTTAGTATGTCCAATATAGCAATGTAAGGATGCTATCAGAAATAACTTATTTGAGGTTAAAAAACAACAAACAACTGGTATTGGTATTGTTTTCGACTGTGGTGTTAACTTTAACAGTGTAGACAAAAACAATACAGATACTAGTGTTATTTTTACCAGACATAACTCCCCATTAAATTGTAATAAAAAATGAATGCACTTGTATATATATATGCATATGGTACAGTGATGAACATGCACTGAATGAATAATTCCAGAAGGTGTCACCATTGAGTAAAGCATTGGGTTAAAGTACAGTAATTGGCCACAATAGCAGAAAACAATTAAGCATCAAAATAATGATTTTCATTGAGCTCTGCTTATGCTGCTGGCAAAAAAACCCAAATGTTTCCAGAATCTATTGTATGAAATAGGGCTTTAAACCACACAAACTGATTTGAGTACAGATATTTACATAAAAATCTTTGCTGTACTTTCTGGAAAGGGCATTTTCCAAAAAAAAAAAAAAAGCAGTATAATTTGAATCCTTTCCATCTTTAATTTCACATTTGCTTATGATAGCATCAGCATTTTATTTCCAGAAAATACACTATCCAGAAAGTACAGCAAACATATTCTGTAGAGACCTAAAAATCATTTTGCATTGTTGAATGTAAAGGGAGAATATAAATGTAAGAAATTATTAGTGCACAATTGCATGTCCCAACATGGAAACACAAACCGGCTCCGCCCCACGCGTTTCATGGCTGATTGCCACTTCCTCAGGGGTTCCCTGAGGAAGTGGCCATCAGCCACGAAACGCGTGGGTCGGAGACGGTTTGTGTTTCCATGTGGTCCTTATGTCTCAATAGTGATTGAGTCCGCTGTATGTTTTTAGAAGATTTTTTTGTACCGAATAAATATTTTAAATGTTTCACGGAAGTTCTTATTACAGTCCGGTTGCCTGCCTCCTACCTTACCTTGTTGGGACACACAATTACGTTTCTGAAGCCGGAGGGGAGACGGAGTGTACAGGAGGTGCGTGTAGCTCGGTTTGCTGTGCGGGAAGGACGCTCCCAGTGCAGTGATGTTTTCTTTGTTTGGACAAATTATTAGTGCACATGAAAGGTTGAAATCTCCTACCAGTGGCACGTTCCCCAGATATTTGGCAAGACGATTGTCTTCCAAAATTAGAAAAGTAGGAAGGGAACACAACACAGATTTAGTGTCTGCAAACTTTATTTAATTGCAAAATGTTTTGGACCTCAGTGGTTAATTTCCAAGTGCAAGTGTGTTTAAAGGGTATCTCCACTCGTAATAACAAATTTTTGCCATTTAGATTTATTGAAGAATGGGGGGTGTAGGAGCTGTGTATAACCTCCCGTTCTTCAAAAAATGGATCAGGAGCCTAGAGAGAAGGTAAAAAACTTACCCGATCGTTCCCCTGGCACAAAGTCTGACAGGTCCCGATGGACTGTGTCTTCTATGCCCATGCGTGATCCATAACTTTAACAAGGGAGTAGGGAAGACAGTGGATCCCACAATGTAGAGAAAATAGTGGTTCCCACACAAACTTGTAAATATATCATGCACCCATGCCCTGCACACACAGACTTGCACGTATAAGATGCCCCCATGCCCAGCACACACAGACTTGTACATATAAGATGTTCCCATGCCAAGCACACAGACTTGTAAATATGTCATGCCCCCATGCCCAGCACACACAGACTTGTAAAAATATGATATGATGATATGCCCAGCACACAGGGAGATTTACTAAAAGGTTTAATAGTTAAAAATGGTGCTATTTTTGCCCCAACCAATCAGACGTTAGCTTTCAAATGTTAAATAAGATTTGATTGGTTGGGGAAAAATTAAGACCATTTTTAACAATAAGCAGGCTCATTTACCCAGACTCGCTGGGCAAACATATAAGCTAAATATATTAAGTTAAAGTCACGCTAACCGGTTTTCTACTAGTTAGCGTGACTTTAAATCCATTTTAGCTTTGGATACGCAAAACTCACCCCGCGCATCCGCATGAGTATGGTGTTTGCACAACTTTTAGTGCAGATATATAGATGAAGTACGCTGGGCACACCAGTCCTAGTGAATCAAATTATTGTTTATTAGTAACGTTTCAGAACCCGTGCGGTTCCTTCCTCAGACCAAATAAACTTTTAGTGCAGGGTTTCAATGCCAGCAAATAGCTGGCATAAAAATCCCACAGTGGGTAAATCCCTTACCAGGATTTACCCACATTCTCAAGAGCAATATTGAATAGCGAAAGGAGCATTAACCCAGAGCGATAGCGGCTCTGGGTAAAGGAAGCTGAAGATTTTTATTGAATCTCCCCATCATAGACTTGTAAATAGAGATGGCCGAAACAGTCAAGTTTTGTTCCGCTTTCGGATTAACAGATCTCGGGAAAATCCAGAAGATTCGAAAATGGAACATATTTTCGGGACTTCAGAGCCTATTTTCTATAGTTATCGAACGTTCGAGAATTAGCAAAATTAGCCTTGAATGTACGATAATCCTCGAAAATACAATCGGAAACTAATTTCGAGTTTCCGATCGTATTTTTGAGGATTATCGAACGCTTGAAGCTGTTTTTGCTAATACTCGGACATTCGATAATTATAGAAAATAGGCTCCGAAGTCCTGAAATACGAATGATCCACCCGTTTCGGACGGAACATTCGGATTTTGGAACCAAGGGGTTCTGTGTCGAATCACATCTCTACTTGTTGTGCCCAACACACAAAGACTTGTACATGTAAGATACCTTCATGCTCAGCACACACAGACTGGTACATAGAGAATTCCCCCATGCCCTGCTGTTTGTGTGAAAGTAGCCTAATACCATTGAAAATTTTTGATTGCTCTGTATGGTCTGTCATGTGACCATGACAGCTGATGGCTTAATTTGCTAATTATCCACAACTTTTTGCTGCATGGCAAATAATGTCATTAAGGGCTAGACCACACTAGTCATCTTTTTTTCGTTTGCACATGTGATTGCGCATTCAATTACAATTTTTTTTTAATGGAATTTGTGAGAACGCAAAAGTTCCTGCGATTTCCGATGCAATTGCGCATGCGTTTCCGTTTTGGAAGCACATGAAAATTGTGTGTGAGTTTCCGGGGCTATTCAGTGTTGGCCTGCGCTTAGCAGCAGTCTAAATCCACTAGGATTACAGAGGACCCTGTGGGACCACAGGCAGGTAAGTACTGTGTTGGACTGGCCCACAGGCATACAGTGTAATCCCCAGGTGGGCCCACAGCCCATTCTCCCAAGGAAGTGCCCGGAGGTAACCCACGCAGGCACAGGGAGAATATACAAACTCCTTGCAGATGTGACTAAGGGTGGATTCGAACTCAGGACTTCAGCGCTGCAAGGCACTGAGCCACCATGCTGCCCAATAGGAGTCAGTAGGAATAAGATAGATATGTATATAATTTATAATAATAATAAATATGAAATGTTAGATGTGCCCAGGGTTGACAGGTGTCCCTATTTTGACTGGATTGTCCTGACCACAAGGACGAAATCCTGAGTCCCGCAGTCTGGGTTGAAATCCCGCCCTTGAAAGGAATCTGTCCGATCTGCTCCCAGAACTCCCTGAAAAATCTGGCAACCCTGAATGGGCCCCTTAACTTGTTTTGGTGGGCCCCAGTAGTCCAGTCCATCACTTGGTAAATACTGAAAGAAATCTGGATAAAAATAGGAATTTAGTTCTCATTTAATATTCAATAAGTTACTCACCTTCACTCTTGCAGTCATCATCAGATCCCACACTCCTCCAGCTAGAGGTCTACATCGGTGCTGGCTATTCTCTGTCTACTCTCTCCATCATTTAAAAATTCACCTTTTATTCTTCCTTTGTATGAATTTACATAATAAATTCAGGTAATTTTAATGTGTGTAAAAAGGCATATTCATCCCTATAAAAACTTTTCACCCCACACTAATCACCCCTACCACCACCTTTTTTACAATATCTTTCTCTCTGGTGCTACTGAGAGAAGGAACGAAACCTTGAAGTCCACCAGTCTCTTGTCACATTCTGACACTCTTCCAGGTTGCAGTGATTCGTCAAGGCCAATGACATATGACGGCTGCACTACTCATCTGCTTTATGGCTGCCCAGGCTCACGCAGAGCTCACAAATCCATAAAAGAGGTAGCAGAGAGTCGTTTTATTTAGTGATCGATTTATTTTTATTTTAACCATATAATAAAAAGATAACATATAACAGTTAATGGTAGGCAAGTGAGTGTTTACATAGGTGCACACCTTTTTCCTTTACATTTATAGTCACATATTCTTAAATTGGGTTTTCACCATATGATGATGTTTAAATATTGTATTTGTTCACAAATATTATATGTTCACACCGGTGGGTTAATTGAATAGGAGCTTGCTATCCAGGGTGTCCACATCTTATCATATAGTAACATTGTGTCTTGTGAAACATGGAAAATTTGTTTGTAGATTATTATAGAGTTTTTTCTATGTATTACTGTTTTTTTCTCTAGTATAGGTTTTCGCCATTGGGCTCTGACATTTTGGCGTATTGTATAAGACGGTTAGTTGAGTTAGGGATCCTGAGACCTAATAGAGCTACTAGTGATGATGGGGATAGTTGAATTGGGCAGGCCCACCATATGTGGTAGAAGTCACCTGGGTAAGAGTGACATTGGGGGGTAATTGTTGGAAAGATTTACTCTATAGGTTCTATATAACACTTTTAGGGTGGTCTCCCTTAGTTCTATATTAATGCTTCCCTTGTTAATAATATCGAATTTGTCAGACCATTGTGATTGGTCTAGATTTGTCTGTGTGTCTCTTTCCCATTGTATATGAAATTTAGCTTTTTCTCCTTCATTCCATTTGGTTAACCATTTATAAACTCGGGAGAGGTGTACCTTGGTGTTAGGTGAGTATAAACATACATTTTCAAAATCTGTGACAATCTTGGTATTAGTCTGTGCTCTGAGTTTCATATTCATGTAGTGTTGAATTCGTAGGTATTGAAAATAGCCCATTGGTGGTATGTTAGTATCCTTTGGGAGGTGAGTGGATGAATTAAATTTATAGAAGTGTGCTAGCCTAGGAAATCCCGTTCCTTTCCACCATAGGTACCCTTTATCAAGGTAGCCAGGGGTAAAGTTTAGGTATTGTAGACATTAGGGTTTGTTTATTTGTGAAGTTGAATTTGTGTTTGATTCTATTCCAGATCTTTATGGTTGTTAGTGTGCATGGACTAGTTATACTCGGCAATTTTCCCCTTTTTTCATGGTTATCCAGGGTATTGTGTCTGTACGATATGGTTGAAGTAAATCTGTCTCCAGTTGTACCCAGATGGGAATATTGGTTTGGCTATGCCAGCTTATAAGGTGCGTAAGTTGGGCAGCTATAAAGTATTTACTGTATATAGTGATGGGACATTCATTTCCCCTTGGTGTTTTTGTCGGAACATGAGTGTTTTTGAGATGCTGGGTCGTTTGCCTAACCAAATAAATTTCAGAATACTCGATTGAAAGGTGGTTAGCCAGGATTTTTATATCCATACTGGTACAGACATATTGGTAGACATCGAAATAAATATAATAGTCTGGGTAGTATATTCATTTTAACTGAGTGGATGCGTCCCAGCCATGATATGGGTAGTTTGTTCCATCTGTCTAGATCTAGTCCTAGTCTTTTATATAGGGGGGTGTAGTCTGCCGAGTACAATTTGTCTAACGTAGGTGGGAGTTGGATTCCAAGGTATCAGAGCCCAGTTTCTTTCCATTGTATATTGAAGTTAGTTTTAATTAATAAATTTATGCCAAAGATTTTAGTTTTGGATCGGTTGATTTTCAGTGCTGAGATTTGAGCTATTTGTTGGAGTACTTTAAAGAAGTTGGGGAGTGTTATGTAAGGGGATTTGAGTGTTAATGCTAGATCGTCAGCAAACAAACTGATCTTATATTCTCTATTGTGAATTTGGATTCCGGAGATATTTGGTGATGATCTTAGGGCTTGAGCGATAGGTTCTAGTGTCAGTATAAAAAGTAGTGGGAATAATGGCCATCCTTGCCTTGTTCCTCTTTCTATAGTAATGGGAGTCCATGAGTTTGTAGGGAGTTTTTCAGGTAGGCCTTTGGGTTAGCATAGTATATATTTATTATATTAAGAAATTCAATCGGAAATTTATATATTGCTAGGGTTTCTGTCATGTATGACCATTCTAGGCTGTCAAAAGCCTTCTCCATGTCTAAAGATATAAAACAGCCTTTCATAGAGGAAGAGGCCATATAGTGTAGTATGGTGCAAATGTGTTGTATGTTATCTGAGGCTTGGCGACCTGGAGTGAACCCTACCTGATATGGGTGTATAATATCTGAAAGAAAAGTGTTTAGCCTATTAGGTTGAATTTTGGTAAGGATTTTTATATCTTGGTTGATCAGAGATATTGGTCTGTAGCTACCCATTTCCAGGGGATCCTTGCCTGGTTTGAGGTGTAGAGTAATATGGGCAGTATTCATCTCTGGTGGCATAGGTGTTCCTTTCAAAAATTGATTAAATATTTTGGTGAGATGGGGAGTAAGTTGCTTGTGAAATTTATTTTAGTAGATACCTGAGAATCCATCTGGTCCTGGGGCTTTATGGTTTTTTATTTGTTTAATTTGCTGTTGAGACCTCTTCTACCATGAACTCTCTAGCTAGGAATGCTGATCTTTCTGGTGTTAAACATGTTTGTTCGTATGTAGAAAGTTTTTGATTACAGTTAGTGGAGTATAGGGGAGTGTTGGGTTTGTGGTTGGATGTCCTTGAGTTGTGTTAAGTTTGCGTATGTTAGGGATTCCTGGTTTTGGGCATAGTAATTTAGCTAAAGGTGAATCAGGTTTATCTTTCTTCTGGTAGAAGAATTGTTTGTGCCATACCAGATTTTTTTGTGCTTCTTGGGATAATAAAGCTAGTAGTTGTTGTTTGTAAGGTGGTGAGGATATGTGAGTCCCCTGAATTAATGTGTTTAGATTAATGTCAAAATACTGTGTCAAATATTTTCTTTCCAAATCAGTCTTGATGCCAATTATTTTTTTTTTTACGTCTGGAAGCGATTTGAATTATTATTCCCCTTATAAAGGGTTTATGAACAGCCCATACCATAGGTGTGATTATTTGATTTTCTATGTTTGTGTTGAAATACTCTTCTAGGTGGGTTATTATTGTTTCTTTGATAGAGTGATCTGTTAGTAATGATTCGTTTAGACGCCAACTGTAGGGTCTTTTTGTTGGTTTGTTCGTTGTGAGGTTGATTTGTACTATTTTATGGTCTGACCATACACATTGTTCTAAAGAACCATTCGTGAGGGACTGTAGTAAAGATGTTGATCCGAGGATATAATCTAGCCTAGCGTAACAGTTGTGTGGTATGGAGTAATATGAGTAGTTTCGAACTGTTAGGTTTTGTTCCCTCCAATAATCTGACAGACAAATTTTGCATCACTTTTTGTATTTGTTTCTGTTTACATTTACTGTATTTTAGCCTATGACTATTGGAGCGACCCCATGCCACATTAAGTTGGAGATTGAAATCTCCAGCTACTAGTTAAGGGATACTTAGATATGGGGGGTTATACACTCGCATTTCCACCCAATAGAAATGCTTCACTGGAGGTTGGGGCTGAGGGGGTTAAGATAGGAGGGTGTTTCTAGGAAACCTTTCTAGGGGTTAGCTTGTTTCGGTAATTGTCGCACCACAGTTCTGATAAATCCATTTTTGTGGGTAGTCACAGTAATGTAATAGTTGTATTGTTTTTTGAAGCTGGTACAGTTTTGGGCTTCTTATGGTGATGTGGATCATGGATTGGGTTCCTTGGGTACATTTCAGTCCATCGTTAGCTTGTTGAAAAGTTTCAGTCTTTATGTGAAGTTCCTGGGTGTTGTGATTGATAGGATTGGTGGTATTAGTGAAAAAAGGGGAAAGTTTATTCAAAAAGTACGAATCTTGGGGGGGGGAGTTTTCCCAGTTTGCTGTTGGGTTAGGGGCCCTATTTATAAAAGATCGGTATCGTTATCGTAAAATACAGATCGTTATCGTAAAATAACGACCGGGGTTTTACCCCGGTCGTTATTTTACGATAACGATCGGTCATAGGCTAAAATACAGTAAATCTATTGTAATGTTTTACGAAGTGTGGGCGCTTCTGTGGAAGGGGATTCTGTTCTATTCCTTCTTGCAGGTTGTCGATAGTGTAAAATGTATTGTTTATGGAGAATTGCAGTTTAAATAGGAATCCCCATCGGTATCGAATGCGATGATCTGTTAGAGATTTGGTGATAGGGCATAATGCCCTTCGTCTAGTTAGTGTGGCTGGTGCTAGGTCTGCGTAGAGTTGATATTTGGGTTCTCTGTAAGTCATGGAGATATGTTTGCAGGCCTCCTGCATTAGGTTTTCTTTGGTGGAGTAGAAATGAAGTTTGACAACTATATCTCTTGCCATGGAGTCCAAAGGGGGTCTGGCCAGGGTTCTGTGAGCTCTATCACACTCCAGACGTTCAGTCGGTGCATCTGGTAGCAGTGTCTTAAAGATGTCTTGTACGAGTTCTGGCAGGGGCGTATCTAGGTTCTAAGAAGATCAGGGGCACTCTTGGACACTGCACGTGCCGTGCGTAGCCACGCCCCTTTCTCCGCCCCAATTAAGCCACACCCACTATGTATTTAATAGAGATGGCCAAAAAGACACAGACAGACAGATAGACAACCACATAGACACACAGCCCGATAGTGATAAGCAGACAGAAAGACAGTGAAATAGACAGAGATAGACAGACAGAGATAGAGATCAGAGTTGGACAGAGAGACACAAATTAATGACACAAAGACACAGTAAACTGGCAATTTCATTATATACTGGTAGCAATTTGGTCATTTTAAACTTACTGTTGTGTTCAGTTGTAGTCAGACGGTTGCCCACATCTTTGGCCAGGAAAATCCTTCTTGTACCTTCTACATGGATCTCTGCCCCCGATCTATCTCTGTCTGTCCCTCTCTCTCTCTGTATATCTATCTCTGTCTATATATCTGCTCTATCTATCTAACTCTGCTTTCTATCTATCTATCTATCTATCTATCTATCTAACCCTGTTTTCTATCTATCTATCTAACTCTGCTTTCTATCTATATTTCTGTCTACCTATCTATCTAATGTGATTTTTGGTACAGCATTGTTACCTGCTGTGCAGTCAGGTCAGTGATAGAAAACAAAGTTGGATTCCCAAGGCATGCCATTGCCAGCCAGACGTGAGTTGGAAATTCCTCAGTCCCTCCTCCTTCCTATGCTGCACTGCACTCTACATCGGCTCCAATTGATATGACCCGCGCACAATGTGACTGCATGGAGAGACCCAGCCAGGAAGCAGGCATTGTAAATCGTGAATTATCTGTGTTGGGGAGGTCCAGAAGGGAGGATTCAGTCAGTTCTCTCTCTCCCTCTGTAAGCCACACGCAGGAGTTTGAATCTCCCGCTCTCCCTGCTGTACACGTGACTCTGCAGTAGTAGGAGGGCGGGAGCGAGCTCACATTAGTTGGTTCGGGGCACTCGCGCTACGAAGCGCTAACAGGAGATTCGGGGCACTTAGCAAAAGATCCGGGGCACGTGCCCCGAATCTTTTAACATAGATACGCCACTGAGTTCTGGTATGTCGGTGTAGGATTCTGGTATACCACGGATCCGGAGATTGAAGTGTCTGGACCTATTCTCCAGATCCTCTAGTTGCATATTGCGTTTGTCATTGCGTTCCTGTAAGATTGCAATATCAGCTTGTGCATTTTGGAGGGCCTTTGTCATATCATCTTGTTTGGTTTCGATGGGTCACCAATTCTGTGGCCTAGTTCTTGTATGTCTGTATGTAATGGGGCAAGAGCTTGCTGTAGTTCTTCGTTTCGTATTTGTTGTAGCAGAGGTGCTGTTGCCTCTATTTCTTGTGATGGGAATTTTTCTTGGTCTTGTGGTGAGTGTGTTGTGGTTTGTTTGGCTTCAGGGGATTGTTGTGACCTGTGTTGAAAGGATTGTAGCGCTAGGATTGCGCAAGAATTTTTGTTTGATTTGCCTGGCATCTTTTATTATTTGTTTACTTGTTGATTGACAGGCTTATGATTGATGTATGAGGCCTGCAGGGTTTACGTTGTGGGTTGAATCAAAAGATGAGGGGTAGGCCATGGTTTTTCGTGAAGGGGTTGACGGAATCCCGGGGTTCGCAGAGCTTGTATTGTGGAGTGAATAAGCAGGTCACCAGTATTATGTTGCTGATATGGCAATATGTCTACTGTTGCAGTAGCCCTGATTGCTGTCCAGGGAAAGTTGATACAGTGAGGGTTAGGCGTTTGTGGCCTGTATTCTTTGCTGTACTAAGGAGGGTGGGATGATTATTCATGTGGATCCCCCTGCCTCTCACCTCGGTTTAGGTGATCAGGTGACTTGGCATCCCGGTCTGGCCCCCAAGACCTACAGAGTTGAGTCACGCGCCTTGCCGGTGGTGTCCCCCAGGCCGCACTGTTCCTGAGCCAGAACAGCCTCGCCCCGCCAATCTCCTGTCTCTCTCAGGGTCCGACTCGCACAATGGCTAAGTTAGGTGAGGTTTCTGGGTTTATGGGCTTATGGTTGCTTTTTTTCTATGGGTGGATTGAGAAACTCCTTTACTGTGCATCCATCTTGGATGCTGCTGACGAGTGCCCCCCGAGTCATTTTATTTAATGACTAAAGATCACACATTGCCACTGTCTTTTCTGCCTAAACAAAAAAACAAACCATTAATTAAGTAAAGAGAACCAGATGTGTTCATCTCCGTGACCTAACTGGGCTGCATGTTCAAATTAACATTGTTTGCAATGTTTAACCCCTATAAATGATGTTGTAGTTAGCACTAAAACAATGTGACAGAGGAATTCGGTAAGGACATGAGGTTTTGACAGGTCGTGCAAGAAATTTATTTTAAATAAATAAAATGTTTGTTTTTTTATTTTAGGAATTAGCAAGTTATCATTCAAAGTAACTAGCACTATATATCCTGCAGTGGCTCATCAAGAGCATGAATGTCTAAGGCTGGGTACACGTGGTCGGAAGCTCTGACAGTTCTTTTATACAGCTGGTCGTGCATATCTTTACTTCACTGTTTAAACACAGCTGATTGCAGTGGGGGGAGATATAGTCTGTTGGTCTGGAAGATAGGCCCAACACATAAACACGGGAATTTAGTTTCACAGAACTAGATGTGTAAAGAAAATAAAAGAAAATATATAGTTACCTATATGCTTGTGAAGGTTCTCATTCATCCAGGTCATGGTATATCTGTTGTATTCAATTAGATCAACTGGACTTGAAATGTAGTTCTTGAAGACGTTTCGCTAGTCATCCGACTGGCTTTCTCAATTCAGAATGACTTGTACAAGAATTTGTGGCAATTATGTACCCTGGAAAATCCCAATTAGCATATCACAGCCAAGTGTTAAGGGCGTGATTGGATAGTGGCTAAGAGGTGTTATAGGAACGCCCAGAGTAAGGTGTTAAAACAGCATTGTACATGGCAGACAGTTGGTGTCGAACCCCCCCACCTCTATTTAGACTTGGTTTCTTTATTTTCACATAAATGGCCTCCTTAACACCTCTCTTGAACCAGTCACGTTCCTTCGCCAATATGTTTACATTACAATCTTCAAAGGTATGTCCTTTATCCTTAAGATGCAGGTACACGGCTGAGTCCTGACCCGAGGAATTGGCTCTTCTGTGCTGGGCCATACGTTGATGCAGTTGCTGTTTGGTCTCCCCCACATACAAATCAGAGCATTCTTCCCTGCACTGCACTGCATATATGATGTCGCTTTTCTTGTGTTTTGGTATTGGGTCTTTCGTATGTACCAATTGCTGCCTCAGTGTGTTGTTCGGTTTAAAGCAGACAGGGATACGATGTTTTTTGAAAATTCTTCTTACTTTCTCGGAGGTACAAAACAACAAACTGGCTTTCTTGGACTGCTTGGTAGAAGTTAAGGAAAATGGTAAACTGGAAGTAGAGGTTTACAGAAAACCAACACACACAGATCAGTATTTGATGTTTGACTCCCACCACCCTTTAGATCACAAGCTGGGTGTCATCAGAACCCTGCAACACAGAGCCGAGAACATCCCCACTAGCACAGACGCGAAGGCTAAAGAAATGAAACATCTCAGAGGAGCCCTAAAAACTTGTGGATATCCAGACTGGGCCTTTGTCAAAAGAAGTAGAAGGAAAGAAAAGAACACGAATACCAACAGTGAAGGGGAAAAGCAAGACAGGAGGTGGAACATGGTCATCCCATATGTAGCAGGGGTCTCCGAGAAATTAAGAAGAATTTTCAAAAAACATCGTATCCCTGTCTGCTTTAAACCGAACAACACGCTGAGGCAGCAATTGGTACATCCGAAAGAACCCAGACCAAAACACAAGAAAAGCGACATCATATATGCAGTGCAGTGCAGTGCAGAATGTTCTGATTTGTATGTGGGGGAGACACAACAGCAACTGCATCAACTATGGCCCGCACAGAAGAGCCAATTCCTCGGGTCAGGACTCAGCGTGTACCTGCATCTTAAGATAAAGGACATACCTTTGAAGATTGTAAGGTAAACATTTGGCGAGAACGTGACTGGTTCAAGAGAGGTGTTAAGGAGGCCATTTATGTGAAAATAAAGACCAAGCCTAAATGGAGGTGGGGGGGTTCGAAACCAACTGTCTGCCATGTACAATGCTGTTTTAACACCTTACTCTGGGCGCCTATAACACCTCTTAGCCACTATCCAATCACACCCTTAACACCTGGCTGTGAATGCTAATTGGGATTTTCCAGGGTACAATAATTGCCACAGATTCTTGTACAAGTCATTCTGAATTGAGAAAGCCAGTCGGATGACTAGCGAAACGTCTTCAAGAACTACATTTCAAGTCCAGTTGATCTAATTGAATACAACAGATATAGTTACCTATAATTAACTAACTAATCATTAAGAAAGTGCAGCAAAGTTGTGAGGTTTGTCCAGAAAGGTTTGCAATCTATAGAGAGATTTTCAATCATTGTGATCATGTCACATCCAAAACCAAAGGTTTTGACGATAAACATGTTCCTATGCATTATTTCTGGTCTGTAATTCACTAAAATGTCATTTCTTTCAGTACAAGCTCTACCCTAGGTTGCGCCCCAGTTTGAATGCACCCTACCCTCTCGGGACAATGTTTAGGGATCTGGGATAGGAGGAAAGGGCCTTAAAATATTGAACTGCTTAAAAAACTGTCCTCCAGACAACTGCTAATCATCTAAATATACAAAGTATATGAAGCTACTGGGACTTCATTAATGTTATTTAAAGTCCATAGAAGCGTCAATATGATCACTTTTCTTGCCAATTCTGTGGTACCGGTATTCAAAATGACTTGTTCAGAATCTGTTGGCAATAAATACTCTGTAATGTCCTAATCAGCAAATAACAGCCAGGTGTCAGGGACCTCCTGCATGTTTTGGTGCCATGAATAACAAATGGCACCAAAACATTTCCAAGAGAAACTTCTCCCAACAATTCAGATGCAATATGGTGATGATGTGGGTATTTTTCAGCATGATGGTGTACCATGTCACAGGGCAAAAGTGATGTGTCTCACAGATAACAAAATTAAGGTTTTGTACCCACGTCCAGAACAATTGCCATAACTTAATCTTATTTAGAGCCTAATGGGAGGAAAATGGGAGCGGAGGGCAGATGGGGGTAGTTCCCAATTAAGGCCAAATTGGTCACAGAGTTTGTATACAACCAATGGATGGAAACATTACACAATCAGGGAAATTCAATAAAAGTTCTTATAGTTAAAAATGGTGCTTATTTTTCCCCAACCAATCAGATGTTATTTAACATTTGAAAGCTAACATCTGATTGGTTGGGGCAAAATTAGCACCATTTTTAATGGTAAGATCTTGAATCTCCCTGTATATTTTCAGTCAAGACCAAAGTGCAATCTGATGGAATGTCAGGATATCACTATTACCCTGTGGTCCCACACTGCATTGTTGGAAAATTCAAAAACAACTTTCATTCGAACATTAAATTATGGCCATAACGTCCCAACAGCACTGGTAGAACAAAAACCATAATAATTCTTAAAATACTTAAATTTAAAAAATAAAATTGGACACCATATACACCATATACAAGTTATACAATGCTGCCATTGTCTACAGTCTATAAAAAAACAAGATGTTTGTGGAAAAAGAAGCCAAATATTTCTTGGAAGGTATTTGAATGCTATAACAGAAATAGAAAACTATTATAGCATTTTACAAATGATCAGTAAAATCTCTTCCCTCGGACTTTATCTCTTACCTGGAATTCTAATGTTCCCAATATGGGGCCAGTTCTCTTGAGCTGGTCTTTGAGTTATTAAATTAGCTTTCCTGGGTTATCAGATAAATGGGACATTTTATTGAATTTTCTTTAACTTCTTTACAAAACAGTTACATGTGGGAATCAACAGGAAGCCGGGTTAGAAGAACTAACCCAACAAAGAGCACTGCTGTACGCTCTACGTATCTCACAAGCCTTGCTCTATTGTAGGGATATAACTCAAAATAGAGCCTTCAGCTGGGTGAATGCAAAATCACTTCTACAGTAACATTGAGGTTAACAAGAGCCAAGACATTTCATCAATTAAATCTTATAGTATCTCATTCTGAAGCTGTGTACAAGAAGTCTCTAAACAACGGCCCTCAGAGAGAAAGTAAAGCAGGTCATGGCAGGGGCTTGGTTAACATAAAGCCAGATTCACAGCACCCATCTGAGAGACCATTGTCCCTTTTTATAGTACACTGTTCAGTAAATCTGTGGGAAACAAATGACCTTAGAGCCAATGCACTGTGTGTACGAGTGTCAAGAGTGAACAATCAGAGACCAAAAAGAAATGCTGTCGGCAAGAGGGCAAACTGCTCTGTCTCCACAATATCCCCCAAGTGCAGTAAATCAGGCAGCGTGTTCACTACTGGGAATATATTTGACTTTCTTTCTCTTTTAGAATAAAAATATAAAGGTCAACTATAAGTGGAAAATAATTGAGACTTGGTGGGGCGCTCATCCACACCCCAAAATAGATTCCCTGACATTTAAAGGCATATCATGAAACAGACTTTATTAGCAAACCAGAAATTCGGCCTCTGATTCTAGTGAAAACACATGAAGATCCTTATAAATAGGTTCAAGTTCTGCAAAGATCTAACATATACGGAGAGAGGGAAAAAACAGGAAAGTCAAAGTCTTAATTTGGGTGATAGAAATATTGCCTTTGAGCTAACAACTAATAAGAAACAGAAGAGGAATCAACAGATGCAGAACAGAGCACTTTCCAGACCAACATGACGTAGTGGAAATTTAATTTTCATCATTAGAAAAAAAAAGAAATGAATAAATCATAACTTGGGCTCATATAAAATAAAGGTCAAGTCAAACATCTGGATTAGTATCTTTATTCTTATTCTATTGTATTATTTATACTGTTTAGCTTTGTGTGTGCAATATGTCAGTGATTTTGTGTACTGGGAATATTTTAACTTAATTGAGCTTTGTACTAACATAAATATTTAAAGGGTAAGTCCATCTTTCAAATGATAAAATGTATTTAGGAAAATCCATCCCAAACCCTAAAAAATAATTAGAAAGCTGAGGTAGGAAAAAATAACCTGACATGCTGGTTAGTAGCTGTAAGTCATGGATGAGACAGTTAATATAACAGTAAATAACTGCATACTATTCTCCTAGCTATCTTCTTTGACCATGTGCAAGCTTGCAAAAGAACTTGGAGAGGAGATTTAAACCTTTTGAGAGACAGGTTAGTCTTACACCTGTCAGCTTTCTAATCATTGGGGTTTTGGGGGTCGAGGGTGTGCTTTACCTATGTACAGTTTTTCATTTGTAGGGTAAAAATGCCTGCCGCTGATGTCCCGGCCAATGATTCCAAATAAGCAGCTTGTAAAGACCTTGTAGAAAGAGGGTGGGGGTGGAAACCATTACAGGGGACACAGATGGTATTTGGTGAGGGTGATGCTGGCTAATGCTGATGAATTGGACTGTAACTGAGGATTGTTGAAGCTTAAAGTGACACTATACTAAAAAAATGACTTTGCCTCATCTTAATCTATAATTTAATTTATGTAAGTAGCACTTTGATTTGTGTGTGTTGCTGCATGCCTTCAATCCAGCACACATTTTAGGAGCAGTATCCCCCCTCCCTCTTTTAACCACTCCCACTTCCATCCAATCTGACTTTTTTCCCACAAACCAACTGTCAAGCCTGCACACAGCATACAGCATTCCAACTACAGTAAAACTGCTCACAGAAGAATAGTTTTTGAGAGCAAGGAACTTGATTGACAGCTGAAATATAAGAAGTTTTAGATTGGATATCTAAAGAAATAGGGGGCAGATCAACAATAAAAATGATACAGTGGTGGTTGGGAAGAATTATAGTTTCCAGTTATGGTCAATTTTAAATAACCTATTTTTCGTTATAGATGCCCTTTAATCATTACAGGGAGATGTCTGCCAGATTTACTTGTGGGTGGACATAACCTTTGGAGGAAATTTTAAACTTGCCCTTTAATAAAGTGATTTATAAAAGGTCTGATTAATATGTCTTGTGTTCGGAGCGGTCCACAGTCCTTACTGCACGTAAAATGATTTTATTATCTATGTTTTTCATAAGCAATATTTTATGACACAACATATATGTCAGTGTTGTGAAATACCTCAATGTGGTATGAAATAGTGATACAGTCATGAAATGCTATACCATAATAATGTTCGAACTGCGGTAAAGATCAGCAGGGAGATTCAATAAAAGTTCTTATCGTTTAAAATGGTGCTAATTTTGCCCCAACCAATTAGAAGTTATTTAACATTTGAAAGCTAACATCTGATTGGTTGGGGCAAAACTAGCACCATTTTAAACGATAAGAACTTTTATTGAATAACCCTGCAGGTGTTGCTAAACAGTTACATAAGTGAACCCATGGGTAAAGATCTAACAGTTTAGGCCCATACCGTGGGTACTTTTTATCATGTGGGGTAAGTTAAAAGAGCTGTGTTGTCCTTGTTTATCTTACATTGAATGTTTTATTATGTCTGCTCATGTAGGGAGGATCTAGGTGCCTCTCTGTAATATTTCCTGATCTGGCACATCAGACTTCTGCTTAAAGGGCGAAACAAACAAGTTCATTTTAACACTTACAGGGACATAAAAAAAATGATAGAAAGGAGAATTAATTTAAATTTAAACTA
This sequence comes from Hymenochirus boettgeri, assembly GCA_019447015.1. Classification (NCBI taxonomy): domain Eukaryota; kingdom Metazoa; phylum Chordata; class Amphibia; order Anura; family Pipidae; genus Hymenochirus; species Hymenochirus boettgeri. Next base: position 293,294,645 of record CM033476.1, read on the forward strand.
TAGTATTAGTATAGTATAGTATTTGAGGTTGAATAAAGACATATGTCCATCTAGTCCAACCCATCTAGCAATATCCTCATTTCCTGCCTAACTGTTGATCCAGAGGAAGGCAAAAAAAACCCACCAAATATATGAAGGGGGAAAAAATTCCTTCCTGACTCCAAGTGGCAATCGGAAATTTCCCTGGATCAACTCTACTTTATGTATCAATACCAGTAACTTGCAACATTCCTTGTTTGCAGAAACTCATCCAGCTTTTTTTTTAAACTGTCCAATGAACCTGCCATAACAAGGTCCACTGAAAGACAGTTCCATAGCATGTAAATAAGTATGAATGGAAGTATGAATGGAATCTACGTTTCATAACAAAAATAGCAAAAAATAAGTACCCTATGAGCCTATGAGAAAACTATATTGCAATTAATTTTTTTGTTGTTCACATCCAATGTATCCAGGAAGTACTGAGTACTGAGTTTGAACACTAATATGACCGCACAATGATGTCATGGTGAGGAAACAGTTTCCGGTGACTCGCTATGCTAGCAAAGGGACCCGAGCAGCCAAAGCCTGTGCACAACTGCATTGACAGCTTTATAACATCCTTTGGGCAGCAGAAGCAATTATACATATATATAAGTACTGTTTACTGCAACCCATGGTAAGCTGTAGTAAGCCATTTGTGTTGATGCTTCAGGGTTTATTGTGATTTCTAGAGGGATTACATGTATGTGTACCAGTCTTGTACAAGTGTACAAATGTACAAAGACATGTAATGGGAATAATACGACTTTCTGTAACCAGCAGACAACTGTGATTGATTGTATCAGAATACAATACGGCGTGCAATCTTGTGAGCTAGAAGGGTAAGAAGTGATTGACTGCAGAAAAAGTCAATATTGTAGATTTAAAATCTTTGTAAGACCTTCGTGTTGTTACAGGAGGCTTGTCATTTTTATTAGCTCTGAACATTCTCGTTAATACACTTTTTGCACATTTAATGTAATATTGCTAAAAAGCCACTAGAGGTCAGTAACAGAATTAAATAAAACCAACCTTTGGCGAATATAATTAATACTGAAAGGCTTATCTACTGTTCAGCAACATTATTTAAAGGTATTTTGTTACGAACCAGGTTCTGTAGTTTAGTTCAATTTGTATGTAAGTTGGAAGAGGTACGTATACCTATTTAGGGCTAGGCCACACTGTCGCGTTTTTCTTGCGTTTGCACATGCGTTTACATTGAAAACACGGCAACGCACCAAAAACGCGCATTTTCGGGTGCGTTGCGATTTCCGTTATGCATTATTAACCGCAATCGCATGCGGTTTCCTATACCTAACGGAAAAACGCATGTGCAAACGCAACGAAATCGCACATGAAATTGCATGCGATTCCGTGTGCGATTGCGTTAGCGTCGCAGTGTGACAGTGCCCTAAATGCAGCTTTTTGAAAAGGGATTGAGGTGCTGTCCAGCTTTACAATCAGCTGTTATAAACTGCAGCTCCTGGTACAGTGCAAGGTGGGTAAATGGGAGGGTTGGGGGGCCCATTAAAGAGTGGTGAATAGCCAACCACTGGTGAACAACCCGCTGTATGCTCCTGCAGACCCCCAGGCTGTACAGTATTTGTCCTTATACTCCTCCATTTGCTCCCTTTGTAAGTAGGGGGCAGCAGGGTGGCTCAGTGGTTAGCACTGATACCTTGCAGCACTGAATTTCGATTCCACCCTCGATTCCCAAGGAGTTTGTATGTTCTCCCCGTGCTTGCGTGGGTTTCCTCTGGGCACTCCGGTTTCCCGACAATCATAAAGACATACTGATAGATTGTATGTGTCAAACAAATGTGCTTATATTGTAAGCTCTTTGTGGTAGGGCCTGATGTGGATGTATCCATGTAGTTGTAAAGCGCTACGGAAGATGTTGGCGCTATATAAATCCACAATAATAATAATGTACGTTGGATGTTTGTAACTGGTGACAGCCTGTACAGGAGATTTGCCATTAACTGCAGTCAGCCGTAAGAATACTAAAGTGGAATAATGTCTCCATCTACTGGTAAATGAAGGGCTTTGCAGACAAAACCATGAATGACAATGTTTGTAATCATATTGACAAATGGCTGTATTTACAAAGGATCCTTATCAGTATTATCAGTGATTGTCTTATTATATACTTGGGTTATATATGGAAAAGTAAACAGATGTGCAGGGCATTTACAGGCTCATTTACCAGTTCTCTTTTAGGCTCTCAGGGCCACATTTATAAAGGAACGGTATTGCTTTTTAGCAATCGTAAATTGACATTAACAATCATACATCTACAATAACGTGACTGTATTTTACTATCGCATGGTATTCTACGGTCAAACATTTGTTTACGCATGTTCGCTGTAAATTTGCGATCGCTGCCGTACATTACAGATAACGCTAACATTAATTGCTAACCTTTCATACCATGCATTTACAAATATGTCCCTTAAAGTTTTACTATTGGTTAGCACGAGTTTTACCCTTGGTTTGCGGCGGCTGCGTGAGTGCCGGAAGAGACACTGGTGCAGCCTTTGGCAAGTCTATTTGCCAGAGGCTGATATCTGGCATTAAATACTTACCTGCTATGCAGCCTCCGGTAAATCCGTTGCTAGCACACTAGTGTGGCCACATCAACTGGGATCGCACTTTAAAGTGTTTCAGTGTGGCCCAGTCCTCAAATTGAATTCACCAAAAGAAAAGGTCTTGTGCAGCACTCTATGCAAATATAATTAAAAATCCTATATTTTGGCATAGTGAGACAGTTCTTTGGAAATGAAAAACATTATTTCCTGTTCCTGTGCCAAAATACAGGACTTTTAATAATATTTGCATAGACATAGTCAAATGTTGTCTCTATTGGCATATTATATCACCTGCGGCATATATTGTGGAATTCTGGGATTGTTTGTACTGGTTTATAAAAGTTAAGAATTTTAACATTTTAATTAGTAAAATCTGTAACTATTTTAGCTCTGCGTGTGCTCCATAAAGTGACATTCTGTAAGTAAATATGCCCTGGAATTAAAAAATTTGCACCTAAAAATTTGAATTGATATATAATGGTAATTCTTGCCTTGTTTTATTGTAAATTTAGACATTCATTCCAGATAAACTGACATTCCATATCCTAAAGGTGGGTACACACACTCACGATAAAGCGCAGATATTGTCGGATCCGACGGTATCTGGGTTTTTTCCTTAATGTGTGTAGTGCATTTCCCAACGAACACAGGGCCGACTAACATTCTGTGTTGGCCTCTCGGTCGTTCAGAAAAATATAAAATACCGGTATATATTCTGTCATCTTTCAAAGATCTTTGATGTGTGTACCCAGCTTTAAACAAGTCCTTTATAGACATTTTAGGTATATGATTTACTATTTACAAAACTTGCTATGATAAACATATTGATGTTAGTGCGCTCTCAGTCCTGTGTATAAATTTTTTTAAAATGGAGCATCATTTTCGAAATTTTTTTTATATGGATTTGGATATGGTTTTAAAAAAATCTATAATAAAAAGTGTTAAAGGTGAAGATCAGTAAAAATGTATATCCTTTCAGGAAGAAAACAATTATATTCTCATTCAAATAAACGTAATCTAATAGTGTCCACTCTGGTCTTGCCAATTGACTCAGTTTAGTTATTACTGCAATATTACTGACACTTTTCGTTTTTGAACTGGCCGGATTTTTGTGCAAATGATTTTTTCAGCTTCTAATAATTGATCTGTGAATGGCCACCATTAGAAATTACTGTAAGAACCATACAAAAAAGTAAGCATACTGAGGACTGTTGCAGGACTTGAAATGGCAGATCACTGTCAACAAGAGCAGAGCATTAAAGAGAGCGAGAGATTATTTAGAGGTATGTGTAATTTAAATAATTTAAACAATAATGATATTTTCTGAATGACCCCATCAAAACCTAAAAGTATTGTAGAGTAACACTAAGACTTCAATGCTTTAGAGCTATCGGGGGCACTTATCCCTTTTAATCTAGTTTTAGAAACACTTCTTGACTGGTTTTGTACCATTTCTGCTTTGCACAATGCTACTATCACGGTAAAGGTTCATTATCGGACTATACCAAAGAAACCAGGTCAAAAATGTCCCCTGTACAGAATTCCTTATATGAAGCACAATGCCATGGACAGCGAAAGTTATACTACAGAACAAACTTTATTGCAATAGTACACATCAGCAAAACAATAAAATACACAACTATGATAGTTTCCCATCACTGCACTGTCCTCTTCAATGGGGCATCCCTTGGTAATAGAGACAAATATAAATGGAACTGCACAGGTGTATCCTGGTTTCTGATTAATAAGTTCAAAGTCCCAATTAACTCCCAGATATGTAACTCTCAGTTGACTAAACACACTGTCCCATTTTATGGTATAACAATCATCCCATAGACCATATACAAGTGTATATACATGGTTGGACTTGGCAGGTCACACACTATCCTCTACTGACAGACTCACTGGGCTCCAATTGTGCAGAGCCATATCTCCGTTCTTCACCCGGTCAGACCATCACACACACTGTGTTGTATTCTCTTGGCCCTAGTAGCTATTCATATTGACCAACGTTGAATATCTTTTCCCAGGTTACCACACTTTGTTAGTGCAGTTCGACTGACACACATTTCATCCACATGGGTCATCTTGGTTACAAACCTTTATAAATACAGCCGATGGAGTAGGATAGGATTTGAGAGTGATTGACAGAAGAAATCATAGCATGCAGATCACAGGTAGACAAAAAGTCAAAACTTCTTGTAGGTGAGTAACGTTTCCTTGGCTCCAGATCATGTTTTATGGAAAATCAGAAATGTGATTATCTATTTTCTCTGGAACTCTGTAAACTCTGCAGATCAAACTTGTACGTACCTGCACGTGTTAGGAGTGTCCTTCCACACCTGGAGATCCAGTACTGCAATCACCTCCCGTTGAATCCTAACTCCCAATAGGTATATAATTAGCACAGAGAACGGGGAATGTCCCCAGCACGGAGGTAGGCGACCGGACTCATGATATGTAGGTAAAAATCAATACTTTATTATAACATATTAAAAACATACCATGCAGGGTCCAGAAAGATCTAACTAGGAGACACACACACCAAGCTCCTCCCTACGCGTTTCTTGGAACAACTGAGGAAACGTTGTTTCACGAAACGCGTAGGGCGGAGCTTGGTACAGATCAGTTACATTTACCCACTACAGTGCGTACAGTGTCCTTTCACTGGGAACAGGTGGAGCTAGTACATAGTCGTTCATCTCCGTGCTGGTGACATTCCCCGTTCTCTCTGCAGAGAAATTGTCACTCCTCAAAGGAGATTCAGGTAAATATAAGCAGGTATTGGACCCTGGTGCTACTAGATTAATTAAATAATTTTATTCAATACATACAGGCAACATTTCAACCCTGTATCAGAGCCAGTGTAAAACAAACAAGTCCATATGTGAATTTAGAAGCCAAAAGCCATGTGACATAATCTTATAAAGAACATGTCTCAGGATATCATATATGTTATAAAATATTTATGAATAAATGTAAAGTGCATAAGTGATCACAATATATTATTTATAGAGAAGAACATATGTGTATCAGGTATCCCACTACACCCACAAGTCGCAGGAGTCTCCCTGATTCTGGGGTGGTCTTCCAAACTCCCACAAGACCACCCCAGACTCCCGCAACCGAGAGGAGACTCTAATCTCCCCAGACATGCCCCCTTTTGGCTGCCATGCCCCAGAACACCCCCCGCTATGCCCCTAACCCTGCCTTCCCTCCAACTCCAAAGACACTAACTCCGCCCCTTTGGACTCCCAAGACACTAACTCGTGCCCCCCCTCGACACGCCCCCTCCCCTACCTTGCCCAGAAGCCTAAAATGGCAGGGTGGGATGTCTGGTGTATGAAAGTGCATAATAACATTAACATCCCTATTTATTAGGAACAGTGTATGGCCACTCATTTAAATATCATAAAGTGTACTACATGCATTTCATTTAAAATTCAATATAGTGGAAATAGATAAAATGTTATAAGTTAAAAAGAAGCAGAATAGGTAACTCCTGAAGGCAAGTGTTCAAATTCATGTGATACTGTAATTAAAAGTTTTAAAATTGACCAATCGAGATACGTAGTTGCTATACTAGGAAATACACGTTAATATTTATCTATATCGCTATCAAAATATCATACAAACTGTAGAACATTTATATACACCATACAATAATTCGTCCCGACCAACTGACATTTCAGTGTTTCGGTCGGTTGGGCCAAAATATTGAAAGTTTTTTCTTTTGGCCGCCGATCAAATCGGACTAACGCATGATCAGACGTGTTGGAAAACCATGGGCGATCATGCAGTCCTCTATGGAGGATACTCAGTCACGGCTAACTGTTTGACTCGGGTGCTTTTGTTGAGACTTAGGGCCCTATTTATAAAAGATCGGTATCGTTATCGTAAAATACCGATCTTTATTGTAAAATACCGGCCGTTATCGTATAATAACGACCGTTTTTTACCGATAACGACCATTATTTACCGATAACGACCGTTATTTACCGATAACGACCGTTATTTACCGATATCGCTAAATACCGGTTGTTATCGGTAAATAACGGTCGTTATCGGTAAAAACGGTCGTTATTTTACGATAATGATCGGTATTTTACGATAACGATACCGATTTTTTATAAATAGGGCCCTAACAGTCCTTACTCCTGGCCCACCGGTCAGAAATGCCGAACAGTCGGTATCAGATAGCACCATGTGTACCCAGCTTTGAAGAGACAATTTGTTAGGAAATAATCAGGGAGATTCAATAAAAGTTCTTATCTTTTAAATGGTGCTAATTTTGCCCCAACCAATCAGATCTTATTTAACATTTGTAAGCTAACATCTGATTGGTTGGGGCAAAGTTAGCACCATTTTAAACGATAAGAAGTTTTATTGAATAACCCTGTGTACCACATTATGCTGCAGGTACTATGTAGCAACGATATAGTTTCTGCCCAAATTGGGAGATTTAGGACTGTGGATTGCTGGTGTCAGAAGAAGAAAGTGTTGGTTGTGTTGTCTAAATGTAAAAGTTTGGAATATACTGATAGCCTGACTGAACAGAATCCTGGCTGTGTGGAAACATCATGTTCACAAACAGGTTATCAGCCGATTTTAGCATGGATGTGTGTCTACGGCTGTTTACGATTCACGGTTGTCCAAAGGAGATGCAAATTATTTTTTTTTCTAAAACCATTGTGAAAAACATTTACCCTATATTTTGTGGCAATGCATATTTCCAACAGGTATGGGAACATTTAAGACCATTTACCATTACTGTAAAAGTGAACTATTCCTTTCATGTATTGATTGAAGCCTGGGAGGTTAAGGTTCTATGCCTTATCTTCTGTCCTTCAATCAAAATCTCAGGAGCCAGGGATAAAGGTAAGCATATTTACCTTTTGCGTAAACCACCGCTGCAGAAATGACAGGCCGCGACTGCTTCCTGGATCTAATCCCCGTGCATGCGGGAAAATCGCGAAGATGCGAAACCGGAACAAATTTTCTATAATTTTGGAAAGTACGGGGCTATTTTCGATAATTTTCGGAACCAAGGGGTTCCGTGTCGAACCTGGATCCCATCTTTACCAGGAAGAGGTCAGGAAGTTTTAGTTCTGCAGCAGAGGATCGAGCGAAAGGCAAATATACCTACCTTTCTCCCTGGCTCCTGAGATATTGATTCGAGAAAGGAAGGTAAGGTATAGATCCTTAACCTCCCAGGTTTCAATCAATACATTAAAGGGATAGTTCACTTTTCGAGTAAACTATTCCTTAAAGGGCATGTCCACCCCCAAAACTAAAATTTAACCCCTTACTGGCCACATCAAGTAGTTTAAAACAATCCTTACCTTACATTCCTGCTCAAAATAGTTCCACTGCTGTGCCCCAAAGTCAAGGAAACTGCTGTGTAGGAGCAGTGTGTGACTCATGCTGTGCCTGAGACTTCCTCAACCTCATCAAGGTTGAGGCATGCTCAGTGCAGCCCTCCCTGCCTCTCAGCCAATCACGGACGCGGCTGCCGGTCCCGCCCCCTGCTTTCAATTCCATGCAAGCAGAGGGCCTGAACACTGCAGCAGGGGAGAGAGGGCAGGTAAGTAAGAATCGGGGGACTTTCTAACAATTATATTAATGCGGTTGGGGCTGGGGGAGCATGCCCTACCACATATCAAAAGTTAAATTTTGGGGTGGACATGCCCTTTAAATGCTCTGACATACGACATGACATTGGGTCTTTCTAATTCTCTGCATTCAAAAGCCAGACTGGAACTTCTGGATTTCCTGCTAATGGTGATCTTTATAATTGTACTTTTTCAGCAGTATGCATTTGTACATGTATTTGTATTTGTGGATTGTAAATCATTTTATTTGGATTTTTTTGTCAAAAATCTGCGCACCTCACCATATGAGGAATGTTCCAGCCGGGTGCTGAATGAAGGAAGGATGCCACAATTCGAGTTATCCTTTCTATCAGGCTTTTAGCTGATCAGATGTGGCGGCTTTTAAAATGTCTACTCTGGACGTGTGTGAATGTAGTTATCTGTAGAGATGCTTCTGAATAAACACTTAAAGGTGAATCAAGTCTAGGTGAGCAAGTCTACTGCCTGCAAGATTTCCAGTGGTGCAGGGTAAACATTACATTCTATAATGAATGGATTACTTTTAAATAGGAAGGGCCATATTTATACTCAGGTAAGTAACCAAAATCTTGAAAAAGCTGAATTAAGTCAATGAAACGCATAGAGACTATTAGCTGAAGCCTCCAGACCTAGAGCATTGGTACTTTCTAGACTCATATTCATATACACTCGGTATATCACATTATCACTAATGTACAACAGTGGCTGTAAATGTATGGCTGTGGTCGTACATTAGTGCCGAAGGTTCGGTGGTAGAATACCATGCGGCATACCGCAATGGTATTCTATGGGGATCATAACTCTATGATCACGTTATCGTAGATTAACGATCGTTATCGGCAATTACAATGACGATCATAAATTACCGATTGCTAAACCGAAAAAATGAACGATTGGTTTAACGATTGTTAAAGGTAAATGGCCCCTGAAGTGGAGTTTGGCTTGACCTTGATTTTAAAACTTTTATACTACTTTAATGCTGTGTTTGTGCTGATTGGAGACAATAAAAACACTGGAAATTAAATGTAAGTGTTTATAATATTTCTATGAAATGTATAAGATATGAAATGGTAAGTTACTAAATCCACACTTTTTATGCCTTTTTATTCTATTTATCAACACCAAATAAACACAGGGGAGGTAAATGTAAAATAGCGATCGTAATTCAACGACCGCGATCATAGATTTACGATCGCCCATAGAATACCATTGCTTTAGAATAGAATACTGCATGGTATTCTACGAACTAATGTTTGTAGATTTACGAGCCACGTAAATGTGCGTCCTGGGCCGTACAGTAACGAAATCCTGCAGTATCGCAATCTAGGAGGTTTTTAAATGGCCTGAAACGAGCTATTAAGACTTCTTGAAGGGTTGCTAGCTTATACCCTGAATTTAGATTTTTTTTTTTTTACTTTAGATCCCATTTTACAACTATGCATTGTTGGAATTTCCCTCTCCCAGTGATTCCTGAGCATGCTTGCCCTCACAGAGTTGTGTATGAAAAGTGGGCTTTGGTTAAGAGTTGGAAAGGGGATACCTAGCCTGAGCAAAACAAGTACTAAATTGAAGGCATGCAGCAACATACACACCTGAGAATGCTACTTACATGTATTCATTGATTAAGATGAGGAAAAGTAATTTCCCCCAATTATGTACTGTTTAATGTGGTTCTGCAATGGAGAAGAGTTCAGGGGTGGGTACACACCGTACAGATTTTTGAAAGATGACAGGATCTGAAAGATTTTCAAAGATCTGGATACACACAGCCCCGAGCGTTCTCCCTATGCACAGCATATACACACCATAGGGAGAACGCTGGGAACTGTGTGTTTCCATCGGCCGTGGCCAACTACGATTACCGTGGCCGAGGGAAATTTTATTTTCTTCCCGAATGGCCGCTCAGCCGACGAGAACGTTCGACAGCCACACGCTCGTTCAGGAAAGCCGTTACACACACTATGAGGGCTTCATCGCTAGTGTGTGTACCTAGCTTTAGTGTTCATTTTTAATGTTATCAGCATGAAGTAAAGTAATTAAACACACCCAGTATCAGGTCATTGAAATACTTTATTTTCTTAAGTTAATGACATGTAATGAGCTAAACTGCTCTTGAAAAACTAACAAACGGAGGTCAAATAAAAACACAAATTAGCATTTTTACAGCTAATCATTTCACTCTTTCAACTTTTATATATAATTACATTCTTTGTGTAACCTCTTTATTGCTTAAACCTTTTTTTGCTTGGTGTTTAATACATTTTCTTGCAAATTTGGTGTAATATTTACTGTCCTAGAATAACTAAAAGTAAATTTTTATTTTTAGAAAGAGAAAGTACAGCAGTTCCAGGCATTCTAATCAATAAAATTCTTCTGGTAAATCTCATAAATAAATAACAGAACAAAGACATGTTTTGTAAAATTGATTGAAAAGTTACAATTTAAAAAAATCCCAAACTCTACTAAAATATTATTAAAATGCACTTTTGAGTTAGTTGAGAATATTGAAACATAGGGATTTTGAATATGATCTACCTTTTAATTAAATCCTTGTGACATCACATAAAATGCAACAAATGACATCATTCACCCTCTATGCCGAAAATTCCACATATCCTTTACATCAAAACACAAAATTGTGTGCTAAAGCATACACTGCCAATAATACAACTCTATAAATTTACAGACACATTTCTAAAAGTGCTATATTCCAATTGGGGTGTCAGAATATATCCCTTAATAGCCCTTCATGTGCCCACTTCCAGAGCATCCTAAACAATATTTTAAATACAAATTATAGCATTATAAATTTAGGAAACATAATGATGTGGCAAAGATAAAAACATAATTACCACAGTAGTTTAAGGGATTTTTATTTTAACTTCACCATTGTAATGTAAATGTCTTCTTCTGTAATGGATATTGTTTTGTTGAATCATTTATTATGATTTTATAAGAATGATGTAATTAGTCACATTATAAGTGATGTCATTTTATAAAGCAGAAGGTTAAAATATGATTTCCAACTTACTGTGTTAGATTTTTTTTTTAGTAGATGCCCATATACGGTAGATTTAAATTAAACATAGAATTACAAAAATAAATAACAGACAGTGGACTACAATGAAAATTACAAACATTGTATTTACTAAGATGTGCAATGTACGTCTTATTAGATATCCTACATACAGATTTATTTTCAAGTTTTATAGGCAGAATATGCCAGTGACTTTATTCTTTAAGAAAGCTATCAGACTTGTTTTGTTACACATATGGTCAACGGGCAAGAAATAAGACACATCAGGGTACATTTCTAAAGTGTGTTATTATAATACAATGATACTGAACCACACCGTGAATTGTATAATGCAGTGTGATATATAATACCCACACACCACAATATTTTACAAGCCCATCATAAAGTGCAAATACATATTTCTTATAGGGGCTCCAGTGCAGTTACTTTACGGTGCAGTCTTAAAGTATCAGTGCAGATGTAAAATAATAACAGGACAATGTAATAAAAGTTCTTATCGTTAAAATGGTGCTAATCTTGCCCCAACTAATCAGATTTTACCTTTTTAACTTTTATTACAATCGCCCTGTAAATTTGTTAAATAACGTTAGTGAGTGATTTTGTTTTTCCACCAACACCCCATGTTTTAAATATGCCCCATTTCTGAATAAAAACAGAAATAATCCCAGCCATGTGATACAATTATATACAGTATGTCTTCATATTTCCATTAGCCTGAAAAGAGAATACTGTAAAATGTTAATGTATTTGTTTACAGAACTAAAGGAGAACTAAAACCAATAACTGGTGTAAGCTTCAAATGTTTACCCAGAGTATAGCGAAGCCCTAAGACTAACGGGGAGATTCAATTCCTTTTGCCGCGTTACTTACCTTAGTCCGATCCTGCGATACAATACCTGACGTAAACGAGATTACGTTAGGTATTGCATCGCCGGATCGGGCTAAGGTAAGTAGCGTGACTTTAAAGCTCCACAGCCCTGTCCCGTTAAGCTCCACAGCCCATCCCGTAGCGCGAAACTTTATGGGATGGGCTGTGGAGCTTTAAAGTCACGCTACTTACCTCCCCTATGCATCAGGGGAGGTGTTCTGGGAGTAAATTTATTCAACTTAATTTAAAGGCCCAAACAAGAAACAGGATTTAAAGGGAAAATCCACTGTAAAGAATTGATTATTCCTACCTCTCAATATCATTTAATTGAGGCGAACCAGCACATACAGCTTTTCATTTCCCATGTTAGTCCTGGACTTTCCCGTACTAAATATAGTGCTGCAGCCAAGAGGAAGCCTGGCAAAAGCAGTTTTTTTTTGTGCTGGAAACACTATTGGGAGGTAGGAATTACCAATCCTACCTTCCTTCCCCAGGCACTTTCCTTTTAACTGTTTTTTGTTTACTTTATATGATGGTGAACATGCCTTTTCGTTTTAAATACCTTATTTTTATTATATAGCTTTCTAAACCAACCAACAATATACATTGGTATGTTAAGGGTTAATAATAGAACTTGATATAATGTTTAATAACTGCATTATTTTAATTTAGTCAAACTTTATATAAATGGTGCGTTTGATGGGTATATGCACCTAAGAAAACTACTTTTAAGGTTTTTTGTTTTACTGAAGAATGGGAGGAAAAGGAGCTGTGTCTTACCTCCTGTTCTTCAATAAAACCTGCAGGAGCCACAAGGTAAGAAACTTAGCCGGCCTCATGCTCCTCTGCCGCTTCCTCTGACAGGACTTTGGACTCAATGCGCATAGTGTACAAAATCCGCTGGGACCTGTCAGAAGATCAGCGGAGGAGCCCCAGACCAGGTAAGTTTTCTTTCCTTTGCTCCCGGCTCCTGCAGGTTTAATTGAAGAACGGAAGGTAAGACACAGCTCCTTTACCTCCCGTTCTTCAATAAAACTGAAACCCCAAAGTTCGTTTTCTTAGGTGGACATACCTTTTAAACAACAAAAAGATTGTTTTTATATCTAATGCTGTATAAATATTATATATATATTTATCACACCATGGTTTGAAATGCACCATAACCTGAGCATGTAGCTAGTCAAATAGTAAGGGAGACTGTTATAAAAAAAAAAACAATCTTTCCTCGATATAAAAAGTTCAGACAATAATGGCTAAAATTATATTAGGGCTATGTATGGAGAGCCGTTATAGGTTTTTTCCATCTTAAAGTCCCATTAACCCGTGTACCAAGGTTTAACGTGACTTTAAGACATAACTTACGGCAGTTGCAGCAGTACGCAAAAACCGTGTCGCGCAATCGCCGCAAGCTATGTACCAAGCCGATAAGGGCTCTTTAAGACAGAAATTATTTGCTGGCATTAAAGTTTCAGAATGGAAAAAAACACATTCGCTATATACTGAGAGTCGTTATTGGCTCAGTGCATTGCCTGGAGGAGGCAATAGAGAGCGATACCGGCTCTCGGTACATAGCCCTATATTTCTCTTATTTTCTGTGTAATTCCTAACTAAAAAGAGGTTTGAATTCAATAAATGGATTCATTTTCCCTTTAGCACAGGGAGAGACGAAGAAGCTGCTTAGAGAAACCTTTTTCTATTCCTGGGTGAATCGCATTAAGCATGTCATAGCTTCAACAAACTAGGGGATGGGGCAGTTGATTTAGCGTGTATAAAGGGAGAGGATTGGTGAGGGGGAGATTGACAGCCAACCCTCCAACCATAGGCGCCCCTAGGCCTAATGGTAAATCTGGACGTGGGGGCGACCCAGAATTTTGAATAGTCCAAACTGAAAATTCTGGGCCCTATTTGTAAACACGTGGTATCGCAATTTAGCATTATCAATAATGTACGACCATGGTCGCAAATTAACGCCAAACATTTATTTATTAACGATCATTCAGTCGTAGATTACCATGCGGTGGTAAAGTACCGCAATTGTATTCTGTGGGGATAATAAATCCATAATTGCGTTATCGTAGATTTACGTTCGTTATCGGTAATTTAAAATCTTTATCGTTAATTAATGATAACGATCATAAATTAACGATCCCTAAACTGATCGGAAATTAACTCGGAAATCAGTTTAATGACCATTGCTAAAAAGCAAAACCATGCCTTTACAAATAGGGCCCTCTGAATCAAAATCCCAACATTTTTCCATTGAAGAAACTTCATCAATTGCATATTCAAATGTCATTTTGTACCAAAATTTGGGTCACAAAAAATTCCAGATATCCAGTGGATCTTTCTGATTAATCATAAATCCCTTGGGACTGCAGCACAATAAAGGGGCTAAGAGCTGTACAACCAAGACAAAAGGAACATAAAATACAGAACGGAATCCTTCCAGAAGTAAATTGGATTGGCTGGAAGACATTTTATAAATGTGTAATCGCTGACGATTAGGAATTAAAGACCTGATCTCTTCTCTACTTCCTCTGTTGGTTATGAATGGAAAGTCATCACTGCAGCTTCCTATTGTAGGAGAATTGTATCAAAAGAGTGCAATTGTTCCGGTATTGTATTGAATAAAACGCTGTTGAAGTATCCACAAAAGCTGCTAGATGTAATAAAACCCTGAGTGGTTTGCTGACTGACCTTTTTTCATCATTTATAATGCAAGCATTCATCTAAATAGAAGTTGTGGGGTTTTAGTAGATAGACACATTTACATTTAACAGACAAACACAGTAGGAATGAAATATTGTAGATGGGTGACCCAATTGGCAAAGAGGAAATGGAAAATATACACATTAATGGCAGCAACATGCATTATTTGCAAGTTTTTAGGCAGGGGTGTATGTAGCAGTATGTATCAGTATGTATGCAGGGCCCTTCAAATAGGCTGTATATCTGTAGTGGCCGTTGAGAAGAGCTGTTTCAACTAAAGCTTGTGGCAAGTCATTACTGAAAGGCCTGATGTTTTTCAATCAATACCTTATTTTGCACTAAATAGTAAAGTGACACCAATCGATGCAATACATTAATGGGTACTGCTAAAGTTGATGGGTAGCAGTAAAAATAAATGCCTGGTGAATTCTTCAAAAATGGGATCAATATTAAACACTGAATCTCTTTATAGCCTCAGAATGACCTGATCTGCTTAGAGTAGGGATCACATGTTATAAAGGAATCATGGTGACCCAGTGTACATATTCCTAAAATGACTCCCTACCCCCCCAACAAATCCAATTATCTTGATTATTATATTTATTGGTTCATAGAATTCATCAGCATGCGTGGCCCTAGAGCAGCAATACTCCAATGTGAGTGGGGCGATTCATCTTGTACAGATTTTTTATTTAGCTCTTGATCTAAAGTGGTAACCTATCAAGAGCAGGTGGTCTCCAAACTTTTACCAACAAAACTCCACAAAACTCTAACTATATCTAAATGTTTTGACAAAGAATGGAAAAAGTGGACATGGAAGAAGCCTCTAAACTACCCACCTCCGCATTAAACCTCTAACACTGCAGGGTATATTCCTGCCTGAACTTAAGTCAGGAACGCTAATTTGCTGGACAGGTAGCCCTGCTCTAGAGTGCTGGGCCAGAATGATGGGTAGCTGCTTACCCATGGTGTCACCCTTAGGCCTCATACACAAGTATGACAAACAGACGAGGAATGGCCATTATGGATCATAATCATATGTATGCATTTGGTATGCAATCTTTATTTGAAGATTTCAGATTAATGTTACCTTATAACAGGCTGTAGGGGATTCAGGAAAGGAAACACACCAATATTCAAGTACCAGCCATTGATTTTAATGCCCTTCTTTCAACTATCCCTGAAGCATTCTAATTCTGGACTAATAAATTTATATAAATTAATCTAGAATAGAAGTAAAAAAAAAAAACTTTCAACCTTACAACAATTAGACTCTCAAGAAATGTCCAGAAGCCCCTACCAATATACTATCTTCTAGCTAGGTTCCCTTAAAACTTCTTCTGGGTCGAAGAGAAACTCCAGGATTCAAAAATACTGCCCTGAAAATGTGGCTATATATTCTTACTATTTATATGCAGTGTTTTAAACTTTTTCATTGCACTCAAAAAGCACTGGGTTGGCCGAGACAGGAAAATATATAATCCATAATTTCAATCTAAAGCCTCCTGTAAAGCTGTCCACACTGTTGATTTTCTTGGCTCTGCATTATTCCGGACCTATGCAGTAGTTTTTCACTGGTCCGATATTGTATTGGATCAATGAATCATGTAAGAAAACAGCACTATTTCTGATTTAACATTAGGCCACTGGTCTAAGGTCTGGCACACTTAAACTGGATACACACCATGGGATCCTTCATTACGGCCGTTCGTCACAAGCGAGCAACATGGAGAGCTTGTTTTGCTAAAAGGTTTAAATTTGTGCCACAAGCATCTGATTTGTGACAAAAGCTGAGGCAGATGGGCATGCCGAGATCATACCCATATGTGCAAAGCACGATGGAGAAAAAGAAGCTACCAAATTGCTTCAATAAAAATACAGTGCTGCAATTAGAAGTTAAATATATAAATTTGAATAAACATTTAATGCAGAGTACAAAAAACAATCTCTCCATCACTGCTCCTCATTAAAGAAGCCATTTTAGATATTTGATCAGGCATTCATTTTGTAAGACTACCCTTTGTGTATTGGAAGGTACAGTACACAGGCACTTCAGCTATTACTTGCCAGTATATAAAATGTACACAGGTTTATGGTTTTAGTATTACAGTTTATGTTTTGGTAACGGGAAAGAAGAAACAGAAATGTGCTTGTTACTTAAAACGTTGCACATCCAGAGTGAAGCTACTGACACAATTTTACTTGCAGTAACAAAACAAAAAAAAAGTTTTCATGCAAGTTACAGTACATTTGGAGTGCATAATGAAACCTTTAAGACATGGAAACAATGGAAATGTTACTTTTGCATTTTTTGGAGACAGCACAGATCTTTAATTACATTTGACATGGCCATTGGCCAAAGAAATTGAGGTCATGGCCGGGACACCTGGCTCTGCATGTTCATCAAACCGTAAACGTAGGGTGTTCCTGATAACAAGTTGTTCCATGATGAAAGACGCACAGAACCACGGAATAGCATATTCCAATGTAATTAAGCCCATAAAGTCAAAATCAAACTGTGAGTAATCCCACGGGCAGGCATTAAACTGTCGTAATATAAGACCTGTAGAGAACTCCCAGATGTAAGTCCACAATGTATAAATAAGACACCTTATCAAAATGTTGCACTTGTCTTTTAAATACAAGTACATCTTCTCTACAATAAGTATAGATGTACCATATATAAAGAGGGCCCATACACTGGTCACTCCGGGAAACTTCCAATTGTAGTTGACCACAAAATCCCACGCAGCTGTAAACATAACCTCACAGAAATAACCATGAATTGCATAGAGGTACCAGCGGGATAAAGCTGTTAGAGGCTCTGGGGGTGCCATGTTTGTTCTTGATGTAACACTACACAGGCAATAATCCAAAAAGACTTGACTGCAAAGAAATAATTAAAAAGGAAATTGTTACAGTATATAAATGAACCCATAATATAAATTCTACATGATAGACACAGAGCCAGACAAATCTTCGGAGAGAGGTAGCCAATGCCTCTAGAGGCTTTTCTACTGAGGCCTATTAAGCTGGCTACCCTAAAAACAACTACATTTATCTGACTGGCTATTAATGTCAAAAGAAATTTGTCCAACCTGTTTGTAAATATATTAAAAATTTAGTTTATTTTGTACAGCTTTGAAACTTGTATCGACTTAAAGGGCATGTTCACAACAAAAATGTCTGTTTCCTGACCCCAACCCCGACTGATATAATTTGCACTTTATTACCTGCATTACTAACCAGATGTTTAAGGATTATTATTGTCCCCATTCTGGCAGAGTAAGCTCACCCCCCCCCACCCCCCTTCATGCAGTCAATCATGGCTGTGACTGCTGACATCACAACCAATGATTGACAGCTCTTTTACCTGCTGCCTCCTCTGCACAAGCTTGAGCTTATACAAATCTCTTTAAACATAGGGAGGAGGCAGATACCTTTGCCAGAAAGGAATACGGTAGAACTTATCATTTAATATTTGGTTATAAATGCATGTAATAAACTGGGAAAAATAGCAGTTATGGTTGTATGCAGGTAACTGACTTAAGAATATGCAGTACCGACTATACAAAATGGATCAACAAGGAAAAAGATAATGTGTGTGAAGAGGAGTTTTTCCTACTGTATGTTTAAGTGAACGTGGAGGAGAAGCTGGGTATACATTATAAAGGATAACGGTGCCCCTTACAGTTAAATGTATAAGGGATAATGCGCCCCTTACAGTGTAATATAAGGATATTAAGTCACGGATGAGTTCCCCCGAACATATAAAAGCACAAGGCCTTAAAGTGTATGTATACTGAAAAAATTACTTTGCGTCATCTTAATCTATAACTACATACTTGTAAGTAGCACTTATTCTGAGGTGTGTGTGTTGCTGCATGCCTTCAATAAAGTACTTTTTTTGCTCAGGCTCTGACCACTGACCTGACTATTTTCCACCATACAGCACACCAACTGTCAAACCATTCCAGCTACATTGGATATCTAAAGAAATAGGGAGCAGATCAAAAAAAAAAATGGTACAGTGATAGTTGGGATGAATTCTAGTTTCCACTAATGGGCAATTTAAAAAAACCAATTTGCAAGTGTACATACCTTTTAAGGCTGTGTACAACTTTAAAACCAGTTATGTCTTTAGTAGCATTGCAATGTTTTAATTTTAAAAGTAAATATGTAGAAACTGACCATTATTTCCAAAACCTAAAAAGGTATGGGACCAGCAGTGGAACATTTTCTTATAATAATCACTCAGTGACATAGCTGAGCAATCATTATAAGAAAATATTCCACTGCTGCTCCCATTATAATGTGAGCCTCGCATGTCTTATGACATTTTCCCAAAAAGTTCCCCAACCAAATAAAGTCTTTTATACAGGGCAGGGAACGTAATATCCTTACATTATAGTATAAAGGGAACATTATTTCTTATAATACATTTTTTTTAATGTTTATTCACATCTAGAAAGATGTGTACCAAGTGATTTCTTATGCAGAAAACAATATATTCACTGGGGTCAGTGAGAGCATTCCTGAACCTGGTCTATCTGCTGCTTACCTTGTACAGTTCAGTTCAGCAGCTCTGTCGTCATAAACATGCTCTGCAGATCACATGGGGCATGTGCTCCACATCTTGCTCTCTGCGCTGCTGTGTTGTTGTGGCGATCCTTCCATACTGGGAGCAACAGTGGTTTTATTTTCAACATTTAGCTACATATTTAAATTGTAAGAATTTATTCCACTGTTGCTCCCATTAAAAAAGGTTTAATTATGTATCAAAGTTATTTGTCACTATTAAAACCGCCTTTGTGTTCTGGAGTATTTACATGAATGTAGCATTGCATTTAGTAATGGATATTTTTCAATACAATACAAAACAAGGGTCACTTAAGACCAGTATCACTCAAGTGAGTGGAATATTTATTGGTTAACGTTGTGCTAGGGAAACTGTATAAAAACAGTAACCTATACAAAATAGTTAGGTTGAAGTTGTGTAGTGCCCTGTGGTAGCAGGGATATCTCCAGAGCTACTCATACTTTTCCCAGTGAAATGTGAACCATTGTTTTTGCACCCACAATTCCTGTAAAGATGGGCACACTTTCTAAAGTCTCAAGCATTCTCCGTATATAAAGTGTAGAAAGAACGTTCAGAACTACCACATTTCCTTCAACCCTGGCCAACTCCCTGTAATTTAGCACAGGAGGCCAACCAAGGCCGAGGGAGTTTTTCTGGCAGTTTTGAGCAATCCAAGGCTGATTTATTGGCCTCTGGAATATGGTACACAATTTAAAGGGGCAATTTTACCAGATCTTATGGAATCGTCCCTTTATTTTTAAAGTGTTTGCAGTTTTGGAATCCCATATACAAAATGGACATCTTGGAAATAGAAGCAGTTCAGAGAAAGGCAACTAAAATAATAAAGGGAATGGAGGGGCTTGACTATGCAGGCAGATTAGACAAGTTAGGGCTTTTTACATTAGAGAAGGGATATGATCACTTTATATAAATATATTAATGGACCATACAATGAACTCAATGGTGCATTGTTTACTAATCGGTCATATCAGAGGACTCGTAGACATCCTTTAAGGTTGGAAGAAAATAAGTTTCATCTTCAGGTTAGGAAAGGTTTCTTTACAGTGGGAACGGTGAAACTGTGGAACTGTCTTCCAGCAGATGTGGTAATGGCAAGTTCATTGAATAGCTTTAAAAGTGGGCTAGATACAAAATATTGAGAATTACTGGTATTAATACATATACTGTAGTTCTGCTTGGTACAGGGATACTATATAATATTGAGAATCGCTGGTATTAATACATATACTGTAGTTCTGGTTGATCCAGGGATACTATATAATATTGAGAATTACTGGTATTAATACATATACTGTAGTTCTGGTTGGTACAGGGATACTATATAATATTGAGAATTACTGGTATTAATACATATACTGTAGTTCTGGTTGGTACAGGGATACTATATAATATTGAGAATTACTGGTATTAATACATATACTGTAGTTCTGATTGATCCGGGGATATTTTCCAAATGCCATTTGGAGTCAGGAAGGAATTTTTCCCCCTTTTCTAGCTGGGTTTATTTTTTTTTGCCTTCCTCTGGATTAAGTGTTAGGTAGAGTTAAAAAGGAGAGTGAATAGGTTGGACTTGATGGACGCATGTCTTTATTCAACCTCAATTACTATGTTTACCCAGCTTAAGTTAAATGCAGTACCTCATTCAAATACCCCAGAAAACAAAGGCAATTTTATGTGTCAAATGTATTATTATATACCCAGCTCCCACTGCCTCTTTTCTTTTTTTTCTTTAATCAATTCTCAAACACAGCACAGACAAATTGCCTTTACCAAACTCCATGTTAATGTAAAATATAAATAAACAACGTCGGCTTGGTGTTTTCTGCTATACTTATACTAATGGGTTTTTTGCTAATTATTTCTTATAAATGAAATACATGTTGTACACTTTACAGAGACAGGCTAAAAGGGATAGAATAAAATGACAGCTTCAACATCTTTCAAATCCATAGTAAAATGAAAATGTTTACGGGAATATTACATTCCACATTTTCCACCTGTATAGCCACTTTGACATGACAAAGCTTAGTCAATTAGAAATGCCCCTTGTTGGACCTACATGAGCTACTGCCACTAGATGTTTTTCCATAAGAAATAGGATTATTTAATCAAGTGACCCAAACAAAGGATGGCAGATGAATAAAAACAAATAAATGGGGTCTGAGCCTTTTAAGTTACAACATAGGCACATGCCTGCAATGAAAAAAACAGCACAGTGGTCAGATAGATAGTTTACAAGATTAGCATGCTAGAATATTGGATGCGGCCTTGAATATTTGTAATCCCAATTATGGGATAAAGGTTTATATTGGTTGGAAATGTTCTTAATATTGTAACAACCTAAATAACTCTTACCTTTTCTCTTTTTCTTGAAAATCAACACAGATTGAGCAACTTGTGGTTCATACCCCTCTAGTATCCGAAAAGATCTTGGTTCTCTGTGGTCATCACTGAAAAACAATGTTTAAAATGTTATTATTTGACTAAACCATTAAACACCACATTCAGCATAAAACATACTAGGTATGGAAGACCCATTTTACAACCGGACCAAGAAATAGGTCTACAGTACAAAATCAGCCTTTTACTAATAATGTTTACAATCCTCATCTAGGGTTTCTTAATTCGCTACATTGCTATGATTGTTTGGCCTTTTGGGATCTTCTTTTTAATTACTTGTGATCTTGCTGTTCAAGAAGGTTATTTACACCTCAGTGTTTGATCACCTTTCTAAAGGTGCTCATACACAAGCGATGATCTTTCCGTATATACTTAATATGGAACGATAGTTTGGTTGGCCCATACACACGCATGATTGTTATCATGCACTATACTTTAGTATAGGAGAGCTGGTTACGATCTGATGGAAATGTTCCGTTAGGTCTGATAGGTCGCGATGCAGACGTACGGTAATGGCTAGTTCGCTTTTCTACCTATCCATATGGGCTCCTACAGTATGGGCACTAGTGCAAAATTCTAAATCAGAGCTAAAGATGTTTTGCTGTTGTTGTTCCATCTAAGGTGAGATTTTACATAATCTCAATAGATTCTTTAACACACGGTATGTTCTAGTTTTTCTTTTTTTATTGTTTTGGCATCCTAAAGAAAACTGTAGAAACCTGACGCAACACTGAATCCCAGTGAAGACATTTTACAGAAGGCAGAACCTGTGGCTACTTGTTTAATCTAGCCATTCCATAATAACTTATGGCCCCCGTACGCATGCAACTTTTGTCTTTTTATTTACCTGATCCTATTATTGAGGAACATTTAGCAATCGTATTGGTCAACGATCTTACTAAACACATCAATGACCAAATAATGCACTTTGTTATCGGGATGCTGTTAGTAGATATGTAACATAACCTTTAAAGTGCATGGGGTCCTTTAGATATTTGGAGGTACAAATACCAGCAAACCAAAATAGATTATTTTACCAAGCATTATAGATACCGGTAGAAGAAAATAAGGAGGTACAAATGAATAATGTAAGAATCAGTATACATGGAATGAAGACATTTAAACGTGGAAGAGGCTGCACAGAGCAAATGTCATATGATAATATAACAACAAGTACAACAATAAAACAAGGGCAATAAGCAACCACACACACACATTTTAAAATCTCTCAGTTAAGACATCTTACCTAGTAACAGATAACGGCTGTAATGTTTATAAATCAAACAATACGCAGAAAGCTTAATTATAACTTGATGGACAGAAGAACAATTGCTCTTAAAGGACCCTACTGGGCCCCCAATATCCGGGATGTTATTCCTAATTAGGAAAAATAAAAAAAACATGCTTTCATTCCCCGGAATAGCAGGAAAACACTATATAATGTTAACATCAAGTTCAACATGAATAATCTGGTATAATTATGTGAATCTCTCAAAGGAGTTACACTACAGATCATTAAATAATAATAACTCTCTTTAAATTAACAAGCCATTTTACACAATAGATGGTATTTAAGTATATAAACTTTATATATATTAAATGGTTAGTCTTACATAATTCTTAGGATTTCACTGCTTGTTCCCTCAGCCACACAGTGGATCATATCACAGGAAATCACTTAAGATCAACAAGATACAAGAAGTATCAGAAGTTCTTTGGTTCCAGGGACCCATTTAATTTGGGATTCAGGAAGGAACTTTTGTGACTGTATTATTATTACTATTATTTTTTTCCCCCTTCCTCCAACTCAACTATTTCCGTATATTGGCCGGTCGGGCCTAAAAATCTGAATCAGTTTTGTTGTCGCTGCCTTCTCTGCACATTCTCAAACATATAAAAAAGCTCTTTGAGCAGAGGGAGGAGGAAGTTACCTTTGCTAGAATGGAATAGAACTTATTAAATATCGGGCTACAAATGCATGTAATAAACGAGGGGAAAATAGCAGTTGGGGTTGCGGGCAGATAACTGACAAGTTCCCATTGTTTTACGGGTGGGCATGCCCTTTAATACAAGGTACAAAATGCTGTTAATATGCAATTAGTTAACATTTGATAACATCTGAGTGGTTGCTAGGGAAGAACACAGGCAAAATTGTGCACCAATTATTAAATAACTGGAACAGTGTGTTTTAGACCATAGTGCTTTCCTCTTACCTTTAAAACTTTTAAACAGCAGTTTCACAGCACAGTAAAATAGTTGCATATTAAAGGAACACTAAACCCAGAAAATCAACTCTGTGCCATTCGTTTGTATTATTCACAGGGAGGTGAGAACGCTTATTCTCACCTCTCTGTGAATAATAGGACGCTCGGGGACCTGGAACTTACCTTACCGCTGCTCCATATGCAGCCGCTCCTTCACTGAACAGCTGTTCTCTCCCGATTGCGCGCCCTATCTTTTGTATTGGCGTGCATGCACCTAAGATAGGGCGCGCGGTTGGGACAGAGCGGCTGTCAGTGAAGGAGCGGCTGCGAGTGGAGCGGCGGTAAGGTAAGTTCCAGGTCCCCCGAGCATCCTATTATTCACAGGGAGGTGGGAATAAGCATTCTCACCTCCCTGTGAATAATAGAAACGAATGGCACAAAGTTGATTTTCTGGATTATGGGACTTTAGTTTCCCTTTAAAGAAACCTTTATGTGTAACATCGAAATTAGTCCGAAAATGAATGAAAAACTGTGGTCAGTTTTACTTAAAAGACAGTTTACTTTACTTGCGACACTGTACAGAAATTTGTTTAGGCAATCTTTGATAAATAAGATTTAAAGGGCATGTCCACCCCCAAAACTATAATCCCCACCACTAATGGCCCCACCATGTAGTGTAATAAAATCCTTACCTCACATCCCAGTTCCATATGGTTCTCCTGTAGCCCCCCCCCCCCAAAGTCCCAAAAACTGCCCACCAGGAGGATAGCAGAGTCCATATAGGACTCTGCCTCCTATCTGGCCTCCAGAAGAAGTTTGGCATGCGTACTGCAGCCCTTCTCCCCCTTCCTCTCCCTCCCGTTTTGCGATCCCTCCCCCTACCATAAAACCCCTTGCCCATATATTAGTATATCTTCCCCTAGCCCCAACTGCTATAAAATAATTTTAAGAAAGACCCCCGAACTCTACTTACCTTCTCTCTCTCCCCCGGCGTTCTGAGAAGCCGGCAGCCGCGTCCGTGATTGGCTGCCTCTCAGCCAATCACGGACGCGGCTGCTGGTCCTGCCCCCTGCTTGCAGTGTCTTGCAAGCAGAAGGCCGGGCCAGGCGTTGGAGGAGAGAGGGAAGGTAAGTAAACATCGGGGCAATTTCTTAAATTTATTTTATAGCATTTGGGGCTGGGGGAATAATAATATGACAAAAAAATTTTATAAAAGAGTGGACATGTCCTTTAAAGGGCAATTTAAATACACCGAGTTATATGAAGTAATGTTATCTGGACAATTCGGGGGGATCATTTGAAATATTAGAGCTTTCTAATACATAGAGAGGCTGTTTATTAACAGTAAAATAGAAGCAGATATGTGATCATATGGGTGCAGCCATTTTCAGAATGAACAATAATTCTTCATTGTTTGATTGTGAAGATTAAAGCAGAGAATGAATGGTCAGAAATTGGATAGAATTTCCTTTGAGCTTTGTCAGGAGAAAATTCATTCTACCTACTTTCCAGCTATTAGTAAACATAATAACAAATGGTAAATTTGACAAAAGCGAATAAGGTTTCAGCTCTACATGGGATAAACAAATAAAGCATTTAACAGATCAGACAGCTGAAGGCTGAAATCAAATAAATGCCAGACAAGCAGGATCAATATTCCCCACATGTTCTGCTAGTGGATTAAAACAAAAATTGTATATTGACTGGAGCTAAATAAAGAAAAATACCCGTATAAACAAGCAATATAATGGTGAACCAATTGAGATAGATGGAAACAGAAAGATAGACGTTTTTGACCTTCAACGAGGCACAGCAATTTCATTAATTTCCCTAAAATGCTTTTGTAAGAGAATAATTTATATTCTACTGGGTTCTTGGGTTACACCCAGTCACATTAAGAAAAATCTGCCTACATCCTCGCTTTTTGCAGTAGCAATGATTGGTGGGGAAGGGCAGAGAGAATGAAACCGCAACAGAAATAAGACTAGATACATAATTGAACCCTCTGTCTGAAGGCTCTCCTTCTACAAAAATAGATTTTCTCTACTTCATCTCAGGAACCATATGATATAATATGGCAAGTTAAACTAAAGAAAAATAGGGCATGGGTAGAGTCACATTGGGCCACAGGGGTTTAAATACAGAGCCAAAGGGACAGTAATAAATGAATTCTAATAAACAATCGGAGTCAGAAGGAGTAAGATAGATTTGTAAATGATAATAGAGATATGGAATGTAAGGTGGGCTCCTAAACTTGTCCTGGTGGGTCCCTAGTCTCAGATTTCCTGATGGGCCCCAACACCCCAGTCCCACACTGGCCACTGGAATAAATAACAAATACCCCTTTAGTAAGGGAGGTGCAAGTTTTACATCCTCGGATCTAACTCAATCTCCCAGGGCCCCAGCATTAAGCTGAACACGTTCAGAGAACCCACCAGCTGTGACTTAATTGTTGTTTGCTTTCACCAGCCCTACGCTCTGTTATTGCTGTCATTAAGTGACATAGTAACATAGTAATTGAGGTTGAATAAAGACATACGGCCATCAAGTCCAACCTTTTCACCCTCCTTTTTAACACTACCTAACAGTTCATCCAGAGGTATGGGGGGTTCCTTCCTGACTCCAAATGGCAATCGGAAAGTATCCCTGGATCAACCAGAACTGCAGTGTATGTATTAATACCAGTAATTCTCAATATTATATAGTATCCCCGTACCAACCAGAACTACAGTATATGTACTAATACCAGTAATTCTCAATATTATATAGTATCCCTGTACCAACCAGAACTACAGTATATTTATTACTACCAGTAATTCTCAATATTATATAGTATCCCTGTACCAACAAGAACTACAGTATATGTATTAATACCAGTAATTCTCAATATTATATAGTATCCCTGTACCAACCAGAACTACAGTATATGTATTAATACCAGTAATTCTCAATATTATATAGTATCCCTGTACCAACCAGAACTACAGTATATGTACTAATACCAGTAATTCTCAATATTATATAGAATCCCCGTATCAACCAGAACTACAGTATATGTATTAATACCAGCAATTCTCAATATTATATAGTATCCCTGTACCAACCAGATCTACAGTATATGTATTAATACCAATAATTCTCATTATATAGTATCCCTGTACCAACCAGAACTACAGTATATGTATTTATACTAGTAATTCTCAATATTTTTTAGTTTTAAAAACTTATACAGCCCACTTTTAAAGCTACTCAATGAACTTGCCATTACCACATCTGCTGGAAGACAGTTTCACGGTTTCACCTTTCTCACCATAGAAACCTTTCCTAACCTGAAGATGAAACTTCTTTTCTTCCAATCTTAAATGTTGTTCACATGTCCCCTGATAGGACCGACTAGTAAACAATGCACCAAAAATACTGTATACCATTAATATATTTGTATAAAGTGATCATATCCTCATGCAAATGTCGCTTCTCTAATGTAAACAGCCCTAGCTTGTCTAATCTGCCTGCACAGTCAAGCCCCTCCATTTGCCTTATTATTTTAGTTGCCCTTCTCTGAGTACCTTAGGGTCTGTCTTCAAACAGAGGAATAGGTTACATAACATGTGTTACATGTGTGCACTGAGATTTAATACAGTTTATAGTTGTGACTGCTGAGCTGAGATCTAGGGTTGTACTTAATATATTTGTGATATGTGTTATTGACAAAGTTACTTTACTGAATGTTACAAAAACATATTAGACAAGACAAGGAGACATGCTGGGTTATTCAATAAAAGTTCTTATTGTTAAAAATGGTGCTAATTTTGCCCCAACCAATCAGTTGTTAGCTTTCATAAGTTAAATAATATCTGATTGGTTGGGGCAAAATTAGCACCATTTTAAACGATAAGAACTTTTATTGAATCTCCCTGATGGTTTTTAATGTTTTTAACCAAGTATCCCTAACATTAATAAATGACTGTTACTAGTTCTAAGTGTGGCAGTTTGGTTCCTTCTCTTTTAATATATGGCAGGTTCAAGTTCATTAGATTTTGTGCTCTCAAGTCTTCACCGTACTTACAGTTTTACTATGGTGGCTTGGTTCCAGCAGATGCCTGCAAGAGAACCCAGACAGTATTATTATTATTATTCACAAAAGCCAAGGAATTTTCTAAACATTGTTTAACATTTCCTTTTAAAAGGCAAGCTGTGTATCGGCTAATCACTCCCAAAAACTGCAAATGTTTAAGAAATCTTATATATAAAAGACTAAACAGAAATGCTCCTTCTGCTTCCTGGTTCTTCTGTTTAGAAATGGTCAGTTATGGATGTGACAGTTGACATCACAGTAAATGACTAAATGCTATTTATCTAGCTCCTTCCTGAGCATGTGGAAGATCATAACAAGTTCAAAAAGCTTGGAGAGTAGGCACAAACCATTCAACAAGCAGAGAGAAGGGGAGAAGAACATTGTACAGGTTGGTCCTACATTGGTCAGCATTCATACTAATGCAGTTTTGGGGTTTTAGGAGGGAGGGTGGTTTACTTATACACATTATTTTTATTTGGGAGGTGGAATTGCTATTTAAAGGGTAACTGTGGTTTCTATTTCTAGCTTTAGTAAAAAGTCTGGGAAAGCTACATAATATACAATAGTTTTTCAAAGCTGTAAAAGATCCAGAAAAAAAACAATAAAAAGCTGATAGAGAAATATAATTTTAATATTTAGCCTTACATTATTTCCACTCTTTCCAATACTTAATCCACTCAAATCATGACCATATGGGAACCACTGAGAATAGCAGCAATGTATAAGTGCCTCTTATTTACTGTGGAAAGAGAGACATCAATAACTAGCTGAAGGTCAGACAGAGGATAAGTAAATTGGTAAAAGGCACTTATCCCATCACTCATTCACTGTAACTTGTTTTCTAATTATGATAAAACTATAAAGTCAGTTTATCTATACAATCTATCCCAGGGATTCTCAAAGGGTGTGCCAGGTCTTTAAAGATTCGAGAAAAATTTGCATTGCCAAATGCGCCACAGTATGAAAAAGGTTGAGAACCACTGTCCTATCCAATTCTTACATAAACACATGTAAAATGGCAACTAACTATTGTGATCAAACCTCACAACAACTGAGTCTAAACATTCCATATCAGTTTGCTTTTAGACCATTAGGGCTAGGCCACACTAACGCGTTTTTCGCGCCTTTGCGCACGCGTTTCACGCTTGCGGTTTTCGATAAAATGGAAATCACGGGAACGCAAAAATTCCTGCGATTTCCGAAGCGCATGCGATTGCGCGTCCGTTCGCGTTTTGGTAATGCATGCGTTCACCATTTTTGGTGCGTTAACGCATGCGTTTCCAGAACGCAAAATGGCAAAAACGAATGCGCAAAACTCATAAGAATTGCGCACACAACCGCGTGCGATAACGCTTGCGATTTGGTGCGCAATTCCTGTGCGTTGCAGTGTGGCCTTACCCTTACAAACATGAAAAGCCACAAAAACTAGATACTAGAATTTCTAAAACTGTGTTTGATGAGCAAGCTAAACCATTCAGTTTTAGCTCCAAGTTGCCAGTCCTCCCTGTTCTATTATGATTAGTTATGCTGGGCAGACTGTACACTAGTTAAAAGTTTCCGGGTAGCGGTTCTTACCTTCAGACATTACTGCGATGTATATTATAGTTTAAGGGCATCTTTAGAGTCACACATCTATTTGCACAGTAAGGAGGTTTTTATATTTCAATATAAAAAGATTAATAATATGTGTTGTAATGAACAAGCGTACAATGTAAAATGCCATAGGCAATATCTGGAATTGCACCCCCAATTTTCAATTATTTCGCCATATTGGCATGATCAAGCAGCATGGTAGCTTCCACATTGTTTCCCTGTTCTGGTAATCGCAGAGTTAATTCATGTTCAGTTGTAAGCTCTGAGCTTTCTTTCCCAAAGCCAGGGCCATTTGGTGTCAAATTAGCAAGAGTTCAAAGGGAAGGTGTGAAGCCCCTGGAATAATACAAACAATGTCATAGACTGGTAGGCAACGAGAACAGCAGGGAATCTGTTAGTTGAGATTTGAACAGAAACCAAATGGCAGATGAAAGGCAATTCATATTCCTTAATAATTCAGGATGTAGAATTATTTCAGGTTTTCATAAATAACCCCAGTTTATCCAGTAATTAATTCTACATTTATAGATACCTGACACAATATCATAGCCCGAGCCAAACTTGGGATATTATCCTTCTTAGGCCTACAATTGATTAGATCTGTCATATTTGGTCTTGTTCTGTTGGGAAAAATTAGTTATGGACCATCATGATATTATTTTGAATGTGACATGTATGGTTCACGGATTATGGACTGGGGGGGAATTTGATATTTACAATTCCCTCCAAAACTAGGAACCAACCTTCAGGGGCAGAACCAAGTCCGCCCCTCTAGGGACCAGACCACTCCCATTTTCTGAAGAAAGGATAAAAATGGAACTAGGTCTCATCACAACAAGTCTGTCATAACATCTACAAGAACATCTTGAATAACATCTAGCCAACTGGACAGACCATATTGGCTTAACGCAGGGCTATCATTTGGACTATTATTTTCCCAATAACTGGATTATCAAGTTCTGGACTCTTCTCATGGACTATTCAGATGCCATTTATCCTTAAGTATTCCTTCTTTTACCCATTTCTACCCTCACTTGTGTTACCGCTTTATGTTCAGTGATTTATCTTATTTTTCTTTATATTTTTATGCACTATTTTTGTCAACTTTTAATAAATGATATAAAATCATTTATAGGCTATTGTCCTATTCTGAGTATATCCCAAAACAAACCTGTGTCTTCGAAGTACGCTACTATAGAGAAGTATTGTGTAGGTATATAGAGATACTGTATAACTGTGTATAGAATATTAGGGGTGAATAATCAATTTTCTTACAGGTTGTTAGAAGTAGGGGAGCGGATATCCCCATAGATATAGGTAACAGGTCATTCCGCTGTTTAATCGGGATGTGGTGGCGGAGAGTATATTGATATTTAGTAATATTAATTGTGTAGTATATCGTTTGTTCACCAAACCCACCGGGTCTGATCTGTTCCGTCCGCCTGTCGGTTGCTTGGAGTGTGTTTTCCGGTAACGGATAGGTGGTTGGGGCGTTTTGGGACCGGGGGTTTGTGACATGTGTCAGTATCTTAAATAGACAAGACCGATAAACCTCAGGAGCCAGGGAACCAATGAGAATAGACCTTTTTACCTGGCAACAAACTCTTTTCTATGGTGGTCTATGAAATCCTAAAAAGCTAATCTGGCTGTTCGAATTGTCTCTGGCTCAGAAATAATTTATACAGCTCAGAGCATAGTCATGGTTAACTTACACGGCTACAAAATGGGCCATGACCTAAATCAATGTGATTTATGTTAACTTTGCCTGGAATCTCACTTTCAAAGTCTACAAAATGTGTTTTACACGTGAATCTTAAGATTATGTGAATATTTCTAGCAGATGCTAAGGGGGAAAAAACTGCAAAAGCAGGAGAGTTTTGTCATTGACAAAGGTAGTCAGAGTACAGGAAAATAGACAACAATTACAACCTCAACAGGTAATGAGAGCGCAGAAGAAACGTTATAACATTTGCTCTATATAGCTTTCTTTTATTTTATTTTTTTTTGCTAGCAAGGCTGTTGAGGCACTGATTAATTTAAGGACCTAGTAATCCCCTAATCATCTGTCATGTATTACTTTAAACCACAATCTATAATTATAGTTGAATTCCTATTTACTGTGCATCTTTATAGTCAGTGATAGCAGCTGTTAAAGGAGAAGAAAAGAAAATTTGTGACGGGCAAGGCAGCAATCCAACTTCCAAAAAGTTAAAGGGGAACTAAACTAAAAATGTTATACTCCACAATCTGAAAGGACCCCCCCCCCAAACAATAAATTGTACAATCCCACCCCAGTAAACGGTGTTAAAGTTGATTTAATCCTCTGAATAAGATAACTTTGTGCATGTTCACTGGTTGGCCCTACCTCTTGACATTGATCTCATGATCCCTTGCAAAAATGGACTTTATCAGGATTGTCTAGAGACTATTAATAAGCATGACCCACTGTAACAATTTCCTGGAGTAGCTTTGGGCTGGGCATGTGCAAAGAACACAATGGTCATGACCACACTGTGTGATACTTGAATGCTGTAAATTAATTAAAAAAAAAAAAAACATGTTTGAAAGGTAAGTTTCCCAGCACTTACATCAAAATGAGAGGTCGGACATAGATTAGTGCTTTTTTTTGAAGGTGCTCTACCTTTTCATTCTGAGGCTTTAGCTGTCTTTAATATTCTTTTTAAGATATTTATATAGTGGTGGTCCTTTAAAGTAAACAGTTATTCCTTTCCGGTTTAATGCCGATAGCAATGTAACCCTTGTTGAGATTTTTAATGAAAGCTGACATTATAAAGTCCCACAACATGGGCAACAATCACAATGCAACATTGTTAGTGACAGCTGCGCTGGGGTTCTAGGTAAATGGGTTCAAATGGTTTCGTACACGTCAGATCCTTTTTGGACGATGCGCCCTGACGAATGTTCATCGAACATCTCGGTATACACTAGTTCTTCCTACAACACATGTACGTACATCAACGATAGTGAATGGTGTTCGTTGGTAAATGTGTATGGATAACATGATCTTGAAATGTTGCACATGTGCATTTTACATCACAGTCTACCGATAATCAACTATGTACAAACATACAATCGGCAGAACGAAAGAACAAATCCACAGGCTGATCATCGGAAAAAGACGAGAATAATCGTGGATTGTTGGTCTTAGAAGATTGTTAAAGTTTCATTTTCGCACGAATGTCGCTCAATGGGTCATTTATTGGGCAAATTAATGCGAAAATTATCCTACTTGTGTATGAAGCTGAAGCTTTCAGCGTGATAGTAACATTGTGATCCCACCTCCCTTACCTTAACTTCTTTATCACATTAAGGGTCAATGCACTTTTGGGGTCTTGGCACACAATTTATTAACCTTGTTGTTGAATATGGAAGCCATAAAATCCCCAAAAGCTAATAAGCCCCAGATAAAGAGATCCAGTGTAAACATAAAATCCCTAAAAAACACTAAAATACATTCAGGGAGATGTAATAAAAGTTCTAATTGTTAAAAATGGTGATACGTTTGCTCCAACAAATCAGATGTTAGCTTTCAAATGGTAAATAACATCTGATTGGTTGGGGCAAAACTAGCACCATTTTTAACGATAAGAACTTTTATTACATCTCTGTCATTGTTTCACCCAAACAAAACCTCTTCCTTTCTATTCCAATATGGGTGTTTCTGACAATGGTGATCGCATAAGATCTGAAAAGTTGATAGCAGCACACCTAGTGTAGCCACACCAAATGTCCAACACTAGCATGCACTTTTTAAAGCGTGATCCAATCGCATGTTAAACGCACTAGTTTGGCCTAGCCCTCAGCCTCAGGCATTATTATCATTATATCAATGTGATTTCCTGCTTGAAATCACTGACACCTATTTAAGACACATGCAACAAAACTGAGTCAGCAGTAATTCAGTTTAAATGCAATCAGTGCAGCACTGCTAGTTATATTCATTAGGAGCGTCCTACTATCAGCAGGTGATCTTGTCCTAATGTGCAATCAATGGGACCTCAGATGTAGATATACACATAGATAAACACATACCTCCTTTCTTTATAAAGTCACAACGTTAAGGAGCCCTGTTG
This sequence comes from Hymenochirus boettgeri, assembly GCA_019447015.1. Taxonomy (NCBI): domain Eukaryota; kingdom Metazoa; phylum Chordata; class Amphibia; order Anura; family Pipidae; genus Hymenochirus; species Hymenochirus boettgeri. The sequence continues at coordinate 293,328,464 of CM033476.1, forward strand.
GCAACCATTAGTTCTTCTTGACTCCTGTTGAACCAATTCTTTGTCCATCACTGAAATTAAATGATGAAGCATTCATTAAATTGAATTCAGTTTAGGTACTTGATGCATACAAGCTTCACAATTTTCTATCTTGACTATCTGAGGTCGGAAAGCTTTTAAATAATTTCAAGTTAAGGTTGAGGCCACACTGTCTGTGCAACAGTGCGCAATGGGAGGGTAGGAAACCCACACAAAAAAAATTAACACATGCGCACCGAGAACAGGATCGTATGAGCGTGAGAGAAGTGCTAGCGTGGACTAGCCCTAAACAATAGAAAAAGAACTAGACAAACCATAGCGTTCTGTTTCTCTATCTGTGTCACTGGTTGGGGGGGGGGGGGAATCATTGTATTCCAATCTCTCCTATGACCTATTATTATTATTATTGAGGATTTATATAGCGTCAACATCTTCCGTAGCGCTTTACAATTACATGGATAAATACTATACATCATGCCCTGCCCGAAGAGCTTACAATCAAAACACATTTATTTGACACATACAACCAATCAGTACGTCTTTACGATTGTGGGGGAAACTGGAGTGCCCAGAGGAAACCCACGCAAGCACGGGGAGAAGATACAAACTCCTTGCAGATGTGTCCAAAGGTGGAATTTAACTCAGGACTTCAGCGCTGCATCGTGCTGCCTCTTAATGACCCATAAAAATGAGTTTTGGCATAAGCAGCAGTGATGTTAGAGATATCCACTGTAAAACACCAACTTTGCTAATGGGGTGGTGTTTTTCTAGTATTTTTATTCATCCTGCTCCCCTGCACTGTATCTAGGTGTAAAGAACATGTATTGATATATAGACAATGCTTTGCAGAATTTAGCAATAGGTTAGAGATGTTTGTATGTGAGAATATATTTTCTCAGGCACACAAAAAAGCCAAGAAATACTTACGACTGATTATTCTTTATTTTACAATCTTAAAAATGTACAAACAATCATAACACTTTTTCCTTAAAAAAAAAAAAAAAAAAAAAAACATTTATGCATCAAGGATAAACAGCAAAGGATTTACTTATACAGGTTAAATCTGTCAATTAGATCTGTAGAAACTTGGCCAGGAATTTTATAATTTGTTTTTTCAAAGTTCCAACAAGGCAAATGTCAAGTCAGCTTTGTAACTATTTTACAAAGTATTAAAAGTAAAAAGAATAAAAAGTTTGCCACTGCTATTATTCTGCAACAATCAATCAGATGTTCTCTAACTGCAGTTACCCAGTAATAGCCTTATATACTGTATGGTTGCTGCAAATTAAAGGAATAGTTCAATCCCAAAGTGAACTATTCCTTTAATGTATTGATTGAAGCCCGGGAAGTTAAGGAGCAATGCCTTACCTCCCATTCTTCAATCAATAGCTCAGGATCCGGGCATAAAGATTCAAAATAAGTACCTTTTGTGTGAAATACAGCTATAGCGTGCAATATCGGGCATGCACGCTACAGCTGTAGAGAACAAGGAAGTGGTCGGAGATTTCATTGTGGCCGCGGTGGATCGCAGAAAAGGTAAGTTTTTTGAATCTTTGTTCCCAGATCCTGAGCTGTTGATTGAAGAACGCGAGGTGAGGCATAGCTCCTTAAACTCACGGGCTTCAATAATAATAATAACAGCATTGGCAAACCTTTGCCTCTCTTATTGCATCAACCTCTTTATCTTTGTTTGGGATGTGTACTTTAAGGAATATTTTATCAAGTGCTTGAAGTTGAATGTGATAAAAGAATCTATTCTTCTATGTCTAAAAAATCACGACTGACCTCGACTTTTCACTTGAGTCTACTTTTAATTTTAAGGTCTGCATATTGGGAATGTATACAACATGTTAGATGTAAATGTGTTGCTAATATGAAGAGTGTTAGATGTACACAGGAAAACAAAACATATGCAAACATTAAAGATTCAACATGTATAAATATCAAAATAGTTAACAGCAAAAAGACACTAAACTCCTATAACTCTTAAATCTGCATGAAGCTAGGCACTCACATTAGATAATGGTTGTTGGAAAATACGGTGGTTGTTTTCAATGAAAATTATGTCAACAACACTTGTACAGACTGGCTACTTTACAGCCTATCCTATTCAGTTAGATCAAATGGACTTTAAGTTTGTTTCTTTAAGACGTATCGCTAGTTATCTGACTGGCTTTCTCAATTCAGAATGACTTGTACAAGAATCTGTTGGCAATTAAGTACTCAGGATAGTCTCAATTAGCATATGAAAGCCAGGTGTTAGGGACCTTCTGAGGCAAGGTGTGATGCATTGAGGCTAAGATGGACTTTCCATGGTACTTTATTGCCAACAGAGTCTGGTACAAGTCATTCTGAATTGAGAAAGCCAGTCGGATGACTAGCCAAACGTCCTCAAGAACTAAACTTTAAGTCCAGTTGATCTAACTGAATAAAACAGATAAACTAGATACACATACAATACCAGTCTTATTTTTTCTTTGGTGATAATAAAGCGGAACTTAAGGTCAACTCCCCCATCTGCTAAACTCAGGGTTAACAGAAGAACAGCCTTGGGTTAAGAATCCAGTCCGGCTATGGAAAGACACACTCTGCAAGTGCATCTTCTCATAGGATGGACCCCAATTTAAATGTAAATAATTTTGGGTAGTTTACAAGATCCTCTATAGATTACTAAATACTTATGACTAAGAGAAAACCGTACATATCCACAGCCAAATCTACCTGGAAATCTGGTACATTCCGGGTAACAAGGCTTCTGTAGACAGCAGATGGTTCATTGACATGTACAGGGAGATGATCTGCTTAGAAAAGCTTTCAGCAGACGGATCCTAAGAGGGTGATGTCACTGTTGATTATGAAAAAGAACTGGATCTCCTATTTGTAATTATAGATAATCAAGGCAAATGCTTTTCATTTCCATAAAATAATTGTTTTCCATTTAATATGATTTGTTTTATTATGATAATGTTTCTATTGGACTTCACTGTCTGGTTAATTTATCACAGAATCAAGGGAGAACCAACAAATCCTACGTCACTCTGAATGAATCAGTGAAACGGACTGTACAACAATAACAAATAGGACCCGGATAATCCAATTAAAGCAGCGGAGAAGGGAGTGCATGTCCTTAATCAGACAGATCAAAGATCACAGCAGGATCAAAATAAGAGGAAAATTCAGGTCTGAGTCAGTAGTACAATTCAACATATGTTCTTATATAAAAAGAGCAAAAGTGGTTATCAACACCCATATCGTGCTTGCATCCAAATGACTCCTTCACCAAAAACCAACCTAATAAAATATGAACTTGGACTTGTTCTAATTCAGGTGTAAAAACATTAGAGTTGAGCCAATGACCAAAGCTTTCTACATTGTAATGAAGGGAATTAACCAAAATGGTATAAGGAAAGTCTAGTGAATAAGCAACTCCCAACTTTAGTATCCCAACACTCTTTTTCTCTTATGACCACAGTCAACTTTTCTGTCTCTAGAATTACCTGCATCTGCAATTCGGCCATGTTAACCTTGGTAGAAGTAGTGCGCATCAAAAAAGCAAATGGCACAGTAACATGGAGATGTGGTAAAAGATCTACAGTGAAATTCAATAAAAGTTCTTATTGTTAAAAATGGTGCTAATTTTGCCCCAACCAATCAGATATTATTTAACATTTGAAAGCTAACATCTGATTGGTTGGGGCAAAATTAACACCATTTTTAACGATATGAACTTTTTGAACTTATTGAATTTCCCTGTAGATCTTTTATCACATCTCCATGTTGCTGTGCCATTTGCTTTTTCATATTAATGTTTTTACTTACAGATGCCTTCTGTTCGGGAAACAGATGCAGACCAAAATGGGAGATCGCAATCCATTAGCTAATTGGACGCCAGTGCTACACATGGGGGTGGTTTCCTTGTTACAGTTTGCAGTACAGCTATCAATTTCCAACCACAAAAGCGAGAAAATCAATTTTTCTCTCCTATTGCAGTCCATCTTATTTATTCAATCACAGGACAGCCGCATTGTGTTTACTTTGAATATTTCATGGGCAAACAGTATTTCGTTTGTTTATAAAATGCAGCAAACATCTACGGTATCAAGGCTGTGTCATCAGCAATGATAAAGAAGTGCAGACTACTATAGCAATGGAAAAAAACCAAATCCAGGTGTTGGAAGTTTATTGTGTAAGAGTAACAGGAATTCTCACTTACCATCATTATGTGGTTTAAATCTCCAATAGTACAGCCAATCTCATTGATAAGACGAATAAAATGAGCAACGCTCTTTACCCCATAAAAAACCATAATTGAGTCCCTCTCGGACATTACTAGTTATTCAAAACAGATGTGATCATCTTCCCAAAAAGGTCTAGTTTTCAGGTTTTCTGTTTTCACACAAGAGACTTACTCATGTGACATAAAAAGTTGTCTGATTATTTCTGAAAGGAACCTTGGGCATACTCTGTTCTCTGTCCCACATATAGGCTGATGAGCAAAAATAAGGAAAAGAAATGAAAAAAACCACAGCCTTTAAATTAAAAAAAAGTCTACCCCCTCAATGTAAAAAATCCATATATAGCAGGAGGACCCCTCTACACCATAAGAGCACAATACTTTTTCATCCAATGTCCCTTATCAGAGATATCCAGTCTCACTTCAAGATTCATGCCTCCTCTGATGAATCTACAAGCTCATGCAGCTGTAGAGGAGGTTGCTCAAAAAACAGCTCTAAGTCATTTGCTGGGACATCACATCATGCCATGGGATAGATAAACCGCACATATATGATATAAAAAAATAATTCAGACAATAAACTCACACCAACAGTTTCTTTAAGGACCGCTCCACAGTGACTGAACTTCTCCTCACAGGTCTACCCTTTTAAAACCTTTGTTTGTTCCCGCCCAGAACACGTCTCTGGACCCGACCAATGGGAGAGCCGCAGCAGGTAAGACACTGAATCTCTACCGGTATGGCGAGGCAGCAGTTACTAACAGTAACACGGTCCTCATCCCATATTTTGCCCCTCCAGGTTCATGACTAATGGCTGTTACCCAAAAGGACAAGGAAAGAAGACAGGCCGGTATTATTGCTCTTTCAATTTCTTATTCTCTTTTATTCCATCCATTTTTGGACTGTATCTTCTACTACAGTTTTTGAGCTAGAGACACGAACATTTGGTAGAAACGCGAAAGATATGAGAAAAGTGTGCTACATTTTAGATATTATTGGAAAATGTATGCACATAGACTTTAAATGAGAACTAAACTTAATTTCTTTAAATCCTGATGTGAAAGCTTTTCTCCACAGAACACCTATACATTGTACAGTTTTTCTCTAGTAAGCTACATTTACACATGAGAAGTAAATTCTGTAACAAAGAAGGCTTCCATGTTGTTGCCAGTACAACTGACAGCCCATGCAGTCTTTAAATCACAAAGTATTTTCTTTACAGATGTCTCCACACTAATATGGAAGTCCCTGATAAGACTTTAAAAGATGTTTATTTTCCAGCCAGCATGAACTACTGACAGCATGAAACAATACAAAATGCTCAGGTGATTTCACTGCTGTGTTTTTCTGGGGTTTTCATGCTTCTGTTTCTAACAAAAGATAAAGTTTCTGAATGTGTCAGTTTACTTACTAGTAGCACAACACATAAAGACCATATTTTTAGAAACTGATAGCACATATGGTCACAGGTTCAAATCCATCAACTGACTGAATGCACTGCTTTTTGTTTGTTTGTTTGTTTCCATTATATACACACAGACTTTAAATATAGCAGCTCTGTTGTGATTGTGGTAGAAAGCTCTTTTATCAAGACAGAGTACATGAGGTTGCAGATTCGATTCCCCAGACTTACTTTTATTTTTTGCTAAAATGTTATTATGTTTTTTACATCCATTTTTTATGTTACTTTTTTGTATGAAAAGTAAAGGAATACAGCACAGGAAAAGAGTATTTAAATAAGTTTACACATAGGTGGATCATGGGAGCTGACCCCTAGTACCCATAGGTTAATTTCATAAATCATCCAGCAGCCACACCAACGGGACAGGTGAGACACAGCTTTTTTTATTTTTGTGAATTTCCTGTCTATTGGAGCAATGTTGTCTGGAGACTTTAGTTCTCCTTTAATCGACACGTGTGGCAGGTGTAATTATTTTTGATAATTTGACCTGTGTTTTTACTCCATTTAGCCGTGTCACAGACCTAATCAGCTCTGAATTCTCTAGAGGTTAGTTGTGCCCCAGTCGCAATTTTTAAACTCCCAGCACACACAGACACCCACATTAACAGAGCTTTGTGCAGCCCTTCAATCCAAGTTTATACCTAAACTTTTCCTCTCTAGTTGTAAGTATTCTGTATAGGGTTTGGGTAATCCTCCTGATAAACAAGAATTTTACTTTGATAGGTTTACCTCCCCTTTAACCTCACCAAGATGATATTGGTAATCTTACCTACAAGAAAGCCTCATATCTGCCCCCTAGCTTTAAACTGTAAACTTCAATGTGTCTGCACTCTATACATTGACAGACAAGAATAATTCTAAACTGTAAAACAAAAGAAACCCACACAAGCAGTCCAGGAACTCGGAATACAAATATTTTACTGAATAGTATAATACCCTTGAGTCTATTGAGCATTCGTATGACTGTCTCTGATGTGGGGAGATGTGCAGCACTTTAATAGTATTAAACCAATTCCAGTAATAAAATTCCACTTTCATTTCTAAGGGATTTTTTCTAATGTCTTCGGTGACTATTTGGAAACTAAACACTATAAATTATTCAAAAGCGCCAAAGAGTGTCAAAAGACAATACCAATATAATAGTAAAGCAGTTGAAACTTATGACATTTATTCAATCAACGTTTAGGATTGCATTAAATATCTGGAAACCACTGTTTTAAATGGCCCTATTTTACACTGGTCAAACTTGGCTTTTGATAATTGCCTATAAAAGGATTGTACTACTTTTAGTTCAGCTGAGTTACTTACTTAACAATGCCTTCTCTGCTCTGGTCCTTTTCCATCTTCTAGATTAGGCCTATAGTAAGATGCACTTTTTCTTCTCATTGGCCTCCTCACCAATGGACGGAGAGGGACGGAACGCACCAGAATAAAGTTTAGGTGAGTTACTTTGCCTATCTTTAAAGTACCCTGGGTACTGTTCATGTGTGGAGTAGAGGGGTGAAGGAGTATAAATGCATTTTAAAGGGCAGATTGACCCTTAAAATATAAAAACTGGTCAATTGTCAGTTAACTGACCCCATTTCTACAAAGTGCTGGTAAGGCCTTGTCTATAATATATAGTGTTGTTTACGAATCTATTTTGCATAAAGAACATTAAAGGAGAATTATACTTGAGCAGAAATGGACTTCATTTACTGCTAATTGTTAAAGGAGTTCAGTGCAAATACATATGCTTTCAGAAAAATGAGCAGTATTTTTTCATCCCAATGACCTTAATCTGCCAATTCAGCATTTTGTCTGTGTATAAATAAATGCAACCGAAATACTGACTTCCTGTTTGCAGGACCCCTAGTAGAGACCGTTATAGTCTTGCCCTTGACCCATCACCTGGGTTGATTCAGTTGCTCAGTAGAAATCTGAGCATCTTTAACCCATCCAACAGCCAATCAGTAGAAATTAATGTTAGGAACATTCCAAGGAAGTGGTGCATCCTGGGAAGAAGAAGGACTGTTAGAACCTGAAATGTCAGCTCACTAATGTCAACAGCAGGGAACAGCAAGGAGTAGAAATTCAACTGATTTTTCAAAACGGGAGAAAATATCTAGAATAACTAAGTATGTATAATACAAACTAATAATTTTTAAAATATTGATATTTTCCACTGAACATTCCCTTTAATGTCATTGTCACTGACAGTTCTCCCAGCTCTGACATTTGATAACATATGTTAATGAAGGAGGGGGAGGAGCTTAAAAGAAGTATAATTCTCCTTTAAACTATTTTTTTGTCTTCCTCTGTTTGGTAGACATCATCATAAGTCTAAGAGATTAAAGTAGGTAAACATATAAATATATCTTTATTTAATCTCCGCTACTATGTCATTATGTTATATGGAAAGAAGAAAAATCTTAGTTGCCCAATTGTAAGTGAAAATATTTTTTTATAGCCTACATAGTGTAATCAGGCAAATTTCCTTGTCTTGCCTCTCACTGAGGAAAAGCCAAGCAAATAAAATATTTGCAAAATGCTTATGATTTATTAGTAATTTGTTTATAGCACAAGTGCCTATACATTTTCACAATAGGGAATAACAAGTGCTACAGCAACTCCATTTTGCCTTATTGTAGGAACCCTTCATTTTGCCACTGTCTCTACCTGTCATAATTCCACATTGTTCACATTTGGGTGTCCCTCTTAACATATTTATTGGTATAGCCAAGTTTATGTTATAGACAATTTTCATTCCTACAGACAATCAAAGAGATTCAATAAAAGTTCTTATCGTTAAAAATGGTGCTAATTTTGCCCCCAACCAATCAGATCTTACCGTATTTAACATTTGAAAGCTAACATTTGATTGGTTGGGGCAAAATTAGCAACATTTTTAACAATAAGAACTTTTACTGAATCTCCCTGAATGTCAGCACCAAGAAAGTCTGGGGACTGACAAAATAAGGAATCGCTTTCCTTTACAGGATCTGGTACCACTCTGCCAATTTTATTGTATATATTATTACAAAGACTGTCATAGCAAACTTCCCTTCTTCCTACCTGAGGTGTTTCAAGAAACACCTAATGGCATATTTGATTTTTGAGGGAGTAACCAGAAAATCTAGATGATACCCATGGGCTTTCACTATTAGCAAAAATACATTTGACAAATAAATCAGAAACTTAGGCATAGTTCTACTTTAAGAATTAGCTGATTTATTTATTTAAGTATGGTTACCCACCAGTAATTTATTGGGAGCTGTGTTTATACAATGCAGTGGGATATCTGTCCTTTAAAAGTGATTAGTTCTTTATAGATGGTGTGCCAAACCAAGAGGGCATGATACAGTTTTTTTGTAATACGCCTGGCAATAACTCTGCATAGATTATGATTTAATTAACTGTACATTAACGAAAACCTAAAAACCTATCCCTTCGCTTAAAAGCATCCAGAGTAGGTGGCCATAAGACGCTTAGATCCCAGTCGTACAATATTGGGATATCGCGATATCATACGATCTTCGGATCGTGTATGGACGATCGGTGAAAGATCGTTCAACAGTCTAATAATTTCCCCATCGGGCCAATTTTATGGCCGACCGGAAATTCAATCAAATGACCCACGGATTGTATGATCGGATTGTAGCATCTATGGCCACCATTAGGACCTAAACATCAAGGTCCTCACCCTTGGGTTTTCACTGTAACCCCCATACCTCTCCTTGTGCTTAATACTGCAGTCAGGGCCAGACCCACACCTCAGTCTGAGGCCTAACCAAGATGTTCTATATAAAAATCATGTCCTAACCCTTGGTACTTTTAATTTCCCTTTATAGGGCATGTCCACCCTTAAACCAAAAAACTGGTAACTTCTCAGTTATCTGCACACAACTTCAACTGCTATTTTTACCAGTTTATTACATTCATTTGTAACCAGATATTTTCAGATATGTTCTCTTCTGTAAAATGTATTTGACTCCTCCTTCTGCTTATTAAGCTTATAAGCTTCAGCATGATCAGTGGGGGCAGAAGATGAACCAACAGTCAATCATTGGTTGTGATGTCAGCAGTCGAATCCTTGATTGCAGGGAGGTGTCAGCTTACTCTGCCAGAATGGGGACAATAATTATAATTAAATATCTGGTTAATAATAAATCTAATAATGTGCTAAATATATCAGATGGGTTTGTTGGCAGGTAACCAACATGTGACCAGTTTTATGGGTGGACATGTCCTTTAACCCTTCTAGGTATAAAAAAAAATCTGATTTTTTGGGAGTTGATTTATCCATACAGGAAATTATTATTATTTAAATGACTAATTGACCCAACAACAAGGTGTTAAATAAAAGGTATGTTTTTCAAATGCGATCAGTGGATGTTTTTACAAAGTATGACCAGCCTTTCACAAACATCAAACAACTGATTTATAGGTCACAGCCAACAAAGTGCACTTGGCTCTCATTTCATAAGCAGAACACGATTTCAGGTTTCTCCTAGTCATTGGATTTTTTCCCTTATATAGAACTGTTAAATGGTGTTTAAAAAAACTAGTAAACTACTGCTGATCTGTCTCTAGAACAAACACCTATGACACAAATGTGACAATAGTGGGAGAACCTGTTTTCCTGTGTTTACTAGAATTATGCTGGCTCTAAATGTTTTAAAGAACGACGTTACACTACCTTGTCTGATTCATTTAGATTTGATAACATGCTCTAATATTGATAGAAAACTGCTGGCACTGGATTGATTTTTTTTTTGATTTGATGTTTATGTTGAAAGTCATAACGATTATGCGACCATTGATTGGATCACGCAATATTGCTGGGCCATTAGATTGTCAAAGTAGCTGTTCATTGTCTGCTACAGTCCATAGGTTAACTGGTATGTCCACACTTAAAGGGCAAGTCCAGCCCTGAAATGAAAACTTACATACAGGTAAATCACCCCCCAAAACCCTAAATGGTAATAGTTTGAAATGTGAAATATATAAGTCTAACCTGAAATCCTGCACAATGTCCTGTTGCCCCTGTTTCTGCTTCCAGGTGCTTCCAGTTACCAACTGTCAGTTATGGATTTGACAGTTGACATCACAGCCAATGACTGAATGTTAATCCCTTATCTGCCTCTTCTGAGCATGCCCAGGCTCAGTATAGGTTTCTAAATTGCTCAGTTTCCATGAGGCATCCAGAAGCATAGCAGGCATACAGTAATAAATTCATAGGACAAAGTAGGATATATAAACATATTTTAAAGGGTATGTCCACCCTTCTCACAAACTTTTAATATTCTGTAGAGCTTTGTTCCGCAGCCCCAACCGCTTTATTTTAATTTTCAGAAATTCCCCAAACATTTCTTCCGCCACACTGCCCGGCCCTCTGCTTGCTACCGGTAGATCTGAACGGCGGAGGAAAGAGGGAAGGTAAGTAATGTTTGGGGAAGTTTGTGGAAATAAAATATAGCGGTTGGGGCTGGGGGACGAAGCTCTACAGAATATTATAGGGATTTTGAGCTAGGGGGAGGGAGTCCAAAACGGGAGGGAGAGGGAGGGGGAGAATGGCTGCAGTGCACATGCCAAACTTCTCCCGGAGGGGAGACAGGAGGCAGAGTCCTATATGGACTCTGCTATCCTCTTGGTGGGCAGTTTTTGGGACTTTGGGGGGGGGGGGATTACAGAAGAACCATATGGAGCTGGGATGTGAGGTAAGGATTTTTATTTACTACAGAGTGGGGCCAGTAGTGGGGGGAATTATAGTTTTGGGGTTGGACATGCCCTTTAAAGAGGCCATTCTTTCTAAAAGATGTTCTTATGAGGGTGGAATTGATTTGACAGTTGATATCACAGCCAATGACTGAATCCCCAAGAGATCTCTTCTGAGCATGCTCACGCTCAGTACAGGTCACTAAATTGCTCAGTTTCCACCAAAAGACCAAGCATAGCAGGCATACAGTAATTATATCAGAGGTAGGATATATAAACATATATTAAGGTGCATACAGTATTCTTTCTAAACGATGTTATTATGAGGGTGGAGTTAGCCTGGGTAACTGGGTCATTCAAATGGCCTTCCTACCTTTAAAACAACTCCAGGATCATGCTTCTAGCTGCAATTTATCCAAATCTACCTATCAGTTAAAAGGTGGTGTTCCTGCTAGCATTGTGACACCACCAGCACAATTGCTCTGGTCCCCTTACCACAGGCACTGAGCATGCCCAGTTGTATCCTACTGCTATAACTGACTTTAAATAACTTTACAGTTTTCCTTTAAATCTCTAGCTTTTTTTTTTATAGCAGACAATATCTTGATAGCTCTAACTTTTGCCATATAGCAATGTTTCTACAACTAAAAGTTGTCCATAGCCAATGTTTCCTCTTATTTATAATTGTGTATGCATTAATATATTGTCTGTGCGCGTACAAAATTAAATTATGTGCGTTACACACCGCAGCACTTATATTCCAGCAAATTTTTGCACACAAGTGCACAGCTTAGAGGGTACACGAGGCCATGCATGAGGTTACAACCCATTGGATGTTCCATCGGATGTAATGTCTACTGCTTCAGCAGTTCCTACCTGCCAACATTCCCTGGACAGATACTGGTCTATGTCTGTAACATTGATCGTAAGATGATCTGTCTGGGCAAGTACAGGAACATCAGCAGGTAAGATATAGTGTATGGGCATCATTAACCTGTTATCAACTAGAACTCCTAGATGCTTTTTAAACAGAGATGCTATAAATAGCCCATTGTTATATAAGCACTAACCTTCCATATTTCAACATTGAATCTTATCTGCCACTTATCTTTCAATGCCCTACATAGTTTTTGTATCATCAGCAAACACAAACACCTGGATTTCCGAACTGCACTGGATATTCTAGATGGGATCTCGCTGAATTTCATCTGCCATTTTTCTGGTCTATTTAGACAATCTATTTAATTGCAATTATCGTACATCCTATGAACCTTCCATTGTTCTACCGGTACATATTTTTGTATAATCAGCAAACAAAACTAAAAGAGCCCATACATTAGGAACTCACCTACCGACTACCAGCAAAGTTCAAGATATGCTGAAGGAACGTCTGACCCTTTTTGTTTTGCAATAGACTTGCGATCACAAAATGAATGGGCTTGGTGGGACCATCGAAAGGTAGGAAACCCTCAGCACTGTGGATATTAGAATGATTAGACATGCGTTTACAAATATGCAAGTGTATGGGCACCTTAATTAATAGATTAAATAAACTTGTACCCAGTACAGAGCCCAGTAGTACACCACAACTTTGATACTTTTCTCTGTACTCTCTCTGTTTTAACCAATTTACATATGAATAACAGATGACCTACATGGATGAGTAACAAAAGACTAAAGGTTCGTACACACGTCCGATGGGGGCACCAATCCAGAATTGCACGTGTGTATTCGTACGGTCAGGGGTCGTTTCGGCGATCTGCCAGTCGGATCGACGAATGGCCCCCGACCGAACGAATACACACGGCCGATAATTGTGCTGCCAGGCAGATTGGGCCATGAGCCCCGACCAAACAGCCATTTCGGCCAACAAAGTGCCCATACACAGCACGATTATCAGCCAAAACGGAAGTGCATACGACTCCATGGAGCAGACATTAATAGGGCTATGTACCGCGAGCCGTTATCGCTCTTTATTGCCTCCACTAATGCATAGTGAGTAGTATTTTCCCAACGCTATCTGCTTGCGCTAAAATTTACATTTTAAAGAGCCGTTATCAGCTCGGTACATAGCTTGCGGTGGTTGCGCGACACAACTTTTGTGTATCGTTGCAACCGCCGTTATGTCTTTAAGTAACGTTAACCCTCGGTACATGGGTTAACGTGACTTTAAGACATAAAAAGACGTTTGTGGCTTTCGGTACATAGTCCCATAAGTTTTGCATTACGTAACCAATATTTTGGTTATTGCATCGGGTGCCTGTGTCATTGACACAATTTAGCATAATAGTGCAAAGCATATGCAATACTCAACACAATCAAACAGCCTTATTCATTTTCATGTAAAACTAAATATTTATTAGGCCACTACTTTTCAATTGGGGGTTCAGTGGAAATTATCAATATTTGTTAAATTGTTAGTTTGTGTAATGCCTTCTTAGTTATTCTACATATTCTCTCCCATTTTGAAAAATCAGTTGATTTCATACCCTTTGCTGTTCCCTGCTGTTGACATTAGTGAGCTGACATTTCAGGTTCTAACGGTCCTTCTTCTACCCAGGATGCACCACTTCCTTTGAATGTTCCTAACAGTAATTTCTACTGATTGGCAGTTGGATGGGTCAAAGATGCTCAGATCTCTACTGAGCAACTGAATCATCCCAGGCGCTGGGTCAAGGGCAAAACCATAACGGTCTCTACTAGGGGTCCTGCAAACAGGAAGTCAGTATTTCGGTTGCATTTATTTATACACAGGCAGAATTCTGAATTGGCAGATTAAGGGAATTTGGATGAAAAAATACTGCTCTTTTTTCTTGAAAGCATATGTATTTGCACTGAACTTCCCCTTTAAGGCTTGACTAAAAAGGCCATTATGTAGACCCTCGACTAGATTCCCTCACTCATCTAAAAAGTATTAAATATGACAATTAAAGTCAGCTGACCCTACTTTCCTACCCATTCTTACAGCTGTAACTGTCAAGCCCTCATTACTGCAGACAGGCAGGGTCCAGTGGAACTGTCAATGATAAATTCATCATTAATCATTTATCAAGGCAACCATAATTAGAGGCCTCAAAATTTCACTTGTGAGGACAGGAATCATTAAATCAAGGAATAGGCCTGCCATAATACTTACACACTAAAAAAAAGAGCACCAAGTGCACTGTGTAAGCAACTTTCTGGCAGAAAGGCAAAGCTAATTGAAGTGCGCCTTTTCGATCCTGATAAAAACGGCCCATTATAACTATGTTGATTGATTATCAGACATTAATGTTTAATTTACTGGGTTTTTTTATTCTTAATTAACAACATGGAACATTGCTTTCTGGGAAGGCTAAAGAAATAAGGATGACCCAATATTCCAAACTATTACATTAATTCTACTTCTATTTTTACACTTGCTTTATACTTGTAATGAAGGTGACCAGAACAAGGAACCACAGAATACCTATCCTTGCCTAGAGTGTATCCAGTCTGCTATTATACATCTACTTCCAGTGCCACAAGTTTTGGTCCTCAATTTATAAAAATGATAGAGACATCAAACACTCTCCCTTAGGTGGTGAGGATCTGAACAAAGAATAAACTATACATTGAAACACGGACTATATGCTGAACCAGAAATAACTTCTTCGGATCCTCTTTTTACAATGAAAATACAATTATTACAGTGTAAAAAATACCTTATTACAAGTGATGTCATGAAATTGCTGATGACAGTATATTAGCACCCGCAATTCAACATATTTTGATTGGATGAAATATTGTAAATTTTACCGGCGAAATAATGATGTTGCCAATTTTTACCGACTATGATTCAGCCCGGCTGACAGGTTGAAAGTGAAATTTGGTCTGTCAGGTGTGAATATCATCCTGTGTGACCCAGCCTAATAGCTCATGGATAATTATATATATGTGCACAGGTAAAGAAACTAGCAGCCTTATCGGTCTCCTTTCAACAAAGCAATGTTGCTCTGGGGCCATTTAACAAATTAAGCTGCTGTTAAAGAGATTCACAAATAACCCAGGGGGAAAATTAAGTGACCAGGTCTGGTGACAAAGAAAATCATAGCACTGGCTCGACTGCCATTGAGCAAATAGCTCTCTGTGGGGAAGATGCAAATCAGTTTTGAACAACTGGTGTAGAGTCAGTTGCATAAACAATTTAGACCATTAACCCTAACTGGCTGGCACCTGTGAAAGGTTTTCAGCTGAAAGGAGATGGCAGATGCCAAACACACGTCACTTACCATCAAGAGGCCAGACAGAACCAATCTGAGCATTTGTCCAGCAAGCCAAACAGGATCAATCTAACTAAACCATCCATATTCTTGGGAAATCCAATCACACATAATCCCATGAGAATTAGCTGACTCAATGCATTGTAGTTTAGATGAAAATTAATATTAAATAGAATCATTTACAGGCTTGTGACCTGTAAGATTTCTGTGCTCGCTTGTGGCAGGGCAAAACAGATAAGGTCATGAAGCTTTTGTTATTTGAGGCACAGTATGAACATAAATAGTGCACACACATATATATATATATATATTTGTGGGGCACAGGATTTACATACTATATTATACATCACATTATCATATTAGTATCATCACACCCAAAGGAAGAGGGTGTAAACCAGGCGGCTATTTCTTAGCACAATTAAATCTTTTTAATCTTAACCCTTCAACACCTTAAATATCGTCACACGGCTGATTCCTATTCAAAGAGTGGATAATATGCTTCAGTTTTACATAATTAACCTCTTTACCAATGTAGGGGATCGGTCAACTGATAAACACTTAATTAAAGAGGGAGCTTAATAGTGGCCAATGTTATTTTTCTATTTTTTTTTTTGAGACCAACTACATTCCCCAGCCCACCCCCTCCTACCCAGGTGGAGAAACTAAACTGTTAGGTCCTCTGGTACCTATTGGTTAGACCCTGGGCTGAAAAGGGGGTGGAGATTGAAAGTAGAGGTGATCCCGACTTTTAATTAAAGATTTCACGCTATTACTGGTAAATCCAGGGTAAGGACCTAGCAGTCCTCATCCTAGGTAGTCATAATTGGAGGGTTATAGTTGTCCTTTAACACCCTCCTGTCCATTCTAACCCATTCCCCACACTCTCTATAATTCTATCTGTCTATCCATCCTTCTATCTGTTTGTCTCTACATCCTTCCACTTGTCTGTCTCTTCATCCTACTGTCTCTCTCCATCCTTGTGTCTGACTCTCCACCCTTGTGTCTGACTCTCCATCCTTGTGTCTGACTCTCCATCCTTGTGACTGACTCTCCATCCTTGTGACTGACTCTCCTCATTGTGTCTGACTCTCCATCCTTGTGTCTGACTCCCTTGTGTCTGACTCTCCATCATTGTGACTGACTCTCCATCCTTCTCTCAGACTCTCCATCCTGCTCTCAGACTCTCCACCTTTCTATCTGTCTCTCCAGGGGCCCTTCTAGCGTTTTTGCTGCCTGAGCCAAACTTTGAATGCCGCCCTTTGCGCACTGCCATGTTAAAGTGGGTGTGGCTTTGTCAATAAGTATTGGTTTTGCCAATGGCCATGGTTGCGCTGCTGGGCGTGGGCGTAACTTCCTATCACATAGGTATTTAAACATTTCCTCAGACAGTCAATTACCAAACATGTAAAATACTAGAAACAGATATTACATCCCCTTCTCAAACAGCTTGTGTTGCCACTACCATATTGCTCCTTTCAGGTTTTTGTTGATCAAAATAACTTCTTTTATAGCCTGCGCTATACATGTTGGTTCAACTGTTACAATACATTAGAAATGCCATACTTTCTGTTGTATAAAAGAGTTTAGACAAAAGATTTGTAAGCCTGCCACCATGTCAAGCCCTAGCAACTAGCATAACTAGACATACCTTGCCTAACTAACTGAAGCTAACCTAACCATATAAAATGGATTTGAAACGTGTCAAGTGGGTGGCGCTCACACTTCTCTTGCATGTTTGCCAGTTAAGGGAAATTGCCCACTGCCTGTCTGCCGCTTTTCTTCTTCAGTGCAGAGGTGCCGTCTGAGACAAATGTCTCACTCTGCCTAATGGTAGATGTGGCCCTGTGTCTCTCCATCCTTCTGCCTGTCTCTCCATCCTTCTGTCTGTCTCTCCGTGCTTCCACTTGTCTGTCTCTCGATCCTACTGGCTGTCTCTCCATCCTTATGTCTGTCTCTCCATCCTTGTGTCTATCGGTCTCTCTTTGTGTCTGTCTCTCCATCCATCTCTCCATCCTACAGACTGTCTCTCCATCCATCTCTTCATCCTACTCTCTGTCTCTCCATCCATCTCTTCATCCTACTCTCTGTCTCTCCATCCATCTATCTCTTCATCCAACTATCTTTCCATCCATCTATCTCTCCATCCTACTGTCTGTCTCTCCATCTATGTATCTCTCCATCCTACTGTCTCTCTATCCTTGTGCCTGTCTCTCTATCCTTGTGTCTCTCCATCCTACTGTCTGTCTCTCCATCCTACTGTCTGTCTCCCTATCCTACTGTCTGTCTCCCTATCCTTGTGTCCACCCTACTGTCTGTCTCTCCATCCTACTGTCTGTCTCTCCATCCTTGTGTCTGTCTCTCCATCCTACTGGCTGTCTCTCAATCCTGTCTGTCTCTCCATCCTACTGTCTGTCTCTTGATCCTGTCTGTCTCTCCATCCTACTATCTGTCTCTCCATCCTTGTGTCTGTCTCTCCATCATTCACTCCATGTCTCTTGACAGCCGCATTGCGATCAACCTCCCTGCAGTCTGTTCTCCGCCTCTCCCACAGTCCAATAAACCCTCCCGGACCCCAATGGGTTATTTTCCTTCCCACCCCCTGCAGCCCAGTGAATTCGGACTCCGATCACCCTCCTCCCCGGTCACTGTCCGCTCTCTACCGCCCGCACATCTCCAACATCCGCAGTGCGAGTGTCTCCCCCTCCCCTTCCCCCTCCGTCTCCCTGCCTCTTCCTCCCTCCCTGTAGCTGTGGGACCCGGGGGTAACACCGACCCTTGTCTAAATCCAAACTTCCCATCACCTACCTCAGTGCGGGGACCTGGTGCGGGGCGGCCCTGGGGGAGGCGGTGCGGTCTAGTACTGCAGGTCCGGCACTGTACATGGAATCAGCCTGTCACCCATTATATACAATGCAGCCCATCTGCACATGCTCTCTGCTGTTCCAGCCTCTTCCCTTCATTAACCCTTTGGTGGCTGCAGCTGTCTCAGCAGTGAAGGTTCCAACTCTCTATCCAGGGTGGAGGGAGTTTACTGCAGAGGGAAAGTAATGGGGAGGGGAGGGGGGTCTCACCATAGACCTGCCCTAGCAGGTTCACTCTCCATGGTGCTGCAGGGCTGCCTCATTCCTGCCCTGGTAAATACACCTGGTACACGGGTTAATCTTCCCGACCACGAGACTGCGAATCAATAAAGACTGTGAATCGATAAAGACTGCGAATCGATAAACCGATGAATAGTGTGGCAGTTGAGGAGAAAAGTGGCATATTGACCGTGAGGTCTTCCACGGCCCGTGTTCACCACGGCAAACTTTACCCACGTATAATTTGTGGATGCTAACGGAAAATATCAGTTTGGGAAAACACGATATTTGAACCCAAATATACCGGATAGTAGAGTCTGGCGCGGTTAAAAAATACCTTATAGTAGAGGCCGGCGTGGTTAAGAAATACCAGAAAGTAGAGTCCGGCGCGGTTAAAAAATACCGGATAGTAGAGTCTGGCGCAGTTACAAATACTGTATAGTAGAGTCTGGCGCGGTTAAAATACCAGATTGTTGAGTCAGGCGCAGTTAAAAATACCGGATAGTAGAGTCTGGCGCGGTTAAAAAATACCTTATAGTAGAGGCCGGCGTGGTTAAGAAATACCAGAAAGTAGAGTCCGGCGCGGTTAAAAAATACCGGATAGTAGAGTCTGGCGCAGTTACAAATACTGTATAGTAGAGTCTGGCGCGGTTAAAATACCGGATTGTTGAGTCAGACGCAGTTAAAAATACCGGATAGTAGAGTCCAGCGTGGTTAAAAAATACCGTATAGTAGAGTCCGGCGCGGCTAAAAAATACAGGATAGTAGAGTCCGGCGAGGCTAAAAAAATACCGAATAGTAGAGTCTGGCGCTGTTAAAAATACCGTATAGTAGAGTCCGGCGCGGTTAAAAAATACCAGATAGTAGAGTCCGGCGCGGTTAAAAATGCCGGATTGTTGAGTCCGGCACGGTTAAAAAATACCGGATAGTAGAGTCCGGGCGGTTAAAAAATACCGGATAGTAGAGTCCGGCATGGTTAAAAAATACCGGATAGTAGAGTCTGGCGCGGTTAAAAATACCGGATTGTTGAGTCCGGCGTGGTTAAAAATACCGGATAGTAGACTCCGGCGCGGCTAAAAATACCGAGATAGTAGAGTCCGGCAAGGTTAAAAATACCGGATAGTAGAGTCGGCAAGGTAAAAATAACAGGATAGTAGATCCGGCAGGTTAAAAATACCGGATTGTGGGTCCGGCGTGGTTAAAAAATACCGGATAGTAGACTCCGGGTGGTTAAAATACCGGATAGTAGACTCCGGCGCGGCTAAAAATACCGGATAGTAGAGTCCGGCAAGGTTAAAAATACCGGATAGTAGAGTCCGGCAAGGTTAAAAATACAGGATAGTAGAGTCCGGCAAGGTTAAAAATACCGGATAGAGAGTCCGGAGGTTAAAATATCGGATAAGAGTTCGGCGCGGTTAAAAATACCGGATAGTAGAGTCCGGCAAGGTTAAAAATACCGAATAGTAGAGTCCGGCAAGGTTAAAAATACCGGATAGTAGAGGTTAGTCTAAAAATTTTTAGATCCGATACGCAGTGGCAAAACCGTTACTGACACATGCTTGGCTGGTGGGTTTCATAATCACACCTGACCCTCAACTAGTTAGACTTGCATAGGGTGCAAAACTTGCACCTGAAATTAAACAGACCCCACTACCCAACCCTACCCAAACCCGTCCTTCAACCTATTCAAACTCTCTGCAGTTCACCCGACCCATAATTCGCATAACCTGCAGGTACCCAAACAAGAGAGAACTGGAATAATAGTCTATCATGTTGATGGCGTTTTATAATACTCTTTGGTCTTAAAGGGCATGTCCACCCTTTAAAAAAATTTTCACATATGATAGTTCTGCTCCCCCAGCCCCAACCACATTATTATTAGTAGAAAGTGCCCTGATCTTTACTTACCTTCCCTCTTTCCTTCGCTGCACTGACCCGGCCCCCTGCTCGCATAGAACTGCAAGCAGGGGGCCGGACCGGCAGCCGCGTCTGTGATGGCTGAGAGGCAGCCAGTCACGGACGCGGCTGCGGTAGTGCAGCAGACGAAGGAGAGAGGGAAGGTAAGTAATGATCGAGGGACTTTCTTGCAATAATACTAATGCGGTTGGGCTGGGGAGCAAGAAATCATATGGCAAAGGGGTTTTACGCTAGGGGGAGGGAGAGACCAAAATGAGAGGGGGGGGGTCTTCTGTGCATGGCAAAATTCTCCGGAGGGAGAGACTCTGCAGTACTCCTGGTGGGCAGTTTTTGGGACTTTGGGGGGAATTATAGGAGAACCATTTGGAGCTGGGATGTAAGGTAAGGATTTTACTACACTACAGGTGGGGCCAGTAGTGGGGGGGATTATAGTTTTGGGGGTGGACATGCCCTTTAAATTGCAATTTTTGGTGCGTTACAAGAACTCACCCAATTTACATTTTTGCATTTAACCAGAAATCGAAAAAAATCAAGCATGTATGAAGCAGAGATCACAGATAGTGGGGAAAGGATTTCAATGTTTATCTCAGTGTCCTTGCCGAATGCAAACTGGATGCGTTCTGAATAACGGACTGCATCGCATTTGGTGGGACCTTTTTTGGTGTGTAAAAGTCAAGTGCGTTTTCCCTGGAAAACTTGTGTTATGGAGCACACGGTACACATAATGGGAAAAGTTTACAAAAAGCGATTTTCAAAATTGGACCCAGACTTTTGTGTATTTGGGTTTCAAAAAAACTTTTTAATAAAGGGTTCTTACATTTTATTCTATTATAATCTATTATCTGTTATAATCATTATGATTCACTCATGTTTTTGTTGAGAATTAGAAGAAATTTCCAACTAATAAAACATTGTGTTTGTGGGAAAAATTGTACCATGGGCAGATTCCTTGCACGCATGTAATTTGCCAGTGCGCACACACCAGTGTTGCAATACAAACACTGCAGTGTGTAGCTGACATATACGTGTAATACAAAATTAAAGGGAACTTCAAACTCAGAGCGCAACGTGTAACAGGCACAGATATTGAAATTAAGCATTTCCAGGCAGTAAAACAGTGTGGATTGTGTATATAGATAAAGAAATGGGATAGTACCGTATACATCCACGCAGAGTGCAACTAGAGACCAAATTATATGGTGTATATAGCTATATATTTAGTAGTAGACAGTATAGATAGTATAGGAGATAACAAAATAATAATAATAAACAAATAATTTATTTACTTATAGAAAAAAACAGTTTGAAAATTTAGGACATTATTTATAAAGGACCGATATTGTTAGTTTATTTATGATTGCGCCCTTAATTTCCGACCACGCACCGTAAATTAACAATAATTGTGTAAATTACCTATACTAGTATTTCATTACCGTCCAGTATCAGACATTAACTGGCGTTGACCATAAAGTAATAGTGCAGCCATCAATTAACGTTAACAATCTGTATTTTCTGTCCACAGCATTATATTTAGACTGTGGGAGGTTGTAAAATAATGGCTGCATCGTAAAGGCTTGTTTTTGGGAAACTCTGTTAAATATCCTTTCTAAACACCACCCTTATTGTAGAGGTAAAATGGCTTGAGAATCTACACTTATGTATGTGAGGGAAAAGTAAAACCTGCTTATCTTACCTCATTCAGTTTTCTGGTTAATTTTCTGCCAAAGTAGCCAGTAAGCAGGCAGCCTTGCTTGTCTCTCTCTAGTTAATTCCTTAAAGGGCATGTTCACTCCCCGCAATAAAAATTATATTTAGGTAAATCCCCCCTCACACCAAAACTACAATAGTAAAAAAGCTGACAGATGTAAGGCTAACCTGTTGAAAATGTGAAATGTTCTTCTCTCCTTCCCTCTCAAAACGTTTCCGCATTCACTTCAAGCTCTACAAGCTTTTTTTACAAGCTTGCACATGCTCAAACCCACGATCCAGTGCCGCGGCTCCCAGGTACTTCCTGGTAACTGACGTCAGTCATTATCAGACAAGCCTCTGCTACTGCTGCTCATGCTCGTAAAGGGCACATGCAGCAGCAGCGGAGACATGGACTAAGCAGCGCTGGTTGTGGAGCATTTCTCAGACTGGGAGCATCTTTATTAAATTAACACGGAGCTAGCTTTTTGGGGGTGTTATGTCACATGTTCAGTTTTTGTAAGAGGGGTGGACATGCCCTTTAAGGAAAATTTATACTAAATCAATATATTTCTTGAACACAAGTCAGCTTGCGGCACTGAGGGAAGAAGTGAAAAATTGTTAGAAGCTAAATGTAGAGGTTTAGGTTCTTATCCTGTGTAGATTCAAAGGGCAGACAAGGAGGATTGGGGCTGAGGTGAGTTAGTGTACAGTAGTTGTCTTTTAATAAGCTTGAATTGTTCCAGTGCTTCCCGCACCAATTTTTATCCCAAAAAACGAGCACACAATAATAACATTATGACAATTATTTCATTCTGGAGAAAAAACTGTCCGCAGCTTTAATGGTACTTTATTAAATTATTTTTTGGTAAAACCAATAACAATATTTTCAAACTGTTTACCACTTTACATTTACATATCAAGCACTGTGTGTGGTATCTGACCAACCTAAAGCTGTCACCTAAAAGTCAACAGCTCCATAGCATTTTACATCCAATAGCCTCCATGGCATAGCCAATGCTTACCAATTGGCCATGTCCAACCTCCACTGAACCAAACAGTTTTTACTCAACCCAAACAAAAGATGTCACATCCAATCTCGGATAAATGCACCTTATCATCCCGGTAAAGGCTGGGTTCTCCTCCCTCCAAATCCACATGACGATATGTCAAAATATGTACCTGCTTAGCAAAATTGAAAATGTGATTAATCCTTTTTCTAGGCTTTTCTAACGGCTAGAAATGGGACAATCAACCATTCCAATCTTGGTTAAAATTTGGTGCTCCGTGCTAGTACAGACCCTGGAAAAAGAAACTTAATGAGCTAAATCAACTCTTATTTGTTTGCATAGTTTGATTGACTTTATGGTAAAAACATCATTACCAGCCAGGTTTACCTCATAGCAGGGATGCTCTGGATAGCATGGGGAAAATGTCTTCCCATAAAGCTCCTCTTAGCCCTAGACAATGTAAATTAACAGTATTTCTGCTAAAAGATAGATTAACGCCAAATTTCCTTTTTGCTCAGTGAATAAAAGAATGACCCAATATCCGTAAGGATAGCTGTCTCGGGCCTGAAATACAAATATGAGACATGGTTACACATTATCCACTAAATTAACACGCACATAAGATTTGTAACGAGATGAGTCCAATCCAACCAGTCTTTTAATTTGTAACAATGTGGCCTGGGTAGCAGCCCCAATTGTAAAAGAATGAGAATTGTACACACTGCTGTCCAAACATCTCCTGTAAGCTCAGCTGCAACATTTCCTAATTGGAAGTAGGATAAAAATGGTCTGCGTGGATTAAAGTGGTCCTGTTATATTGGGCTTCTGTGAAATGTCAGTTGTATCTGCCACTATGGGACAGGTTGAAAAAGGGGAACTCGCCCAGCCATAAAATTTTACCGTTACCACAGGATCAGTTTTGATCTGCTTATAAGGACTCTAAGTTTACGACGATATAAACCAACTTCAAAAGTCAAAAACCCGCCCTGCGCTGTGAATATGAAACGTGATTGGCTTACACTTGTGCACTTGTGGAGGGCTCTACAGAAACCTTTTATGAGCTGTTTTACCAAAAAATTTTTAGTAAGATCTTTCATACCATACAGTTTAAAAATAAAAAGACAACCCCGCTAAATATTTTTTTTAACTGTGGCTGCTGCTGAAACTTTCCCACAAACTGAAGCAGAAATAACAAAAAACATTCAAACTCACTGTAATTCTTACATTTGCTTGGAAACTTCCACTTCTTGCAGCTACCAGAATATGACCGCCACGACTTAGAAGACAAACAGGGAGATTCAATAAAAGTTCTTATCGTTTAAAATGGTGTAATTTTGCCCCAACCCATCAGATCTTATTAACATTTGAAAGCTAAAATTGATTGGTTAGGGCAAATTAGCACCATTTTAAACGATAAGGACTTTTATTGAATAACCCGATAGAATTCTGAAGCAGCCTAATTAGTAGAGCCGCCTACTGCATTCCATTGGAATCTCTTGTCCTGCCCTGCTGCCTGGCTTACTGTTTCCCTGAAGCGGTGAATCAGTAGGCGGATAAGGCACCCGCAATATATTGTGTATCCTGAAATATATTTAGCTTTCATCCAAAGATTATGTTCCAAAGATTTTAACACATATACCTTAGGACCTGCATTATGCAAGTACACTTGGAGGACAATGAATTTATTAATGTTACCACTCCTGAGTTATCAGTTTATAAGAATTCTCCTGTTCTTCAGTGATGGGCCACAAAAGTAAAGAGCATCAGGACAGGGATGTTTCCAAATATACTAGATTCCTTATATTTCCTGAATCCGATATATTTGCGGCCAAGGAGTCACAAACAACTACCTGACAAATAGCAGCCACACATCACAGATGAAGCTGCATCCGTAATAGTTGTAAGGCATCCTTGTAGACACAGTCTTCCTGCCATTCGTGTTACCATTAAGTTGGAGAGAAAATGATCCCAAATGATCAAATCTTTGGCTGCAGAACCTAGCCTAACGTGCCAGTTTGGGTTCTTAATCCCTATAGTTTTATCTATGAGCCTGCGATTAAACGAAGTTCAAATGGCCTAGTAATGACGAACTCCTTTAGGGTAAGTTCCGCAGATAACAATGCCATCCTGATAAAGGTAAGGGTACGTTTTCAGGGTAAGTTTAATCAGTTTGTCCTGTGACAAACTAAAAGGCATGTTCTCGGAATTTATAGCGATTCCAAGAAATGTAATTCTCGTAGATGGATATCTGTTTTTTGGTCGCCACAGGGATGACAAAAGTATCAGCAATGTATAAAAAGTTTGATAATTGTGTTATTAGATTTTGATTGAGGGCCGATAAATTAAGAAGTTGTCTAAATAGTGACGGGAGCATTGTAACCCTGAAATCTCAGACACCACCATGTAAAAATGAAAAGAACTCCTCAAAATAAAAACATGAAAGGCTGCAGCCATGGGAGGCAACTGTCAAAGAATAACGCTCGTCATATTTAAAGTGCTGACAATCTAGATGAATGGGCGAAAGGCAGATTTATATCACATTTCACTAACAGGGCATCTTTACTGCATGTTTTAAGAATTTCTAAGGCCTTGTCAAAAGATGTGTACCTACTGTAACTGTACATAGTTCTGCCTCTATCGCGCCATTAACTGACAATCCTGGGGGGTGTGAAAGGTGGTGAATAAGTCAAAATGATTGGGTTTCGTTTTTGGCACAATAACTAATGGTGAGATTTTAATCATATCAAAGCGGGGCATGTAAATGGCATGCTATCCTACCTGTAAATGGGCATGCTATCCTACCTGTAAATGGGCATGCTATCCTACCTGTAAATGGGCATGCCCTACCGTAAATGGCAGCTATCTACCTGTAAATGGGCATGCTATCCTACCTGTAAAGGCATGCATCCTACCTGTAAATGGGCATGCATCCTAACGGTTAAATGGGAATGCTATCCTACCTGTAAATGGCATGCTATCCTACCTGTAAATGGCATGCTATCCTACCTGTAAATGGCATGCATCTACCTAAATGGCATGTATCCTACCTGTAATGGGCATGCTATCCTACCTGTAATGGCATGCTTCCTACTGTAAATGCATGCTATCCTACCTGTAAATGGCATGCTATCCTACCGTAAATGGCATGCTATCCTACCTGTAATAGGGCATGCTATCCTACCTGTAATGGTATGCTACTGTATCGTTAAATGGCATGCTTATCCTTCACGTAAATGGTGCATGCTATGCTACCTGTACAGCATGCTACTACCTGTAATGGCATGCTATGCCTACAGTAAATGATGTATCCTACCTGTAAATGGCATGCTATCCTACCTGTAAATGGCATGCTATCCTACCTGTAATGGCATGCTATCCTACCTGTAAATGGCATGCTATCCTACTGTAAATGGCATGCTATCTACTGTAATGGGCATGCATCCTACCTGTAAATGGCATGCTATCCTACCTGAAATGGGCATGCTATCCTACCTAAATGGCATGCTATCCTACACTGTAAATGGGCATGCTATCCTACCTGTAAATGGGCATGCTATCCTACCTGTAAATGGGCATGCTATCCTACCTGTAAATGGATGCTATCTACCTGTAAATGGGCTGCTATCCTACCTGTAAATGGCATGCTATCCTACTGTAAATGGGCATGCTATCCTACTGTAAATGGCATGCTATCCTACCTGTAAATGGGCATGCTATCCTACCTGTAAATGGCCGCTCCTACGTAATGGGCATGCTATCCTACCTGTAAATGGGCATGCTATCCTACCTGTAAATGGCATGCTATCCTACCTGTAAATGGGCATGCTATACTGTACCTGTAAATGGCATGCTATCCTACCTGTAAATGGGCATGCATCCTACCTGTAAATGGGCATGATCTACTACCTGTAAATGGGCATGCTATCCACCTGTAAATGGGCATGCTATCCTACCTGTAAATGGCATGCTATCCTACCTGTAAATGGGCATGCTATCCTACCTGTAATGGCATGCTATCCTACTGTAAATGGCATGATTATCCTACCTGTAATGGCATGCTATCCTACCTGTAAAGGCTGTACTCCTACTGTAATGGCATGCTATCCTACCTGTAAATGGGCATGCATCCTACCTGTAAATGGCATGCTACCTACCTGTAAATGGGCATGCTATCATACCATGTAAATGGGCATGCTATCTACCTGTAAATGGGCATGCTATCCTACCTGTAAATGGGCATGCTATCCTACCTGTAATGGCATGCTATCCTACCTGGAAATGGCATGCTATCCTACCTGATAGTAAATGGCATGCTATCCTACCTGTAAATGGGCATGCTATCCTACCTGTAAATGGGCATGCTATCCTACCTGTAAATGGCATGCTATCCTACCTGTAAATGGCATGCTATCCTACCTGTAAATGGCATGCTATCCTACCTGTAAATGGGCATGCTATCCTACCTGTAAATGGGCATGCTATCCTACCTGTAAATGGGCATGCTATCCTACCTGTAAATGGGCATGCTATCCTACCTGTAAATGGCATGCTATCCTACCTGTATATGACCTGTATATTTGTTTGCCTTTTGTCTACATGGGTTGGATTCCAGTTGATCCAGACTACATTGTTACTATTTGAGGTGAGTTGATTTTAAAGGAAATGTTTAAATAAATGTTGTACGTTTTATTGGAAGACCTCTGGAGTGCGCCTTCTCCTCTCTACTATGATATATATCAATATATAAAGATATATATAAATTTGCCAGAAAAGTTTTTTTTAGCAAAAGCCAAACCCATAAATTGCAGATTCTGAAACAGAAATGGTAATTATTTTACTTCTTGTTTCATGTACTCACAGTTTAAGGGATACTTTATTACAGATAGGTTAGTCAGAGGTGTATGTTGGTTGACTATCATGGGATTATACATTATTAGCAAACCCCATGGCACACACGCACCTCCTCAAATCCCTCCCACACTCATGCAAATGGCGTCCGTGTATATTTACAGCCTTAGGTTAGTATATAAGACCTTTAATTTCCAATTTCATTTTCCTCTGATAATTGGTCTTTCAACAAAATGTTACTTAAAGAATCATGAATGGAAATAGTACATCAAAGACAGGGACTGAAGGACAGTTTGCTGGGATCTGGTTCTTCCATCTCTGTTTATCTTTGAACTATTATTAGTGATGGTCATTTCTATTAGCAGTGGAGGTCAAAGACCCAATCTGTGAAACTAGTGGTAAAACGTCTAGATGCCTAACAATGATTGGTTGATTTACAACTGTTAGATATACAAGGACAGGGGCACCTCTGCCATTAATAAAGAATCCTGATGGTGGCAGATGGCTAGCTGGGATTACTATTGTGAACGTGTGTGTGTGGTGGGGGTCCAGCAGTGCAGTCTGTTTCTGAGGTAACACAATAGCAGTTCCTTGACATTAAAGTCAGAAAACATTTATAGACATAGAGGCAAGCAAGTCACAAATCACAGTCGAGTTTATGTAGAAGTAAGACCAGCCCACCGCTGGGCCATATTAGTAATCAGGATTCTCTGGTGAGAGGAATTTATGCTTCCTCAGTGTTGATTTGATGGATCAGGTCGGACCTAGTTTTTTTAAATAAGGCTTTGGTAAAATGTGTGACTTTCAAGGAACCCCACTCATGCCTAGTTCTGCATTCTATTTGGCAATGTACCATGTGAATAGGATGATGTTTTCTTGCATTTCCCATGAAGGATCACTACCACCATAGCGGTCATATATTGCAAACACATCCCTGTGGATCATATTCTGTGTGAGAAAGTGACAACCCAGGATCACAAGATGAATTGCAATCCTGTAAAAAATAAAAGAGAAATAAAGGCTTAAAATAAATTACTTTCTGGCAATACCTCACGTAATGGGGATGTGAACTATATTTTGAATGCTTGTGAAGGTTCTCATTCATCCAGATCATGGTATATCTGTTTATTCAGTTAGATTAACTGGACTTAAAGTTTAGTTCTTGAAAACGTTTCGCTAGTCATCTGACTTTCTTTCTCAATACATAAGTTACCTTGAAAGTCCAAATTAGTATATGACAGCCAGGTGTTAGGGACCTTCTGAATGCAAGGTGTGGATGCATTGAGGCTAAGGGGTGTTATCGAATGGAAAGGTGCCAAAACAGCATTGTACACAAGTTTTAAGGGCTCCTCTGTCATCAGAACCCTGCAACACAGAGCAGAGAACATAGCACAGAGGCGAAGGCAAAAGAAATTGAACATCCCAGAGGAGCCCTTGTGGATATCCGGATTCAAAAGAATTAGAATGAAAGAAAAGAACACGAATACCAACAGTGAAGGGGGAAAGCAAGACAGGATAAAGAACATGGTCATCCCATATGTAGCAGGGGTCTCTGAGAAATTAAGAAGAATTTTCAAAAAAACACCGTATACCTGTATCCCTTTAAACCAAACAACACACTGAGGCAGCATTTGGTACATCCAAAAGACCCAATACCGAAACACAAGAAAAGCAACATCATATACGCAGTGCAGTGCAGTGAAGAATGCTCTGATTTGTATGTGGGGGAGACCAAACAGCAACTGCACCAATGTATGGCCCAACGCAGAGAGCCAAACAAGCCTGAATAGAGGTGGGGGTAGATATAACAAAAAGAGATGTTTGAGGCACTCAAGCATGTAAAGTTATATATAAAATCCCTTTATTATATATCAGTGCAGGGGAATCCATATTTAAAAACAATTAAAAACGAATCCATTGCCAGAAACCCATGCTATATAACAATGTAATAGACCATGATACAAACACACTAAGTAGTATACGCTTAGTAATAATACTTAGAAGGCATGTGTGAAAGGACAAGCAGCATGATAACAAATATCAACTAAAAAGTAGTAATAAATAGTCATAATCCTATTCTTATCCCCCTTGGCAAAGTTGCACAGCATATAGGTGTTGCAGCATGAAAAAGGGCTTAGAAGTAGAATGGAGTACAACAAGGCATCAGGTTCTGGATAGGTGCCGCTGACGCGTTTCGCCCGCCAATGGGCTTTCTCATAAGCGGTTAGGTTTTACTGTTAGGCCATGCGTTTTTATAGCCCACACTCCCTTCTGGTTGGTATGCGTCTATCGTACTTACGTGATTATTCCACCATGCGTGCGCATGATGTAAATTGCGTCATCCCGTTTTCTTTATACATGACGCAAATTATGTCATCCCCTTTTTCTTGCGCATGCATATATGACTTTCGTACAATATGAGGTAGTTGGGAATATTGCGCTAGTGCGCGTGTAGGTTTCTAAGGACTCGTCGGTGTGCTAATCAAGCACTATCGATCAATAAGATGACGTCATCTATAGTAATCAGCCATATTGGTAAGGGGCTATACACTATTATAACGCATGGACTATTATGCACATATATCTCATAGATGGAACGTACTTCTAATATATCAACATATAGTAAAGAAATTAAAGTTTAAGGGAAAACCTCTTCCTGGGATGGTGGAAAAGAGAACTAGTATTCTCAGATGACCTTACATGCTTTACAGCGTATGTCGATATCTGGGCACGCTATATAGATGATATTTTCATCCTCTGGCGTGGCCCGAAATCGTTAGCAGAAGCCTTCATTAACATCCTTAACAGTAATGACATTAATATTCATCTCACATCAAACATTTCAGATGATAGAATTGATTTTCTAGATGTCACAGTTAAAAAAGAAGGAGGGAAGTTGTGTACATCAGTCTACCGTAAGCCAACAGCCACTAACTCCCTATTACGTTTTGATAGTTCTCACCCGAGTAAACTGTTAAAAAGCATACCAAAGGGCCAATATTTAAGGATAAGGAGAAATTGCACTGAACACAATACCTTTTTACAGGAGGCCGATAACTTGGAGAAAAGGTTCCTAGAAAGGGGATATATATTGGTCCAGCATAGACGTTTTGCTGAAAGATTAACCCAAAACGAACTTCTGAAATCAAAGATCAGAAAGACAGACCCCAAGGTGCGATTCATTACGAACTATAATTTAGAGCAGCATCAGATAAGAAACTCTCTGGCTAAACATTGGGATGTACTTGCTAATGATCCACTCTTATCTCAATTTATAGGTACAATTCCAGAAATCACATTTAGACGCTCACAGAACCTTGGTGACTGACTTACCAGAAGTCATTTCAAGCAGAGTAGAAACAACTTTATACGTAACTCAATACCAAACGGAACTTATCCCTGTGGTGAGTGCTCCTACTGTAGATATATGGAGAATAAAGACCTGGGGGGACCATAGGAACAGGAGGGCATGGCAGGGATGAGACAGAAAACGGTAAGCTAAGGGGTAAAGTTGGAAAGAGTCTCTGGAGTTAGGAAAGACCTGGAAGTGAAAGCAAGTAGGTAATTGGTCAGGAAGGAGTGAAAGCAAGTAAGTAATTAGTCAGGAAGGTAAAGGGGAGGGGGGAACTAGGCAGCAGTAAGGAGATAAAGGGGGGTGCAGGACAAAGTAAGGCCTCTTTACAACTGAGAAGACTGAAGAGTGGCCTGCCCACCCGCCCTGTAGTTGGGGTAGGCAGAGTAAGGGTGTAATTGAAGGTGGCAGATTGGTAGGGCTGTGGGACAAAAAAGTAGGTCGGTTCTTATGTCACAGCAGTTGGTGGTAGTCCATAGAGGACAGACGGAGTCGAATAGGTGAGAAAGCAGTTTTGGTTACAGGTTGGATAGGTCCTTTGGCTAGTGAGGGGTGATCGGAGGGTAAAAGGAGGGCACTCATTGAGCCAGTGTGGTGCGGCTGATGAGCAACGCAAGGCTGGAAGAAAAGGGGGGGCAGGCCTCTATGGACTATGTTCTATTGCTATGTTTATTAATATTGTTAACAAATAATGAGTGTTAAGGTTAATGTTTGTTAATGTTTATATGGCACTTTGTGCAGGTTGTTTATGTTTGCCACTTAATTATTTAAATATGGAAATGTTGCACTTTAAATATGTAAATTATGCAATAAAGAAACCTGCTGTGGCCTTTTGTTCCAAAAAAATGTGGTCCATATTATCTTTGGGATGGAAAAGAAGGATAAGGTTAAAGGGTAAGTGGTGTTGGGAGTTTTATTAGAATTCTGACTTTTCAAAGAACTACAAACTACGAGATTACTATAACTGTAATTCAAAAAATGTAGTCTACGGTATACAATGTACATGTAAAAAATTATACATAGGTAAAACCACTCAGAAATTAAAATTAAGATTGTCAAATCATTTATCTAATATTAGGCTAGCCCTAAGAGACAGCAAAGAAGGTAAATACTTGCACAGCATTTCTTGTATACTCATGATGGGCAAGCGAAGGGTCTTAAATGCTTCGTAATTGACTCTGTCAAATTAAACTTGAGAGGTGGTGACTATGATGTAAAACCACTTAGAAAAGAGAGCTGTTGGATTTATCAACTAGGAACCCTCGCTTCTAAGGGTTTAAATGAGGAATTGGACCTTATGCCTTTTATAAGACTTTTATTGAATCAACCTTCTGTTTCATTGACTGTATTTCTTTTCTTATCCCTCTTATCCCACTTATTCATTTAACAGCTTGGAGGAAACGTATTACCCGGTTCCAGATAACCTCTACTCTTCATATGGATATACTTACCTGGATGTGGAATCCACTTTCCCTTTTCTAACTGATATGGAATTACTTTGGACCAAATGTTATTCTATTCAGCCAACATCTATTGGTATCAGCAAACTCTGAAATCTACAAGCATGGAGGAAACGTACTAACCGGTTCCAGATAACCTCTACTCTTCATATGGATATACTTACCTGGATGTGGAATCCATTTTCCTCTTCTAACTGATATGGAATTACTTTGGACCAAAATTTATTCTATTCAGCCAGCATCTATTGGTATCAGCAAACTCTGAAATCTATAAGGTACCAGGAGGATGTATAATGCATTTGTTTAACATCCACTTGAGATGATATCGCTTTAAAAGGATGGTACTAGCTACAGTATCTGTATATACATATTGGCCTTTGCTACCATACGCACCTTTAGCTGATGGATGCAATAGCACATAAGGATACTAATCAATACTCGACTTAAAGGACAACTAAAGCCACAGAACAACACTGAACCAGAAGGCAGAACACCTTGATATAAAGCCAGTAATCTGTGTCTTACCTCTCATTTTGATATGGACGCTGGGAAATTTACCTAAATAATATATGGTTTGTGCTTAACATCACAGCATTCTAATATCACACAGTCTGGTCAACGACCATTATGTTCTGCACATGCTCAGTCCTTAGCTATGGCAGAAACTTGTTTTACAGTTGGTCACACCCATTAATAATCTCTAGCCAATCCTTTTACAGGACAGATAAAGCAAGGAAGCATGTGACTGAGGTCAGGAGGTGTGCTCACATTGCACATACACACAGATGCTTCATCCAGTTTTTAACAGGCTTAAATTTATTTTAATACAATTTACTGAAGTCATATTATATAGCTTATTGGTATTTTTAGTGGGGTTGTTTTCAGATTCTGGAGTATAAAAAATGGATTAATTTCTCCTTTAAGAAAACAGATCAGGGAAAGTCATAAAATATGATAGCTAGCTAAAAACGATAGGATCTCTGAATAAGAAAAAACGAAAATATTTGAATCTATTTCTCTTCGACACTGATGATTGTGAGACTCCATGACTTATGGGGACACGATATCTACTTTGAAGTTTTGAACCAATTATATTTCTTACTATTATGGATGATTGGGAAACTCTGTTATTTATGGGAATACGACACTTATAGGAGACTATGAACTAATGTATACACCGATAACCGGGATACCCCATAATTACTCTGCAACCATGTTAATCACAGCTTTTGTTTCATAAATAATGATGACATTTAAAAAGGATTTAAAACGGACTTATGTAATTATTGTTATTTAATTTTATAAGCATGTGTATAAAAAAATTTTTTTCTTTTCTGTTTTCCCTTAAACTTTACTTTCTTTACTATATGTTGATATATTAGAAGTACGTTGCATCTATGAGATATATGTGCATAATAGCCCAATGCGTTATAATGGTGTATAGCCCCTTACCAATATGGCTGATTAAAAGGAATTGTACACTGAAAAAAATACTTTTCCTCATCTTAATCTATAAATTAATACATGTAAGCAGCACTTACTCTGATGTGTTTGTGTTGCTGCATGACTTCAATCCAGTACTTGTTTTGCTCAAGCTAAGTCCCACAGTCCACTGCCAGACTCTATGCAAGGGCAAGCATGCTTAGAAATTCCTATGAGGCAGAACTAGGAGAGGGAATTTCCCACAAAGCAGTTCACGTACCAACTGTCACCATTCCAGCTACATCAATACTATACATAACAGAACAGTTTATGATACTAAAGTTTAATTGATTGACAGGTGAAATGTAAGATGTTTCAGATTGTATATCTAAAGAAATAGTGGAAAGATCAACAACAACAACAAAAATAACGCCACAGTGATAGTTAGGAAGAATTATAGCTTCCAGTAATGGGCAATTTAAATGTACATATCCTTTAAGTAAGTAAAGTAAGTAATCCTGGGTTCTATTCGGCTGTGGAAGGAAAAGAGTGAGGGGGAGGTGAGTCCTGTGGGGGTGGGGTGCTTCAAATTCTAGTAGATGGAAGATAACCTTATTTATCTATCTATTAAGCTTTCATTGTTGCTTTAACTAGCCTAGACAAACAGGTCAGGGAAAAAGTGTCCTGTTTTTTTTAAATAAACATCAATTCCTTGTACTAACTGGTATGTGTTTATTCAGAAACAGAACAGACCTCAGTTTCCATAATGAATCCAGAACTCTTAATTGTTCTCCGGGCAGACAATATTTTACATTTCATGGTGATATTTTTTGACCCCTTACATGCATTGCAGCAGAAACTGCTAATAACTTTAGCACCTAGATTGTGGCTAAATGAGACATTACACATTTATAAATATATAATAAGCAATATGTATTTAAATATATTTTATAACCTACAGTTCATCTTCCCTTTCCTATGTAGCTTCCTTATACTGACAGTGCACAGGGGAGATATGGGTAGCATGGACTATTGTGTTCAGATTCTTTATACACGAGATTCCCCATACATAGAAGGCTTTGGCTTTCTGTAATCACAAGGCATCTCAACTAAGATATGGGTAGCAAGGCATCTCAACTAAGATATGGGTAGCAAGGCATCTCAACTAAGATATGGGTAGCAAGGCATCTCAACTAAGATATGGGTAGGCATCTCAACTAAGATATGGGTAGCAAGGCATCTCAAATAAGATATGGGTAGCAAGGCATCTCAACTAAGATATGGGTAGCAAGGCATCTCAACTAAGATATGGGTAGCAAGGCATCTCAACTAAGATATGGGTAGCAGCTCTCAACTAAGATATGGGTAGCAAGCATCTCAACTAGATATGGGTAGCAGGCATCTCAACTAAGATATGAGCAAGGCATCTCAACTAAGAATTGGGTAGCAAGGCATCTCAACTAAGATATGGGTAGCAAGCATCTCAACTAAGATATGGGTAGCAAGGCATCTCAAATAAGATATGGGTAGCAGGCATCTCAACTAAGATATGGGTAGCAGGCATCTCAAATAGATATGGGTAGCAAGGCATCTCAACTAAGATATGGGTAGCAAGGCATCTCAACTAAGATATGGGTAGCAAGGCATCTCAACTAAGATATGGGTAGCAAGGCATCTCAAACTAAGATATTGGTAGGAAGGCATCTCAACTAAGATATGGGTAGCAAGGCATCTCAAATAAGATATGGGTAGCAAGGCATCTCAACTAAGATATGGGTAGCAGGCATCTCATAAGATGGGTAGCAAGGCATCTCAACTAAGATATGGGTAGCAAGGCATCTCAACTAAGATGTGGGTAGCAAGGCATCTCAACTAAGATATGGGTAGCAAGGCATCTCAAATAAGATATGGGTAGCAAGGCATCTCAACTAAGATATGGGTAGCATGGACTATTGTGGTCAGATTCTTTATACACAAGTTTCTGTCGTGTAAGGCTTTCTGTAATCACAAGGCATCTTAACTAATAATAATTCTACATTCTGGTATGCTTACATAGTTATCCAGTCTTTTATGTAACAGCCTTTTATGGTTACATGTGCCATTTGTGGAGGTGATAAGGTAAATGAGATCCTTTCAGTTCTCTGCCACTTGCACTCTACAGGAGGAAACATTTCAATAACAGATTTATTACCCTTTAGACATCACTAAATTGAATATGTGAATGTATAGAGTTCTTTTTTATTGCCCATTGGCAGTAGCCTAGTAACACTGTAAATTGTCCAGCTGCTTTGCCCAGAAGTCCAATGCATTGTAAAGAGTGCAGCTACATTATTTAATTATTTTGAGGGACGGGAGCCTAGAGGGGCAATGCTATATCGATTTCCTCGATCACACTGATTCAACATTAATGGATTTTAAATTGGCCGTAACGTTGAGTGGTGGAACTATCGGGTCAGTTGGTTACTGGGATGTTGTGGGTATGTTGAAAGATCAACGTGTAGCACATGAAATTTACCCATTCATAGAACTTTTGAAAATGCGTTTGTTTGTTATTTTATTTTTTTTTTTTTTTTGGGGGGAGGGGGGATTCAGAAATTTAGACCCATCAATCCTGTTGATGTGGATTGACACAAAGATACATAGTACTCTAAGTATAAAGTAATTTATATGCTTCTACTTGCAAGATTGCTTCGGCAAGCAAGAAATAAACAAAAATATTATGATAACTAAAAGACACTGAATAGAAAAATCAATGCCAGCCTGCTTTACTTAAAACATTAAGCATACGTTGTAATTGTATTTTAATTACAACCACGAATACAGTAGCATAACATCGTTTTTATTGATTTTCATATTGATATTTGAGCAGTGTAATTTGCCATTAATGTACGTAGCTCTTCCCCAGCCGATTTAAGGCTTTCAATGTTGTGCTATTGAGGAGGATCTCTATCATACACAAGCTAGATGAGTTTTACTGATTTAAATTCCAGCCTCTTTTTAAACTAATTGTCACCTAATGAAGACCTGGTCAACTGTGTTTATGACTTTATTTCATGATTACCTGTCGAATTGTCATAGATTATGCTTTATCTTCCTATGTCAACCCAATAGACAGTTTCAGTTAAGTAGTCAACAGAGATGGTGTCAATTAAAGATTTGGCTCACAGGGTGGTGTAATCAGAAACAAAGAATCTTGGGAAAAAAGAGGAGGAGCGAAATCCACAAACATAGCAGTTAGATCCTTATTACATGGCGAATAACCTGAACTGTACCAAATAGCACACATGTGCAGTGGCATTCAGAAAATGTTATATGCAAATAAGGAACAAAGGCTTCTGGGAATTTACCATGTTTCCATGGAAGCTTTTAGGAAGATATATCTTTAAAAAGACTTTTACAGCATTCCACAAGCTAAATACACTACACAGAGGATGGCTCAATAAAGCTGAAACCGGTCTGTAGTTGATGCTCTGGTTTTGCATTTATCTTGTGGAATGCTGTAAACATCTTTTTAAAGATATAACTTTCCTAAGAGCTACCATGGAAACATGGTAAATTCCCAGAAGTCTTTGTTCCTTTGCATATTGCTGAAAGGGGAGTTTCAAAGCCTTTATTCTCTCCCTATCGTATTTTAGAAAATGTTATAGTTACTTAACTGTAATAGTATGATGCGCATACTATTTACAGTTCTCTGCTGCAAGAAAGCCAGTATTTCACAATGATGCTGGTTTTATTCCAAATGATAGCAGTCAGTCTTTGACATGACAGTGACATCATGCCAATGACTGACTATGCATTCTGGCACACCTACTCCGTAACAGCTTTCTGAGCTTACAGAGGAGGCAAGGACTGGGGTGGAGCAGCGTGGCAGATAAAAAAAAAGTATTATGGGCTTCAGGGACATAGTGGAGGTAAATGACTATAACATTCTCAGGGTTTGAGTGGTGTGGGTAGGTAAGCATAGATTTTCGTTCTGGGGGTGGACATGCCCTTTAAATTTATTAGGTATGTTATTGTACATTAAGAATGCTTACAATAGCCTTATCCCACCAAACAGCAAGAATCAGACTGCTTTTAACTATCTCCATAAAGCACTTATTAAATGCTAAACCAGAGAAATAGAAACTACACTCTTCACATGACTCAAGATTAAACTTAACACTGCTAGTGACAGGAGCAGCTGGTAGCAAATACAACTTCTATGTGCAGAGTGTAAAGAGTTAAAACAGTAGGTTCTACAATATATTAATTGTTACACAGATCACATGGTTGCTGGTCCCTGTGCCAACAAAGTTCCCTCTAATTATCTATCAGCTTTGATATATTCACCTAGATTTGTGTGTGAGTTTTAACCAGTGTTTGCAGGCCTCCTGGAATCCTGGGATGTGTAAGTGCCAACGAGCTCACAGTTTACATGGAACATTGTTTGCCAACTAAGGCATTGGACCCATTCTACTTGAAACTGGTGGTCACGGTGAGGACGGAGGACACACACACATGGGCTGACACCTTGGGTTTTTTTAAACTTTTTTTTGGGGGGGGGGATTCATATCGCCCTTTAACCATTGTTACATCTTGTTTGGATTATGGGCTGTGAACATGTGGTATTATAGTTGTAATCTTGTAAAAAAAGAAGACATCAGGCCACATGTTACAGATCTAATAAAAAAGATCTTCATTCTGATGCCTAGTTATTATATATTCTATGTTGGGAATATCTGCCACATCTTTTTGTAAATTTCCTTGTTGTTAACATGCCCCTACAGTTATGTTAGATTGTCAAGTTTTTAGGACATTTCACAATATGAAACATTATAGATATTTCCATCCAACCACATCTACCCAATCAACCCCCTTTCTCTGCCAATATGGTTTTAACACTGATACAACCCAATCTTTTCTTCTCCCCCTTTACATAGCCAGAGACATCTCCTTCTCTCTTTCATGAATACGTGTTTCATGAAAACAAATAAAGAAAAAGAATGTAAGCACATATATATGACCCAAGGTAATTAGTTAAGACCCTCTATACTGGGGTTACCTTGACATGGTTGGAAGGCTTTTTACTTTTATGCATAAAATTGTAACTAAACCCCCCATGTTTTTACTGTTTGTACTAGCACAGATATTACCTAACTTTTGCTAAAAAGGTTTCACGCTAGGTGCCACAGCTGCAGAGGATGGATCTGGATGGTGGAAGAGAGGGGGGGATAGGGCTCCCTTGCACATCCTTGTTGAGGTTAGGAAAATAGCATGACTCACTGACAACTTCTACTCTTCAGTTTCCTGGACTTTGAAAAGGCACTGCAGGAGAATCATAAGGAGCAGAGCTGCATGGAAAGCCTTATTTTAAATGGGGCCAGTATGGGGTTAAATTTTAGTTTTGGGGGTGGACATGCCCTTTAACATAGCACAGTACAAAGGGAAGTTGCACTTGCATAGCTGCTCTTAGTAACATAAGCCTCTTATTCACATATAATGGGAATTTTATTGAACAAAAGCTTTAACTGTTCAGAATAAATCAGACAACTAATCACCTGCATTCCCTAGACTAAATAAGTCACTCTATTCTGAGCCCTCTATGGCTCTATAATATCCTTTTTGTATATAAAATCTGCTTATTCTACGTGGGGTCCCACCAATGATTTGTAGAAATGAACTATGTTTTTCTTACTTACATCTATTACTTCTATTACAGACCTTATTGGCTGTAGCTTCTGCAGACAATTAGCTAAAACTATTTTCTAATTGTAATTTTCTAGCACAATTCATTTATTTTGCTTAGTTTCATATAGTGTGTATATAGTCTACAGATTTCTACATTTAAAATGCATCACCTTACCCTGTATGTAATTTCCCACATAGCTGCCCAGTTTAATAATCTTTTTCATTTTATTTGTTAGAAACTCACCTGCTTCCTGTGCTAGTTTTGCACACACTCTGAGGCACAATCTTGCCCATACAGCCTTTTGTACAACCATAGGAAATGTTCTAATTATTTCAAATTATATCAAATTAACCTATCCTGTACTGATTTCTACTGCATGCTCCAATCAGAATCCACTGTGCCATTCTGCTGATTCTTCATTCCTTTTAAAGGTCACCTAAATGCTGTGCTTCGTGCATGTATTTTGTCTGTAACCAATGGTGCCACAACCATAAGGCAGAAAAAAATGTCCTGTTCGAATTCTTATCAGGGACTTCCATATTGGAGTGGAGACATCTGTATAGAAAATATGTGTATATACACAGTGAATAGTGAGGTCATGGGCTGTAAGTTGTACTGGCAACACCACAGAAGCCTTCTTAGTTATAGAATCAACTTCCTACATGTATGTAAATGTACCTTACTAGAAAAGAATCTAATAATGTATATGTGTTTTGGGGAGAAAAGCTTTCACATTAGGATAAACTAATGTGAAATAATAATAATAAGTGAGCATGCTCAGATGGCTTCAGAAGAGAAAGAGAAGGTGCAAGTGATATAAGCAGTAAGTGTTAACATTTTCACAATTTAACTGCTTACAGTGCTTAGTTAGATGAGATTGGGGGCACATTTTATAAAAGAATGACTATATACTTTGCATGGAGACCACAGTTCTGACTGAATGCAGTTTGTGATGAATTCTTTCTATTTCAGTTGTATGTGCACCTTGGTAAATTTACTTAAAACTGTGAATATATAAATGAACTAAAGCAATATTGCCCCAAATGATGTAAATTTTATACTAGGTCATTTGTATAAAACATTCCAATTCCTACCTTAATTCAATCAGGCTGCCAAAGCCAAAGGTCACTTTTCGATTCTCATCCTCTCCTCCGCTTTCGACACAGTTGATCATTCCCTCCCCTAAAGCTAATTCTTCACTCCTTGGGCAACCGGAATGAAGCGGCATCCTGGCTACGATCCTTCCTCTTGAACAGAACCTACTCTGTATCATATGATAATAAAAAATCCTCTCCGCTTCCTCTTAGTATTGGGGTCCCACAGGGCTCTGTTTTTGGACCCCTGCTTTTCTCCCTCTATACCCTTGTGAAGGTTCTCATTCATCCAGGTCATGGTATATCTGTTGTATTCAATTAGATCAACTGGACTTGAAATGTAGTTCTTGAAGACGTTTCGCTAGTCATCCGACTGGCTTTCTCAATTCAGAATGACTTGTACAAGAATCTGTGGCAATTATGTACCCTGGAAAATCCCAATTAGCATATCACAGCCAGGTGTTAAGGGTGTGATTGGATAGTGGCTAAGAGGTGTTATAGGAACGCCCAGAGTAAGGTGTTAAAACAGCATTGTACATGGCAACAGTTGGTTTCGAACCCCCCCACCTCCATTTAGGCTTGGTTTCTTTATTTTCACATAAATGGCCTCCTTAACACCTCTCTTGAACCAGTCACGTTTCCTTCCACATATGTTACATACAATCTTCCAAAGGTATGTCCTTTATACCTTAAGATGCAGATACACGGCTGAGTCCTGACCCGAGGAATTGGCTCTTCTGTGCTGGGCCATACGTTGATGCAGTTGCTGTTTGGTCTCCCCACATACAATCAGAGCATTCTTCACTGCACTGCACTGATATATGATGTCGCTTTTCTTGTGTTTTGGTATTGGGTCTTTCGGATGTACCAATTGCTGCCTCGGTGTTTGTTCGGTTTAAAGGCAGACAGGGATACGATGTTTTTTTGAAAATTCTTCTTAATTTCTCGGAGACCCCTGCTACATATGGGATGACCATGTTCTTCCTCCTGTCTTGCTTTTCCCCTTCACTGTTGGTATTCGTGTTCTTTTCTTTCCTTCTACTTCTTTTGACAAAGGCCCAGTCTGGATACCACAAGTTTTAAGGGCTCCTCTGAGATGTTTCATTTCTTTAGCCTTCGCCTCTGTGCTAGTGGGGATGTTCTCGGCTCTGTGTTGCAGGGTTCTGATGACCCCCAGCTTGTGATCTAAGGGTGGTGGGAGTCAAACATCCTCGGTTCAGGACTCAGCCGTGTATCTGCATCTTAAGATAAAGGACATACCTTTGAAGATTGTAACATACTGGCGAAGGAACGTGACTGGTTCAAGAGAGGTGTTAAGGAGGCCATTTATGTGAAAATAAAGAAACCAAGCCTAAATAGAGGTGGGGGGTTCGACACCACTGTCTGCCATGTACAATGCTGTTTTACACCCTTACTCTGGGCATTCCTATAACACCTCTTAGCCACTATCCAATCACACCCTTAACACCTGGCTGTATATGCTAATTGGGATTTTCCAGGGTACATAATTGCCACAGATCTTGTACAAGTCATTCTGAATTGAGAAAGCCAGTCGGATGACTACGAAACGTCTTCAAAACTACTTTCACAATTCACGTTGATCTAATTGAATACAACAGATACTCCCTCTATACCATTTCCCTGGGAAAAGTCATCAGCTCATTTGGTTTTAACTATCATCTGTATGCCGATGATACGCAAATATATTATTCCCAAACCCCACGCTTAGTCCTGACACCCAATCACGCATCTCTGACTGTCTCCGTGCTGTTTCCTCAAGGAAAGCCGAACTAATCATTTTCCCACCTAAACCTGATCCTATCCCACCTTTTTCCGATTAAGCCGAACTAATTATTTTCCCACCTAAACCTGATCCTATCCCACCTTTTTCCAATTAAGCCTCTGCTATCTATCTATCTATCTATCTATCTATCTATCTATCTATCTATCTATCTTACTCTGCTTTCTATCTCTGCTATCTATCTATCTATGTAACTCTGCTTTCTATCTATCTATCTAACTCTGCTTTCTATCTATCTAACTCTGCTATCTATCTATATTTCTGTCATTCAGAATGACTTGTACAAGAATCTGTGGCAATTATGTACCCTGGAAATCCCAATTAGCATATCACAGCCAGGTGTTAGGGTGTGATTGGATAGTGGCTAAGAGGTGTTATAGGAACGCCCAGAGTAAGGTGTTAAAACAGCATTGTACATGGCAGACAGTTGGTGTCGACCCCCCCCTCTATTTAGGCTTGGTTTCTTATTTTCACATAAATGGCCTCCTTAACACCTCTCTTGAACCAGTCACGTTCCTTCACCAGTATGTTAACATTACAATCTTCAAAGGTATGTCCTTTATCCTTAAGATGCAGATACACGGCTGAGTCCTGACCGAGGAATTGGCTCTTCTGTGCTGGGCCATACGTTGATGCAGTTGCTGTTTGGTCTCCCCACATACAAATCAGAGCATTTCACTGCACTGCACTGCATATATGATGTCGCTTTTCTTGTGTTTTGGTATTGGGTCTTTCGGATGTACCATTGCTGCCTCAGTGTGTTGTTCGGTTTAAAGCAGACAGGGATACGATGTTTTTTTGAAAATTCTTCTTAATTTCTCGGAGACCCCTGCTACATATGGGATGACCATGTTCTTCCTCCTGTCTTGCTTTTCCCCTTCACTGTTGGTATTCGTGTTCTTTCTTTCCTTCTACTTCTTTTGACAAAGGCCCAGTCTGGATATCCACAAGTTTTAAGGGCTCCTCTGAGATGTTTCATTTCTTTAGCCTTCGCCTCTGTGCTAGTGGGGATGTTCTCGGCTCTGTGTTGCAGGGTTCTGATGACCCCCAGCTTGTGATCTAAGGGTGGTGGAGTCAAACATCCTCGGTTCAGGACTCAGCCGTGTATCTGCATCTTAAGGATAAAGGACATACCTTTGAAGATTGTAACATACTGGCGAGGAACGTGACTGGTTCAAGAGAGGTGTTAAGGAGGCCATTTATGTGAAAATAAAGAAACCAAGCTAAATAGAGGTGGGGGGTTCGACACCAACTGTCTGCCATGTACAATGCTGTTTTAAAACCTTACTCTGGGCATTCCTATAACACCTCTTAGCCACTATCCATCACAACCCTTAACACCTGGCTGTGATATGCTAATTGGGATTTTCCAGGGTACATAATTGCCACAGATTCTTGTACAAGTCATTCTGAATTGAGAAAGCCAGTCGGATGACTAGCGAAACGTCTTCAAGAACTACATTTCAAGTCCAGTTGATCTAATTGAATACAACAGATACTCCCTCTATACCATTTCCCTGGGAAAAGTCATCAGCTCATTTGGTTTAAACTATCATCTGTAT
The DNA here is from genome assembly GCA_019447015.1 of Hymenochirus boettgeri. Taxonomy (NCBI): domain Eukaryota; kingdom Metazoa; phylum Chordata; class Amphibia; order Anura; family Pipidae; genus Hymenochirus; species Hymenochirus boettgeri. The sequence continues at coordinate 293,373,016 of CM033476.1, forward strand.
GCCGATGATACGCAAATATATTATTCCCAACCCCACGCTTAGTCCTGACACCCAATCAAGCATCTCTGACTGTCTCGTGCTGTTTCCTCAAGGAAAGCCGAACTAATCATTTTCCCACCTAAACCTGATCCTATCCCACGTTTTTCCGATTAAGCCGAACTAATTATTTTCCCACCTAAACCTGATCCTATCCCACCTTTTTCCAATTAAGCCGAACTAATCATTTTCCCACCTAAACCTGATCCTATCCCACCTTTTTCCAATTAAGCCGAACTAATCATTTTCCCACCTAAACCTGATCCTATCCCACCTTTTTCCATTTCTGTGGACAACACCCCCATTTACCCTATTCAGTTGGCGTGTTGCTTAGGGGTTATTATTGATTCTGCTCTCTCCTTTTCCAATTATATTAACTATGTTGCTAAAACCTGTTGCTTTTTTCTTCATAACATTGCGAAGATCCGTAGATTCCTTTCCCTACCAACTACTGCTATGCTTATCCATGCTCTCATCCTATCACGTCTGGATTATTGTAACCTTCTGCTTTCTGGTCTTCCTGCTTCTGAACTTTCTCCTCTTTAGTCCATACTTAACTCTTCCGCATGCATTGTCTCGATCTCTAACAATCGGGATATTAAATCTCCTCTCTTCCGCACTTCTACATGGATCCTCATTAAAGGGCATGTCCACCCCTTATAAAAACTTTTGATATGCGGTAGGGCATGCTCCCCCAGCCCCAACCGCATTAATATAATTGTTAGAAACTCCCCCGATACTTACTTACCTTTCCTCTCTCCTCCGCCACAGTGTTCCGGCCCTCTGCTTGCATGGAATTGCAAGCAGGGGGCGGGACCAGCAGTCGCGTCCGTGATTGGCAGCCAATCACGGCCGGGAGTACTGAACAGTGGAGGGCTGGGGGAGCATGCCCTACCGTATACCCAAAGGGTTTAAAGTTAGGAGGAGGCAGAGAAAAATGGGAGGGAGAGGGAGGGGGGGGTAGGGCTGCACTGAGCATGCCTTAAACCTTGACGAGGTTGAGGCAGACTCAGGCACAGCATGAGTCACACACTGCTCCTCCACAGCAGTTTCCTGGACTTTGGAGGGGCACAGCAGGGGAACTATTTTGAGCAGAAATGTAAGGTAAGGCTTGTTTTAAACTACTTGATGTGGCCAGTAAGGGGTTAAATTTTAGTTTTGGGGGTGGACATGCCCTTTAAACAACGCATTATCTACAAAATCCTTTTCTTAACATTTAAATCCCTTCACTCTGCTGCTTTCTTCTCTTGTGTCCCTGCCCGTACCCTCCGCTTATTACAGAACAATCTCTTATACAGACCCCGCTCACACTGCCTCCTCTCGCCTTATACCTTTCTCTCTTTTGGCTCGCATCCTCTGGAATACTATTCCCCTCTCTCTACGTCAATAAACCTCAATAAACAAGTTTAAATCTAACCTGTCAAGCTATCTCTCTGAGCACAGCACAACATAGGACTGCTGACACTGCACCAGTTATTACTTTAGCACTTCCACCCTTTCCTATGTATCTGTATGTTACCCTCTTAAGTAGATTGTATGGGGCGGGGACCTCTTTTCTCATTGGATCGGACGAACGAACGATCGGGCATGTCGGAAAAATCATTCGCAAATTCGGTCGCGGACGAATTTGCCGCAACCGACGGACATTTGTCCCATCCGAGCGCTCGCTCAGCCTATTCTGCCCTTGTCCGATATAGCGGTTAGTTTACTATCTTGCTCGTGGTGTGCTTTATCTGATTACTCTCTGTTACCGACTCCTGCCTTGCTTTTGACTCCGATTCGTATCTGCCTGCCCTGACCTTTGCTTTTTCCTGACTATGTTTTCTGCTTAACCCTCTGTACCGTGCCTGGTGGCCTGATTCCTGGTTTTGACCCTTTGCCCGGATTCTGACTCTGCTCTTGCCTGCTCCTTGTCTGTACCTCGTATTTTTGGTCTCTGACCTTTGTATCTATCCTGGTGCCTTGTCCGTTAGTTTCACTCCGGACTTCTCGTGTATTCCCGGCCTCAGTTTGAATGACTTGCACTCTAAGTCCAGGGGGCAACCATGTTCGGTGAGGCGGGTCTAGCCTCCCGGCAAACGGGGGCTTGTCTATTGGTGAAGATAGTGGTTGTAGATTGGGGTATTTGGACTGAAGGAATATGAGGGAATCCGGAGCGTTTCATTATATCGGGCCATGGAAGATATTCAGGAGCAATTACGTCTCCTGACTGGGGCCGTAAATCAACTGGCCCAATGTGTAGCGGCCCAGGAAAATCGTCAGGCCTCGGTGTCTCCAGTAGCTCCCTTTGTGGAACCCAAGTTTCCACTACCTGAGAAATTTTCCGGCAATCGCCAAAAGTTCCAGAACTTTAAAGACAACTGTCTGCTGTATTTCTGCATGCGACCCATCTCTTCAGGTTCAGAGACACAGAAGATGGGTCTTGTCATTTCTCTTTTACAGGAGGATCCTCAGACTTGGGCTTTTGGGCTGTCAGCAGATAATCCCACCTTGTCGTCAGTTGAGAGCTTTTTCGAAGCCCTAGGGGTTTTATATTCAGATCCTGATTTGGTCGGGAGAGCAGAAGCCAAATTACGTACCCCTCGTCAAGGGCTCCTGGCTGTGGAAGAGTACGCTTCAGAGTTCCGTCGTTGGGCAGTAGCAGTCTCCTGGAATGATCCTGCCTTAAAGAGCCATTTTGAGTCCGGGCTGTCTGAGTCTGTCAAAGACATCCTGGTTAACCCTGGTCACCCTGTTCTCAAAACCCTTGATGAGTCCATCCAGCTGGCCATACGAGTGGATAGAAGTCTCAGAGAACGACGTCAAGGTAAAATTCTTCCTTCTAAATTCACTCTTCAGGTTTCTCCTAGCTTTCGATTCCTCCTTCTTCTCTTAAAGCCTCTTCGGAGGAACCTATGCAATTAGGTTCATCTCAACTCTCGTTGGAGGAAAAGAACCGGAGAAGGTCGGCTGGTCTTTGTCTGTATTCGGACACTTCGCCCGCACCTGTCCCCGTAAGAATTCGGGAAACTCCAGCACCTAGAGGGGTCAGAGGAATCTCCTCTAGGTGGTCAGGTAATTCCTCAAGTTTCTTATAAAGTAATGTTGCCTGCAAAAGTTTCATTTGGTTCCCTTTGCAAAGTGACCCAGGCTTTTGTAGACAGTGGGGCGGCTGGGAATTTCATGGATATTACTTTTGCCAACCTTTTGAAAATCCCAGTAACTAAAAAGGAAAAATCCATGTATGTAAAGGCCATTGACGACCTCTTTTCTCAAGTTGTTAAAGCACAAATCTTTTCTAAGTTGGACCTCCGAGGTGCATATAATTTAATCAGGATAAGGGCTGATGATGAGTGGAAAACAGCTTTCAATACTCGATATGGCCACTATGAATATTTAGTTATGCCCTTTGGCCTCAGTAATGCACCTGCGGTGTTTCAAGACTTTATAAATGATGTGTTCAGAGAATACCTTGACAAATTTGTAGTAGTCTACCTTGACGATATCTTAATCTATGCCTCCTCTTTACAGTAACATCGAGATCATGTCACGCTAGTCCTTTCTAAGTTAAGGGAACATCATCTTTATGCCAAACTTGAGAAGTGTATGTTTGAACAACGTCAGGTTCCGTTTCTTGGGTATATTATATCTGATCAAGGTTTGTCCATGGATCCTAAAAAGGTCTTTGCCATTTTAGATTGGAAACCTCCTTCCAATCTCAAGGTTCTCCAGAGGTTTTTAGGATTTTCTAATTTTTATCGTAAATTTATTAAGAATTTCTCTTCTATCGTTTCTCCTCTCACTAATATGACCAAGAAAGGGGTAGATGTAACTAATTGGTCAGAAGAGGCTCTTCTGGAGTTTGAGATATTTAAGAAAGCCTTTTGTTCAGCTCCTATTCTAACTTATGCCAGTATTAATCTTCCCTTTGTTGTTGAGGTTGACGCTTCAGGTAGGTAGGAGTAGGGGCTGTGCTCTCTCAGTATTTTGTGCATTTTATTCCCGAAAGTACTCTTCTGCAGAGAAGAATTATGATATCGGTAATCGGGAGTTATTGGCTATTAAATTAGCCTTAGAGGAATGGAGACACTGGCTAGAAGGGGCACTACACCCCATTACGGTCTACACAGACCATAAAAACCTAGACTATATAGGGAATGCCAAAAGGTTAAACCCCAGACAAGCCCGCTGGGCACTCTTTTTCTCTAGGTTTAATTTTAATATCACTTATAGACCTGGCTCGAAAAACATTAAAGCCGGCGCTTTATCCCGTAGTTTCATTGAACCTGAGTCTTTGCCCACTAAAGTTCCCTTGCCTATCATTTCCCCTCATCATATATTAGGTGCCTTAACCACCAAATCTATAATTGCTAACTTGTTTGAACTCTTGACTCCTCTTCAGCTAGATATTCCTCCTGGTAAACCTGATTCTTGTCTATTTGTTCCCCTGTCTTTTCGTTTGCAGGTATTAAAACAATTCCATGATTCTAAGTTAGCCGGACACCTTGGAGAAACTAAAACCTTGTCATTGTTATTAAGACATGTTTGGTGGCCTTCTATGGCAGAGCACACTAAAGCTTATATCAAGGCGTGTCCTGTGTGTGCCCGTAGTAAGTCTTCTCGTAGTGCTCCAGCTGGTACCCTTTTGTCTCTTCCTATTCCTGAAAAGCCGTGGACTCAAATATCCATGGATTTTGTGGTAGATCTACCCAAATCTGATGGGTGTACTCTAATTTTGGTAGTAGTGGATAGATTCAGTAAGATGTCACATTTCATTCCTCTAGCTAAACTATCCTCTGCTAAAGGGCTGTCTCAATTGTTTGTCATTCATATATTTCGTTTACACAGTGTTCCTGAAAAAATGGTCAGAATTTTTACCTTTTGCTGAGTTCGCTCTTAACAATGCTGTGCATTCTTCATCCAAGTTTTCACCCTTTTTTTGTAACTACGGCATGAATCCTAAATTTTCTTCTTTTTCAAATTCATCTTCAGATTTACCCATTCTGGAAGACTGCTTCAACCAGATAACTACAATGTGGACCCAAGTATCCTCCAATCTCAAACAAGCAACCAATCGTCAGAAAAAGTATTCTGACCTTCATCGTTCTGTAGAACCTAGTTTTGTTCCTGAAGATCTGGTATGGGTATCCACTCGTAATATTCCTCTACGTCAAGCTTCCCGCAAAATTGGGTCCTAAATTTATTGGTCCTTACCCTATTGAACAACAGATCAATAGGGTGACCTATAAGGTAACGTTACCTAACTCTTTCAAAAAGAGTAACAACACTTTTCATGTATCCTTGCTCAAACCAGCCAACAATGCTGAACTTTTGGATGCTCCTCCACCTTCTGTAGGAGTTCAAGGTGAACCTGAATACGAGATTGACAAGATTCTAGATTCTCACTATGTTCAAAACTCTCTTCAATACCTTGTTGACTGGAAAGGCTATGGTCCTGAAGAAAGATCCTGGGTCCCTGTTCGAAACATTCATGCTAAAGAGTTAATTCAAAAATTCCATAATGATTTTCCTGAAAAACTTAAGGGTCCAGAGGCCCCTCCTCAAGGGGGGGGGGTTGTGACAAAAGCCTTACCTGTGCCGGCATCCTGCAGCGTCTCTCAGCTCCCGGCGCGCGCTTCCGCTGACGTCACAGTCTCTTCATGCTCTGTTCGTTCATGCTCGCGCCCGGTCTTCAGCCAGTGCAGTGCGGACATGCACAGGCACTGTCTCTTACCTCCTCCGCTCCTCCACATCTGCTATTGGATGGAGGAGGGCTTGTTCATTCAAATAAACCTATCCCTGCACCTCACTCATTGTTCTCCTCTCGCCATTGGTTCCTCTGTGTATTAAACCCCTCAGCCTATTCTACCCTTGCCCGATATAGCGGTTAGTTTACTATCTTGCTCGTGGTGTGCTTTATCTGATTACTCTCTGTTACCGACTCCTGTCTTGCTTTTGACTCCAATTCGTATCTGCCTGCCCTGACCTTTGCTTGTTCCTGACTACGTTTTCTGCTTAACCCTCTGTACCGGTCCTGGTGGCCTGATTCCTGGTTTTGACCCTTTGCCCGGATTCTGACTCTGCTCTTGCCTGCTCCTTGTCTGTACCTCGTATTTTTGGTCTCTGACCTTTGTATCTATCCTGGTGCCTTGTCCGTTAGTTTCACTCCAGACTTCTCCTGTATTCCCGGCCTCAGTTTGAATACCTTGCGCTTTAAGTCCAGGGGGCAACCGTGTTCGATGAGGCACGTATAGCCTCCCGGCAAACGGGGGCTTGTCTATTGGTGAAGATAGTGGTTGTAGATTGGGTTATTTGGACTGAAGGAATATGAGGGAATCCGGAGCGTAACAATTTATTAGGGAAGAGGTACAAAACACACTAGCTTTCTTGGACTGTTTGGCAGCATACGGGTAATAACAATCGCTAATGTACAATACCAATATTACGCAGCAATAATTTCTAATAATAACCGATACTGATGGTTAGTTAGGGGCTGTGCTGTAATTTAATGATACCAATCCTTAATTAATGACTGTGACATTTACCTGGAGCAATTGCAGGTAAATAAGGCAATGTATACATTTAAATTATCATGAAACACCTTGGTGATTTTTTATATTGCATATTTACTTCATATCTTTTGATGCTAATTTCATAATTTCATTAGAGAAAATGTTGTATGAAGAATTCTGCTCATAGTCCACATTTTTTTTATTCCTTCTTTTCCTGATATCCTTTTTATTAAAAAAAAATTGTTTCGTGTTTTACCTGTATCGCCCCTTCCCATATACACTGTTTTTTAGACATTTGCTTAGGTCACCAAGAAGACTTTAAAAAGAACTGTAATCACCATGAGGTTTCATTCCTAGAAATCGTGGAAGAACACGTCCTTCTCTGTGTCAGGGTTATATCGACCTTCACTTTGTCCTTGTAGTTTGTTAAACTGTCAGTGCTGCCTGCTGCTCTATTCCGTGCTGACAGCCAGCACTTCGAATGCTGTTTTTTCTTGCTATTAATATTTCAATATTCCTTCCACTTCTTCGGTCAAAGTCGGAATGTAGCAACAGGAAGTTTGTACACTGAGAATTTGCTTGCTATTAGTCTGCAACACATTTTTACAAGGAAATACATTTTAAGTTTGTAGCAACTGATCAAGTATCAAACATTTAGAATATATTACATGTTTAATAAGTTATCAAAGTACTAAAATAAACAAAATAAACTAAACTAAACCAACTAAATAAATGGTAATAATAATACTTTTACCTTTGAAGTAAAATAAAACTGCAACTAATCACTAAACAACAAAGGGCAGTAGACAAAATATAATCCTTTAAAAAGGTGGTGGTGCTCTTCGGAGTAAAACCATTAAAAATGTAGAGGTACCTCACATGCTGCTATTTGAATCACAAGCTATTGACCCAATCAGGTATTTTAACCTAAGACTGGGTACACCAGTTTTTCGCCCGAGCGACTGTTTGCCGTTTGCGAGGTGTCGGCTGTCTCAAAGCACGGTAGGTGATTTCCCCAACATTTCTGATGATCATTTGTCCGGGCAAATGAACAACCGTCATCAGCCGCTGCCGTCAGTGAAATCACCTCAGATTTTTCAGTCCGACAGACCGATACATAGAAATATTGGTTGGTTGGGATGAAAAATCTGCTTGTGTGTACCCAGCCTAAACTAACTCTCTATATCATTCAGTGCCTCAGATAGTCAATAAAGGTCAAAATCATTCAATATGGCACATTCCGACAATACGACACAAGCCTGTTACGTTTCTAACTTGTTATCCTAAGTAAACCCCACAGTAATACAATGACATCAAGTCTCCTGACTTCTATTAAGTTTTACTGTCAAGTAATGGTTGTTGCCTAGTAACAAACTAGCCTGCTGCTGTTCTACCTGTGACGTCAATATAACTCCAGGTCTCGCAAGAGCTATTTCAACTTAATACACATGAAGTAGCAGCTGTTGCTTAGTAACAGACCATAATTTGCAATGGGGCTTTCCATGTACAGTATCAAAATAACCAACTAAGATCTCATTTGTCTATATTACTCTATGACAATTCATAAGAAGGATTGTAAGACTCTCATATTTACAGATTCCAACCACCAGTACAGTGAGGTGCATGGCGATGGGTAACACAAATCTTACCAACAAATATTTACAATAAAGATATGTATAAAAGGATTTGTCTTTTTTTAAGTATTTATGTGGATTCAGCATCAGAGAAAAACTTCATAGGCTTCTTTTCAAGCTGTTTCCCATATTAAAAGAAAAAAACAAAGATATATGAAGGGTAAAGAGGGGTTGAAGAGGAGGGTGAAGATTGATCAGAACATCTCCAATGGGCAATTTTTAGATGTACAGAGTTTTTACTATTGCTACATCAATAAATATCAGAAGTTTAATCAAACGTGCCCAGTTAAAAATGAAATTGATAGGGTTAAACTAGTGTTTCCAACTGGTCACAGTAAAAAACACATAGTCAGGCATATAATGCTCAAATTTATAGAGGCTGAAAACACATATAAATCATCCTATACATAGATATGTAAAATCCATCGAATATGAATGGACCAACAAAAGATGGACCAGTACCTATCATCCCTTTAACCAAGAAAAGAAACACCATACATGATATTTAATACATAAACAGTAAATAACAATAAAGTGCACAGTGCATAGGAAGCCGATGATCAGTCCTAAAATAAATATATACATTTAAAGTGCAAATTCCTAGAACTCCTGGATACTCGTAAATGATGAAATCCAAAGTAATATCCACCCCATTGGGGGGTTATCAAATAGTCCCAACCCTGGAGTTTGGCTCCAAATCAGAGAAACCCAGACAAGTCATTACTATATATACTCCTGCGATTTGAACCTTAAGTCTGTGTTGCAAATAAGTATAGTCCCCAAGAAACTAACTTGTATTGGCTGGGTAACAGGTCTCTGGGCATCCCCAGATTAAAGATGCAAGACCATATTCATGGCTCCTAGTGAAAGCATACTCACCATCTCGAACTACTGCTTGGGTATAAATTCCAGAATTCATTAAGCTACTCAGACTTTGCTTGTTATTGCCATCCACTGCTACACTTTGGAACGCATCATAGCAAGGACTTTTAGGATCCTCCTAGCCTCAGCTTGTCCGCCCAGACCACTACTTAGCTTACAGAACGCCTGGGTGGGACTTTGTCAGGGCATGTGTGTTAGCATACTGTAGGTGGATTCAGTATCAGAGCAAAACTTCATACGGTGCTTTTCAAGCTGTTTCCCATATTAAAAGAAAAATACAATGATGTATGAATGATAAAGAGTGTATAAGAGAAGAGGAGGGTGAAGATTGATCAGAACATATACAATGGCCAATTTTTAGATGTACAAAGTTTTTATTATTTCTGCATTAATATATATCAAAAGTTTATAGTTCATTCTAAAACGCTGGTTGAAGGCTCATCTCCTCGTCCTTTCCTTCCATTAAAAGAGATCTACAAGAATCAGGTCCAGTTCTGCATTAAGCCTTTTCGGGGGAAAGTTATTAGCAGATAGATCTATATTAATTTCTCAATAAAGTTGTATTTATATTACTCCCTCTGATAGAGTGTTTTACTCTTTTAGGACCAAAGCATTTGTAGTACCTAAATGACCCTCATATTTAGAAAGTGATGTACTAAATATACACAGCCAGATGCACCAAGAGGCACATTGGCTGAAAAGAGAGTTAAAAGACAGGCTAACCAATGTCATATAGGTTAGCGTGACTTAAACTCCATCATTGCGGTGCCTGTGTGGTTAACGAGAAATTAAACCACGCAGGTGCCACAAGCGATACTATATTAGCACCTTATCTTAATGGGACTTATCGGCTGGCGTTAAAGTGCATCGCCCTGACAGTATTTACTATATTAGAGATGGGTTTTCAATCCGACCCTGACTGCAAGCTAATATCATGCAATATAAAATATTGTCTAGGGTTACACTTTTCCTTTAGAGTCTGTGTATAGTCTTATCCATTAGTACTCATTAAGTCTCTATTAGATTCTGTCCTTTGAGATGTCTGTTTACTGTGATTTGAAAGTGAATATCAGTTGGCTGGTCTGTCAGATTTTTTTTCTCTTCTACAATTTAAAGATGAATTAGGTGTAATATATTTTGATAAAACACTATTATTCTTAGAATCTGTCTAAATATTGCATTTTTAGGAAACTCTATTCCTTATTATAGGTGTGGATAAGACACATCTTGTAATCTCATCTTTTCTTTGAGGTTAGTAAAATTTCCCTTGAAAGATTCTTAGCTTATGTTCTATGTTAATTCCGTATATTATTTGGGTAGTCTGTATCCTGAAATCGGTGAGTTGGAAGACTAACAGCCAGATGCACCATAAGGAGCATCGGCTGAAAAGGGAGTCAAAATATACGCTAACCGATGTTATATTGGTTAGCGTGACTTAAACTCCATTATTGTGGCACCTGTGTGGTTAATGCACATAATCTTTAGGGGACTGCAAAGGTAAAACTCCATTTTGGGATGCACAGAGAGGCCCTATGCGAATGTAGCATCGCCTGAAGCGATTGCACAAGAGAGCGGATAGCGCCTCTCCGCCCTGTTAATGCTCTATGATATGCAACATTTCAAGTACGGTTTCTATGCAAACTTAGGAGCTGACCTTGTCATATTTTCTGATGTAATGTGTAGGATGCCAACTTGCTCACTAAAAAGAGTATCATTTAAAAAGATCTTAATTTATAGACATTCAAGTAAATGGATTTATCTCACCAAATAATACACAAGTAGAAATTTAAAAATATTATCCATTCAGCACTTAAATCCTTATACACCCATAAAGGGTCTCTTATAGTCCTAAACTCCTCCTAATGCTTATCAAAACTTCCAATGCAAACTGGCATTAGTAATGTGATTGGCAATGTGAAATTGGATGAATGGAACACTTAAATCATACCCATAATAACTTGGGACATCCACCACAGATATAGGTTTCATACCTAATATACGGTCAGGGTTATTCAATAAAAGTTCTTATCGTTTAAATTGGTGCTAATTTTGCCCCAACCAATCAGATGTAAGCTTTCAAATGTTAAATAAGATCTGATTGGTTGGGGCAAAATTTGCACCATTTTAAATGATAAGAACTTTAATTGAATAACCCTGTATATCTTTTCTTTGTTAGTTAGCAGAAATTCTCATATATTAGAAAGACAGATGATTAGTAATCCTTAAGATGTCCACATTAATCCGTATAAGAAAAATGGTTCAACCCAAAGTAAGAATATCAGAGGCTAAAAGGACATTGTTTTAACAGCAGCAATTCTATGATCATTCATATCAGTAGGTATTAATAGATAATGCAGATTCACGGGTATGGGAAATTCAGCATTAAAAGGCATCTATAGTGGGAAAAATAACTTTTTTTCTTTCTTTCCAAGTGTTCTATAATTCTCCCCAAGCCCCAGAGTGTCTTTACTTTCTTCAGTTTCCCTCTCTGTCCTGAGATACACAAATTAGAAGAAGACCTGATTTCCGTCCTCTACTCCTACTTGTAAAGTCAATCAAATCCCTGTGATGTGACTACCTTCCCTGCTCAAGTCTCTCTGCTCTGTTTGAAGCTCTGCACAGACATAGAGATAAGAACATTCATAAAGGGAGAGAGGTAGCTTTGACTGCAGTGATAAGGCTCCACTCAACCCCCCTTCTTGATAGCTTTCACTGTTAAGCCAGCCCTTTTGGACAAATTGCATTAGTCATAGGACATAAAGAATACATTTTTCGTATCTCCACCCCATACTCTGGGGAACCTGGAAGTAAGAAATTACTTCATGTTTCTTAAATTTTGTTGATGATGGCTCAATAAAGCCAAAAGCGGTCTGTAGTTGGCGCTCTGGTTCTGAATTTAGCTTGTGGAATGCTGTAAAAGTATTTTTAAAGATATAGCTTTCCTAAAAGCTTCCATGGAAACATGGTAAATACCCAGAAGTTTTTGTTCCTTATTTGCATATTGCTCAAAAGGGAGTTTCAAAGCCTTTATTCACTCCCTATCCTATTTAATTTATTGGTGACGTTGGTCTATAGGCGCTTCACAATGCAATACCAGAGTCCAGCACTACACTGATAATGGCTCAATAAAGCTGAAATCAGTCTGTAGTTGGCGCCCTGGTTTTGTGTTTAGCTTGTGGAATGCTGTAAAAGTATTTTTAAAGATATAGCTTTCCTAAAAGCTTCCATGGAAACATGGTAAATACCCAGAAGTCTTTGTTACTTATTTGCATATTGCTCAAAAGGGAGTTTCAAAGCCTTTATTCTCTCCCTATCCTATTTAATTTATTGGTGGTGTCTGTCCATAGGCACTTCACACTGCAAAACCAGAGGCCTGCACTACACTGATGATGGCTCAATAAAGCCGAAACCAGTCTGTTGTTGTCGCTCTGGTTTTGCATTTAGCTTGTGGAATGCTGTAAAAGTCTTTCAAAAGTTATAGCTTTCCTAAGAGCTTCCATGGAAACATGGTAAATACCCAGAAGTCTTTGTTCCTTATTTAAATTTTGTTGGCAATGCCATTCATTTAGCATGAGACTGCAAGACCTTTTGCTCCGTTTGGCCCACCTCTCCCTCAGCTATATAGCTGCCTTATCTCTTGATGATGGGTCACAAAGAGGGAGATCGTGTTGCAGCAGTAAACTCCTACTGAAAATGAGAAGCTTGTTAGGCAGCCAGGGTTTAGACATGGAGGAAGTATCAGAGGGAAGGGGGGAGTGCTGCAGAGAGATCTGACACCATGGAAACACAGAGTCACTGACAAAGGTAGGAGAAAGGCAACACAGAGTACATTAATTTAAGTTTGCAATGAGGCAATGTGTTTTTTTCACTATAGATGTCATTTTTATAACTACATGAGATTTCCAAATATGGCCATCAACACTGGGGATCTACTCAATGGGATGTAATGTCAGCCATAATTCAAAAAAGCACAATGGAATGGTTTACTGTTAGCTCCTTGTGTTCCACAGCTTGGGTCCCTCACTATGTGATAACGATCAGCACAAAAGATGATTGTAAGAATCAATAATTACAATAAAACAGGATCACAAGGAGCCCTCATGTAACAACAGGATTTACCTATGCTCCATATGTAAAAGTAACAAAATTACAATGTGCAAAGCATGCAATAACAATCAAATCTGTTATGTATCAATGTAAATAAAGTCCATCCAAAATTGCACCATCCATTAAAGTTCATATAAATAAAATATACGTAAAACAAGTACCAAAGCACTGACCACACTTAACCCCTCTCAGGACTAGACGCCCAGGAATCACAGTGCCAGAAGTCCACCTACCCCTTTTTTGTTCCCCTCTATACATACTACTGTGTAGGTAAATATCGGTGGGGAAACAGATCCAAGCAGGCAGAGGGAGGTGGTAGAGTAAAATGTAGCTTTTATTCAATCATATAAAAACACACAACAGCAAACTGTACAACAAACACGGACAGATAGCAAAAAAGGGAGTGTGGCCTGACGCGTTTTGCGGAACTTCCGCTTCCTCAGAGACTTCTCTGAGTCTCTGGGCCAGCTTTTTGGATAAACAGGCTAGAAACCATGTCCCCAAAGGGACAAATTTTGAGCATTAATTGTAACTGTTTTCTATGATTACAGGGGAGGACTGGGCCATAAGGCAGAGGAGCAATTTCCTTTGGGTCACTCTTTGATACACTATGGTCCTAATAATGTCAAAGCTCTCTGAGCTGCTACGATTCACCTTGCTGCACCCCAATGTAGAGTTCAGTGATGTTCCTTCATTTGCTCGCAGTCAGATGGGTTGGGAAATTCCCTATGATGAATTAAGGTCCCCATTCCTAGCTAGCAATAATGGCAGCACAAGTTGCTGAGAACTGTATGGGTCCAAACAGCAAAGGTTGGTAGGAGATGACAGACAGACAATATAATAACATTTATTTTGCAAAACATTATATGTATTTTTGTATACATAAAGAAAACTTCAAAATATGATAATGTTACACAATAACACTCGCACATATGTCTGTTGTATTCAATTAGATCAACTGGACTTGAAATGTAGTTCTTGAAGACGTTTTGCTAGTCATCCAACTGGCTTTCTCAATTCAGAATGACTTGTACAAGAATCTGTGGCAATTATGTACCCTGGAAAATCCCAATTAGCATATCACAGCCAGGTGTTAAGGGCGTGATTAGATAGTGGCTAAGAGGTGTTATAGGAACGCCCAGAGTAAGGTGTCAAAACAGCATTGTACATGGCAGACAGATGGTGTCGAACCCCCCCACCTCAATTTAGGCTTGGTTTCTTTATCTTCACATAAATGACCTCCTTGACACCTCTCTTGAACCAGTCATGTTCCTTTGCCAATATGTTAACATTACAATCTTCAAAGGTATGTCCTTTATCCTTAAGATGCAGGTACACGGCTGAGTCCTGACCCGAGGAATTGGCTCTTCTGTGCTGGGCCATACGTTGATGCAGTTGCTGTTTGGTCTCCCCCACATACAAATCAGAGCATTCTTCACTGCACTGCACTGCATATATGATGTCGCTTTTCTTGTGTTTAGGTATTGGGTCTTTCGGATGTACCAATTGCTGCCTCAGTGTGTTGTTCGGTTTAAAGCAGACAGGGATACGGTGTTTTTTGAAAATTCTTCTTAATTTCTCGAGCAGGGGTCTCCGAGAAATTAAGAAGAATTTTCAAAAAACACCGTATCCCTGTCTGCTTTAAACCGAACAACACTCCCTTAACACCTGGCTGTGATATGCTAATTGGGATTTTCCAGGGTACATAATTGCCACAGATTCTTGTGCAAGTCATTCTGAATTGAGAAAGCCAGTTGGATGACTAGCGAAACGTCTTCAAGAACTACATTTCAAGTCCAGTTGATCTAATTGAATACAACAGACATACCATGACCTGGATGAATGAGAACCTTCACAAGCATACTCGCACATATGTGCGTAATAAAAAAAGACTTGCATATATGCTCCGCCTACTATTAAAGAACCCATTTGCTGTGTTTGACCCCTAGTCCACAAGGTCCAAGTCCTCCCCTGTATGATTATACTGTTTCTATATTCTATGATTTCTTTTTGTTTAGATTTTTTTATACATACTATTTGTTTATTATGTGTACTTTGTTCACTATGTCTATTTATGACTTTCACTGTTTGTAACACCTATAAAAGGGGTGGGGCAGCAACCATTACTGAAACATGTGTATGTACGGTGTGGTGCCAATAAACATTTGATCACCACTAAAGCTCTTATTGGATTCGCTTGTGAAGGTTCTCAATTATTCAGGTCACGGTATATCTATGGTATTCTGTTAGAATAACTGGACTTGAAGTTAAGTTCTTGAAGACATTTTGCTAGTCATCCGACTGGATCTCTCGATTCAGAATCACTTGTACAAGATTCCTTCTATTCTTTTTCATAGGGAGCATATCTGGCACCCATTACAGTCCCTCATCAAAGATGAAATAATTGTAACTGTAAATCTATAAACACAGATAAAAACATACCACTTGTGTCAAGTACCTATTTTCAATTTGTAAAGTTGCCACTTCTGCTTTGCAATCTATGTTTGTATTTAATATTGTCTCCACATGGCAAGTCACAAGTAAATTTCCATCCAATATAACCAAAGTTAACATTTTAATAATAAGATTGGAAGTATTTTTAATACAGTATATGAATTAAATCTAGTCATTTATTCTAGGGATCAGAATTCAATGATAAGAGATGATTAAATATTAATGCATGCCATGGTATTATCTAACATATTCCAGAGGATGATGACATATGATCATTAGGTATTCTTTACCCCAAGATCCGATATATATTCCTATTTTTTAGGAATATAATTTATATTGTGTTTACTGGTCATTAAATTAAACTGTACATCTGTGTAATCAATGTGTTAAAATATTCAATCCTCTCTGATTATTGAAATCTGGTCCTTATTTATATTTATGTTACAGTTTGGTCTGGAACGTGTGTCACTGAATAGGCTTTTTATATGTTCTCAGCTTTAATTATCTATTTTGATTTTGAATTTAAACTTGTGACATGTGGAATTTAATTAATACAATTGTGAGGATTGCTCCTCCTTTTCTACACGGGTTCCTTTGAGGCTGGTAACATATTTTGCCAACTAAATCTAATTTTAAATATAGATGTTGTAACCGGCTACAGAGTGAATCATGGAGACAGCCAAGATTGATTATTTGATTATTTTTAAAGGAGATGTTCAAGCTAAAAGACATTTTTTATTATTTATAGCCCAGAAACTGCTAATTAAATAATGTATCAGTTACTTGCAAGTCATTTCTGTTCCAAGATGTTCCTGTGTTAAATAAGCAAAGCATTTCACTAATGCATGTCCTGCAGTTACTTCACACAGGGAGATACAGAAGAAGAAAAATAGATGAACTTTATTGATCCTGAAAGAATATCTTCTCTGAAACACTGATCTTAAGTCACAAACACCTAACACCCTCCTTAAGGTATGACAACTAGATATAGACCCTCACGTCCAATATTAGCAAATAATAAAACATGAAATAACATGGAACATTGTAATGTAATCAATATATACTCAGCTATCAGCCAAAGTCAATAGATGTATATAAAGGGGACGTTGACATTAGTTACTTATACTTCAGAGATGTTAGCAAGGACAGGTTAGCACTGGTAAGCAGCTACACTCTTACATGCATTTATTATATCACAAACAGACAGTATCACAGCTAAACATTTTTCAGTTTGGGGGCCGCTCCAGGTTTCAGGCATTCCGGGTCTGGTAAGACTGTGTCTTCGCTCACAGAGTCCCTGGTCTGGTCAAGCTTAGACTTCACCCTAATCCTGGACTTGGGGGATTACCCTCTTTCAGGGAAAAAAGACGGAAGTGCCTGATCAAAGGGGGATTCATGCATATACCCCAGGTATCCCACTTCTCCCAGATTGTCCGGGAGTCTCCCTCATTCTTGGGTGGTCTCACGCACTCCCGGCGAGACCACCCTAGACTCCTGCGACTGAGAGGAGACTTTAGTCTCCTCCTCAGTCACGCTCCTTTTGTCCATCCACGCCCCAGGAATGCCCCTAACCCCCGCCTCACTCCACCCCTAGGGCACTAGCCACTCCTCCGCAGGATGTCATGCCCCGCCCCCATATGACTTCATGCCCCATCGCCACACAAATTCATTATTGATGTGTTATCGGATTCTAGAATGTCATTTTTAATGCAGTACATACATAATGGTATTCCTATTTTGTGTACATGGATGAATCTGCTCTCTGGAGTTCTGTACCAGTACCATTGGGAGCAATAGTATCACATCCTTTTATGTTTCTCTGGATTTATTTTTCTCCTTTTTTCAGTCCCAGAGCAAGCTGACATTACTGTTAGTCGCGTATACATATTAGGCTCTTTCTGAAAAAGCACTGAATTTCAGCCTGTCAATCTGTGATGTATTTTTAGACTCAGTTATGTTATTAAAAAAAAAAATGTTTAAATCATCAGTAAAATCACATATTTTCAGGAGCAATTCAGCGATGGTGCCAGGTGTTGGCAGAAACTATCCATCAACAAACTCTAAAAAGAATCTTTCCTTTGTGTCTGTTGTAAATACCCATTTAGTTTTACATTAACCAACCAAAGTCAATAGTTAAAAAGCTCCTTTTTATGGCAAGCCTTTTATAGAACTAACTTGTTAACTGATCATTGAAACCTTCTGTTCATTTATTTCTGTTTATTTTACTGCAAAGTTGGTAGCTTTGGTAATCTCTGTACACAAACACATTTTGAGGGTATAGATGTTTTTATTCACAATCTGTTCCAGCTTTTACATCTTTTGTCACACACATTCTAGCCAGCAAAAAAATCATACAATTTTGGTTTAACAAAAAAATATTACATTATCTCTTTTCCAAGCAGCAATGGCTAGAGCCAGCAAGACATTGTATTGTATAAAGAGGGGTACAGATTAAATGGAGAAAAATACAATTCTCCCTTTTAACAAAACAACTGGTAAGGCCTCATTTGGAATATGCAGTAAAGGCTTAAAGTTTTCCTTCCTCAGGAAAACTTTTAGGCAGGGATTATTTGTAGTGTAAAAATGTCAGACTTGCAAGGTAAATATTGTTTTCATTCAACCTCTAACACAAGTAGAGATGGGATCCGGGTTCGACACAAACATGCGGAACCCCTCGGTTCTGAAATCCGAAAGATCCGTCCAAATACGGACAGATCCTCCGGATTTCGGGACTTCGGAAGACATTTTAGATAATTTTCGAATGTACTGGGCTATTTTAGCTAATATTCGAAAATAGCCTTGAACGTTCGAAAATGATAAAATACGATCGGAGACCATTTTCAAGTTTCCGACCGTATTTTCGTAAATCAAATGTTCGTGGCTATTTTTGATAATTTTCGAAAATAGCCTCGAACATTCAAAAAAATATGACCGGAAACTCTAAAATGGTCTCTGATCGTATTTTCTATGATTTTCAAACATTCAAAGCTATTTTCGCAAATTATCAAAAATAGCCCCGTACATTCGAAAATTATCTAAAATTTGTTCCGGTTTCGGATTTTCAGATCTTCGGGATTTTCAGATTTTCAGATCTTCCCGAGATCCGGGAATCCGAAAACATAACGAAACTAGTGAATTTCGGCCAGCTCTAGTTACAATGTTATGAATAACTTTTCAAGAGTAACTTGAGGTCCATCCCAGTCTCCAACCCATTGCACTGTGACCCTAAACACTTTTTAGCGCTTATGATATTTTTAAATTTAAAATAACGAGACCATTATACTTTTATTTTATTTCATTCCCCACTGCCTTTCAATTTTTTAAAAGAAAATTTTCATTAGCAGAAATTTGTATTTCTTGGCGTTTTACAGGCTTTACAATTATAGCAAAACACCCACATCATTGCTACTGCTACTTGCAAGCAGGAGTGCTCCTTCCTACAGTGCCACCACTAATGTCATTATCCTGGGCGGCAATATGTTGCTCTTGGGATTCTGCCATATAAAATGAAGCGCTTGTCTTGTCTAATAGTAGAAGAAACCCTTTTATAAATCTTATAAACATTTTGTCCACTAGAAACTGGTGCCAATACCTACCTCTACCTACAACTCACACCCACTCATGTTCACCTTTTTTTAGAGTTGTCAAGTAACTATTAGCTGACCTGCTCACAATCTTTCTTAGCAAGGCTATGCAATGTTAAAATTAGTATTAATTCGTATTAATTCACATGGAATAGGGAGACATGGAGGGAGGTTAAAGAACTCACAGGAAGATAGAAACCTGGGACATTTTAGATAATTGTTGCACTGTGCGGCTGATTTCATAGATGAGAGACACACCTAATATTTACACAACATTTGTATGTTTATCTTGCTTTTAACTGTTGTATGTCTAGAGCCATAAAAATAGAATGATCAGGTATGTATGTCTTAAAGAACCACACATTTCTGTAGCCATTGGTTAAAGATAGAAAACAGTAGTGCAGGGTCAGGGCTCTAGTTTGTAGTTATAACAATCTAGTTCCTAGTTATGTGCATTAAAACAAATATCTTACATAGCTGTGAACAATAGCACCAATCTAATTGCATTGAATTATTATGAAGACAAAAAAGTTAAAAATAATTTTAAAATAAATAAAAAAACAAAATAGGAATTACAAGAAGTCACAAATGTCCACCAGATGTCAGCGTGTAGCAAGAAAACCTGTTTACTTAAATGCAAAAAAGGTCAAATAAAATTGTTAATAAATATTTTCTGTCCATGGCCAATTCCCACCGAGGTGATCCCACCCACCCCACATTACCTTAACCTTAAAGGGCATCTATACTGAAAAATAGGTTATTTTAAATTGACCATAACTGAAAACTAGAATTCTTCCCAACCACCATTGTATAATTTTTTTTGTTGATCTGCCCCCTATTTCTTTACATATCCAATCTAAAACTTCTTGTATTTCAGCTGTCAATCAAGTTCCCTGCTCTCAAAAACTATTCTTCTGTGAGCAGTTTTACTGTAGATGGAATGGTGACAGAGTTTTGACAGTTGGAATGCTGTATGCTGTGTGCAGGCTTGACAGTTAGTTTTTGGGGAAAAAGTCAGGTCGGGTGGAAATGGGAGTGGTTAAAAGAGGAAGGGGGGTAACAGTTCTTAAACAAAATGTGTTCTGTATTGAAGGCATGCAGCAACACACGCAAATCAGAGTAAGTGCTACTTACATGTATTCAATTATAGATAAAGATTAGGCAAAGTAATTTTTTAAGTATAGTGTCCCTTTAAATAACAACAGACACCAAAATCTTTGGAATGAAAGGCCACGCATATTTATTAACTTGTTATTAATGTCATTAGTGCATAAATGTAACAATATTCTTTTTATATTAACATGTAATAAACATTAATTTTCAACCAACATAACACCCAGTTAGTATTTTGTCCATAGAGGCCTATACCTGCTTATCCTCAACCCAACGTATTCCTGCAGCCCATCAGTCGCGCCAACACCAGCTTGATGGGTGCCTAACATATACCCAGTCTCCTATCGCCTCTGGTAACACAAGGCCCTATCTTCACACCAATTTTCCTAAACAGACTGGCCTCTAACCCCCCTCCCCTATCTAAACTTTTGACCCCTAACTCCCCAATCCCCTACCTGCACCTTTTCAAACTAAACCCAGCCAATCAGTACCCTCTCCAGTCTCTACACATCCCCGCCATGGCCTAAGTTCCCTATAGGTCACTACAGATCTGTATTGTTAAAATGGTTTGGGGATTTTTTCTTGTATTTTCCTTTGAAGTGGACCTTGCTGAAACCTTGACTGGAGACATATTTCATTACTTGCATACTTACCTCTCAAGCATATTTCCAATAATTTGTGCATACATTCTTTTAAAAATCCAAACTTAAAGGAGAGCTAAACTCAATTTTTAACACTCCAGAATCTTAAAATATCCCCTCTAAAAACACAAATATACTGTAAAATCTCGCTATAGTAAATAGCATTAAAGTAAATGTAACTCCTTAAAGAACTGAATTAAATAACTGTGTATATACAGTGACTGGCCACACCCTGATCTCAGTCACACCCTTGCCTAATCTGTAAAAGTACTAGTGGGTGTGACCAACTGTAACAAGTTCCTGCAGTATCTTAGGACTGAGCATGTGTAAAGAACATAATGGACTGAGAACTGAGATGAATGAAGGAATTGCACATTGATAGTCAAAGACACCCTTGTATTTCACAGTTTGTAAAAAGTTATTTTATTTAAATGTAAAATGTATTTGAGTCAGAACCTATTTGCAAATACAACACTGTTTTGTTTTTTTAATTTGAATATGAGAAAACAATTAAAATTCTTAATCCCCCAATCACTTTCTTTGTATGGAAATGTAACCCTTCCTTCCCTATCAGTTCCAATTTTGTTTGTTTTTGAAGGGCCCGAAACACAGTGGAGATTATTTACCCAAAGCCGCTATCGCTCTGGGTAAAAGTCCTGTCCACGATTCATAGTAACATAGTAATTAAGGTTGAATAAAGACATACGTCCATCAAGTCTAACCTATTCACCCTCTATTTTTTAACCCTACCTAACAGTTGATCCAGAGGAAGGCAAAAAAAAACAGCTAAAAAGGGGGGAAAAATTCCTTCCTGACTTCAAACGGCAATCGGAAAGTATCCCTGGATCAACCAGATCTATATGCATTAATACCAGTAATTCTCAATATTTTTTAGTTTTAGAAACGTATCCAGGCCTTTTTTAAAGCTATTCAATGAACTTGCCATTACCACTTCTGCTGGAAGACAGTTCCACATTTTCACCGTTCTCACTGTAAAGAAACCTTTCCTAACCTGAAGATGAAACTTCTTTTCTTCCAACCTTAAAGGATGTCCACGAGTCCTCTGATATGACCTATTAGTAAACAATGCACCAGAGAGTTCATTGTATGGCCCATTAATATATTTGTATAAGGTTATCATGTCCCCACGCAAACATCGCTTCTCTAATGTAAACAGCCCTAACTTGTCTAATCTGCCTGCATATTCAAGCCCCTCCATTCCCCTTATTAATTTAGTTGCCCTTCTCTTAACTGCCTCAATTTCCAAGATGTCCCTTTTGTATATGGGATTCCAAAACTGCACCGCATATTCCAAATGAGGCCTTACCAGTGCCTTGTAAAGAGGGAGAATAATATCTTTCTCTCTTGAATCTATTCCCCTGTTTATACAAGACAATATCTTGCTAGCTCTAGCCGTTGCTACCTGGCATTGTTTGCTATAGCTAAGTCTGTTATCTACCAGAACCCCCAAATCTTTTTCCATTACAGATGCACTTAACACAGAGTTATTTATGGTGAAGGTGGCACAGGGATTATTAAATCCTAAATGCATCACCTTACATTTATCAACATTGAATCTCATCTGACATTCTGCTGCCCATTTTGATAATCTATCTAGGTCTGCTTGCAGCACTTGCACATCATTTCCAAAGCTCTGCATAGTTTAGTGTCATTAGCAAACACAGAGACCTTGCCCTCAATGCCCCCTTCTAAGTCATATATAAACAGATTAAACAGAAGTGGCCCCAGTTCAGAACCCTGAGGCACTCCGCTTAGAACTTTAGCCCACATAGATGTAGCTCCATTAACCACCACTCTCTGTTTGCGATCCAATAACCAATTCTCTATCCATAAACAAATGTTTTCTTCAAGGCCAACAGTCCTCAGTTTATACATTAGTCGCCTATGTGGCACAGTATCAAAAGCTTTCGCAAAATCCAAGTATACCACATCCACTGCTGTGCCTGAATCTAACTTCTTATTCGCTTCTTCATAAAAACCAATTAAATTTGTCTGGCATGATCCATTTCTCATAAATCCATGCGGACTACTACTAACAAGATGATCTCTGGAGATTCAATATTGCATATTGAAAATGTGGGTAAATCCTGGTAAGGGATTTACCCACTGTAGGATTTCAATGCCAGCTATTTGCTGGCGTTAAAATCCTGCGCTAAAACTAGCGCAACTGCGATACTGAATCGGAAGTGTCAGATGCGCAGGTGATTTTTGCGTAACCCATGCATCCAACGCTGATATGGAGTTAGCGCAACTTTAACAACATATATTTGCCCAGCGAGTCTGGGTTAATCAGCCCCAGCATGTTTAGTGAATCTGCTTAGCCAAAATGGCCACCCAGATAAGCAAGTATGCTGTATTAGCTTGGGTAGGGAAGCAATATATAATTCATTTAATGTTAAACAAAAAGGGCAACAATCCAGCATTTTAATATTTTTTAAATTCGCTCATGTGGCTAAGAAGATGAAATCACCCAGTAAAATTAGCTCCTCGAGTCACCAGTTAAAGAGGGGAGTTGGAATATCCACCAATTTCCCTGGAGGGGAACCCTATCAATATGGATATAAAGCACCATCATTGGGATTGTGTGGTTTTTTTCTGCCCAGTCTTTGTATCTGGTGTAAGGCAGAAATCCAACCAAAAACAAATAAATATCTGCAATATATCAGTACATAGATTAAAAAATGGATGTTGACATCAGATGCATGATATCTAAATTATCTATCCACTTTCATTTCCTTTGAACCAGGACTCTGTTTTGTTTTTTAAATCAGACATTTGTATATCCATCAACTTAATAGATGATGTCAAATATAATAATTTTTGTCATCCTCCAGAAACTCAACATATGCATCACATTTGTTTACACTGGTAAAAATCCTTTAATTGTCATTATTATCTCTCCAGGTTATCTACACAGTGTCCAATAGTCTTGTCCATTGATTATGTCTGCATCTTAAGCTGGGTACACACAGAAAGATGTTTTAAAGGTGACAGACAGGATCTGCAAGATCCTGTCTGTCATTTTTCAAAGATCAGGAAAAACACAGTCCCGAACGGTCTCCCTATACACAGCATATACACAACATGGGGAGAACGCTTGGGACTTTGTGTTTCCCACAATTGCAGCCGACTCCCCTATAGGGAGACTACCGCGGCCGAGGGAAACTCTAGGTCTTTCCCGAAGAACTGTAAAGCAGACGGGAACATTGGGCGGCCATGTGCTCATTCAGGAAAGATGCTACACACACTGCAGATAAAGCCCCAATACTGTCAGATCCAACGGTATTGGGGCTTTATCGTTAGAAGAATTTTCAAAAAACACCGTATCCCTGTCTGCTTTAAACTGATCAACACACTGGGGCAGCAATTGGTACATCCGAAAGACCCAATACCAAAACACAAGAAAAGCGACATCATATATGCAGTGCAGTGCAGTGAAGAATGCTCTGATTTGTATGTGGGGGAGACCAAACAGCAATTGCATCGACGTATGGCCCAGCACAGAAGAGCCAATTTCTTGGGTCAGGACTCAGCCATGTACCTGCATCTTATGGATAAAGGACATACCTATGAAGATTGTAATGTTAACATATTGGCAAAGGAACATGACTGGTTCAAGAGAGGTGTTAAGGAGGCCATTTATGTGAAAATGAAGAAACCAAGCCTAAATAGAGGTGGGGGGGGTTCGACACCAACTGTCTGCCATGTACAATGCTGTTTTGACACCTTACTCTGGGCGTTCCTATAACACCTCTTAGCCACTATCCAATCACACCCTTAACACTTGGCTGTGATATGCTAATTGGGATTTTCCAGGGTACATAATTGCCACAGATTCTTGTACAAGTCATTCTGAATTGAGAAAGCCAGTCGGATGACTAGCGAAACGTCTTCAAGAACTAAACTTCAAGTCCAGTTGATCTAATTGAATACATCAGATAGATGTGTTCATAGATGTTTATATTAGTAAGATTACCAATCCTTTTTTCTTTTATAACAATATAATTAAATTAAAAGGGGTAAGTGCGGTGGTTGACTCCTTTAGTTAGGTTTCGTAGCTTATGTATATCAATGCTGATATTCGATGACCTATATTTTCTCTCTCTTCGTTCATTCCTTTTGTGAATATAATTCAGTGGGTTTCAGATCTATTTGACATAGATATAGTTGAAGGTTTGTGGTTTTATCTGTGGGTCAGGTCCCTCTCCCTGTTCTAGGTGGATCCTCATATAACCTAGGTCCCTATATCTTATCATATTGGATGTACAATCCTAATAGTGTGCTTTTCATTTGGTCATTTTCGCATAGCCACCATATTATATTTATCAGTTTGTTCTTATTGGGAGCTTCTTGCTTCCATGATGATGCAATCAGTGTGTGGGTTGATGCGCACATTCTATGAATTAATGTGTTTCCTTGTTGGGATATACCAGGGACTGTTCTGTTGAACAAAGCTGTCCAGGGCTCTAGGGTAATTTGTGATTTCTGTTCTGTTTATTAAGTCTGTGTATATGGTCCATAGTTTTTTCACCTCCTCACATTCCCACCAACAATGTTTAAGGTCAGCTCTCACTAAGAAACCTCTGTTGCACTGGTCTGAGGCTCCCAGGAAGATACGGGATATCCTGGCTGGGGATAAGTACAAGTGGTGTAGTATTTTTTTTTTAATCCCCTCTGTACGGAGGAATTCTTTATTGAAACTTGAACAAGATATCAAATAATATTTAGTTTTAGTCTACATTGTTTTACATAGATTTCATATGAAACAGGTGCATAGATCATAACTTACATTCAAACAATTTCAAAAACAAAGAAAAAGAAAAGAAAAAAAATAGGGAGGGAAATTATAACTGTTCTTTAGCTTTGGTTCGTCTAACAATGGTTGTAACTTACATTTTACTATTTCATTATATTTATTGAAGGGGGGGGGGTCTGCCATACCTGAAAGATAAAAGAAGAAACCAAATTCAACTGGTTTCTGAGGATTCCTCCCATCTGCCCCATATTTTGGTGTACTTAGCTAGGCATCCTCGGTGGGTATATAGTAATTTTTGATATGGGAGAATGGCGTTCACTGCCATTTTCCAGGAGTCCAGTTGTGGAAGCGCAGATTGAATCCAAGTGCGGGCAATCTGTTTTCTGGCCAGAAATATTGTTTCCCTAAGGAAAGTTTTGAAATATTTATCAGCAGGTAAGTCGTTTAATATAGATAGGATGCAGGCCTTGGGGTCTAGACCCACTGGTGAGCCCATACAATCATAGAGAAATTGGATTATTTGTTGGAAAAAGCCCTGGATTTGTGGACAAGACCACAGGATATGGTAGAAGGTGCCTGGGGCTAATTGACATTTTGGGCAGAGTGGGCTGCGTTCTGGCTTATACTTGGAAATTTGGACTGGGGTTAAATACGCTCTATTTATAATAAACATTTGGGTGAGTCTATCTGACTTTTTGGGGGAAACCAGTCTTCAGGACTCCAGGGCCTCCTCCCACTCCTCGCCCTCTAGGGAGCCCATGTCGGTTTCCCATGTTGCTTTTTTGGCTTCCGTTCTGGCTCTAACCACTGGAATTTCTAATGCAAGGTAAATGCATGAGATTCATTTGGTGGATGTTTGACCTCTGAGGGTTGTTAGGAGTGAATTAGATATCAGGGGTCAGGTTGTGAAATTGTGTTGCAAATGCATGCCTGGTCTGTAGATAAGTGAAAAACATGGAATTAGGGAGTTCAAACTCTTGTTTGAATTGATCAAAGGATTTTAGGGCATTCCTGTCTATAAGGTGGGCAAGTAGTTGGATTCTGTGATTAAACCATGTATTAGCATGGGGAAGCGATGCAAATTCTTGGAGAGTTCTGTTATGCCATTGCTGTTGATGTGTGGTATTGCTAGGTGTTGAAGGGCAATGTCCCAGATTTTGAGGGCTTGTTGTAGAAGTGGGTGTGTGAGTGTCATAAGAGTTGTGCCAGCTTTACCTCGGGAGATAAGATATAGTATGTCCGGATATAGTTCGTTTTGGGGGATGTTGAGTAGTGTTAGCATCCTTGTTGATTCTGAGTGGCTCCAGCGATATAGATGGGATAACTGCGAGGCAATATAGTATAAGTTTAGGTTGGGGACCGCCAGACCTAATAGTTCCGCTGGGCGCTGAAGGGTGAGCCAATCCACTTTGTGTCTGGTTGGGCCCCAAATAAATGGTTTTAGCAGTGAATCAAGTATTTTAAAGTATTTAAGGGGGGTGTATATTGGGGAATGCCATAGGATGTACAGGGCTTTGGGTAGCAGTATCATTTTAATGAGGTTGGCCTTACCCGTAACTCCCAGCGGAAGTTTGCTCCAGATTTGTATTTTCTCTTTGATGGTTTGAATTAAGGGTTCTATGTTGAGTGCTATGTAATCCTGTGGGTAATCCTGTGGGTATGCCTAGATATTTGATGGTCGCCACTCTGTTTAGGGGAGTTCGTGCACTTATCTGGGTGGGGGTAGCTATCTAGGGGGAGTATTTGGGGTTTGTTCCAATTGACTGCAAGACCTGAGAAACCTCCATATTCATTAATTGTGTGCAGGGCTTGTTGTAGTGATATGTCGGGGTCTGTTAAGTAGAGTAGCATGTCGTCAGCATAAAGGCTGATTGTCTCTGTTTGTGTGTCTAGGCACATGCCCTTAATTGTGGGGTCATTTTGTATTTTAATTGCAAGTGGTTCAACTGCAAGGGCATAGAGATGGGGGGATAGGGGGCATCCTTGCTGGTTGCCTCTTGTAAGGGGAAATAGTTCTGAGGTCCAGCCATTGGCCGTCACCTTGGCCCGGGGTTGAGAGTAGAGTGTTTGTGGCCATTGTGTGAAGCAAAGGCCAAAGCGGAATCGGTGGAGGACCCTCAATAGGAAGACCCATTCCACCGAGTTGAAGGCCTGTGCCGCATCCAGGCTCACAACACATCTTGGTGGTGTAGTATTTTAAAAAAAATTCTTGGATCATCACATTAAGAGAGTACTTATGCAGTGAGGAGTATATTCTTTCCCACTGTATGTCATCCAGCGTTTCCCCCAACCATTCCTCCCACTTCGTCACAAATGACAGTCTGGGAGCATGTCGTGATTCATTGATTTCCCTATATATTGTTGATATTGTTCCTTTCCCACATGAGGAAGAATTGCAGAGTTTTTAAATGTTGTGAGACCTTTGGTTGTCTGGGATTTTGTTATTTGCTCTATAAAGTGTTTTATTTGTAAATAACGTAACCATTCAGAGTGGAGAAGTGATACAAAAAATGGCCGAGACCACCCCACTGTAGCACTAAATAACGTGCTTAAATAACACTATTAAGATTATTTAAATGTGTTTGTAAATAATACACACTGACTCACTTAGTAAGTCAAATGATCCGGGTGCATATGCCCCGAATCAATCACTACGACACATCCTCCAGCTTGTGATCAGGATAATCAGTATATGATCGTTCACTCACCCGTGTGCCTGGGTGGCCCAGGTGCAGCATGCCCCGGACCCCTCGCTTAGTCCAACTCGAACTTCTCCACAACGAAAATATAAGGCAGCGCACTCCGGTAAGATAAATATATTGCAGCTTTGTTGTTGAAAGTACAATTTATTCACCACATCAAAAACAAGACAAAAGACAGATGTACAGCAAAAAACATGGCCTTACGCGTTTCGAGCGGATCTCTTACTCATAGGCTAACCCCGGAACACCATCTGATGACTTAAAACCAAAAAACCTAATGAGAGTCAATCACTCGCTCCACCCCTAACCAATCTCAGTACGGAGAAAGAGAGAGTCAGATACTCCCAATACCAAAATTAACCCAATGTGCACCAAAAAGTTCAACACTAGATTTAGACACCATAATAAAAAACTCCATAAGTGCCTTATAACCGATTAGATAATATACATAAAGTACTCCAACATATACTAAATTAAATATATATAGAACCTTGTGTGCTAAACAAATTACTTAGAATTGTATAAATATTAAAAAACTGCTAAGGTAATAAATGAGTAACAGTGTCACCCAAGGATAATATCTCTATCACTGTACTTATATTCAAATTATAACCTCGACTCTTGAATGATAACACATTTAAACATATAATATGTAAATATATAAATATACCTAATATATACCATAAATATAAATATAAATATAATATGAATACGAATATAAATATAGCAACTAATGGAATGTTGGAAAAACTTATATACGAGTAAGGAGGCAGAGGACATGATCTCTCCATCTAACCTAATGACAAACATTTTATACTATAACCTAGATATAAAGTTCTAATACCCCAAAAATCTGAGGTGTACACATACTATATGAATATATGAATGGATAAAAATGCATAATGGGTTTACTAAGGCTGGTGTAAGTCCATATGTTTTCCTTGAACTTCAATCTGTACATTATGTGTAACATGAAATATCACTATAGAATTAATCCCTAAGGGTGTTCTGGTCTCCAATAAATAGATCCATTTCACCTCATGTTTAAGTAAAAGGCTAGTCCTATCCTTCTTTCTAGGGTCAGATCTGACTGCTTGGATACCCTGTACAGAAAATATTTTATGTCACCTCCATTGCACTGCAAAAAATGTCTTGCTACAGGACTTAGAAGGCGTTTTAACTCCACATCTCTGATGTTCTCTAATTCTATTCTTTAAGGCCTGGTTGTACAGCCAACATACTGAATATTACATTTCTTGCATGTTACCAGGTAAACCACATATTGGGTATTACAGTTGATATAGGACTCGACATTATATTTCTTACCTGTCACAAAGCTACTAAAGGTATCACTTTTTATGATATACGAGCAAGTTTTACATCTCATAGATCCACATGGAAAACACCCTTTAAAGTGTAACCATGACTTTTCACTTTTTTGAGGATTGATGTATAGGCTTGGGGATAATATATCTCTGAGAGACCTAGCTCTCCTAGGGACAAATCTATAGCCCTCCTGTAAACACTTTTAGGACCGGATCCTGATTAGAATGGGTAAGTATCTTTTCATGATTTTAACTATATGTAAATTGTGGGCTATATCTAGTCACAAAGAAAACTCCCCTTTTGTTTTCCCCGGACTTAACCACATCATTACTAGGGATATTTTTAGTTGGGATAGTTTAAACTAGGGATAGTTTAAAAGTGTTTTACAGGAGGGCTATAGATTTGTCCCAAGGAGAGCTAGGTCTCTCAGAGATATATTATCCCCAAGCCTATACATCAATCCTCAAAAAAGTGAAAAGTCATGGTTACACTTTAAAGGGTGTTTTCCATGTGGATCTATGAGATGTAAACTTGCTCGTATATCATAAAAAGTGATACCTTTAGTAGCTTTGTGACAGGTAGAAATAATGTTGAGTCCTATATCAACTGTAATACCCAATATGTGGTTTACCTGGTAACATGCAAGAAATGTAATATTCAGTATGTTGGCTGTACAACCAGGCCTTTAAAGAATAGAATTAGAGAACATCTTAGAGATGTGGAGTTAAAACGCCTTCTAAGTCCTGTAGCAAGACATTTTTTGCAGTGCAATGGAGGTGACATAAAATATTTTTCTGTACAGGGTATCCAAGCAGTCAGATCTGACCCTAGAAAGAAGGATAGGACTAGCCTTTTACTTAAACATGAGGTGAAATGGATCTATTTATTGGAGACCAGAACACCCTTAGGATTAATTCTATATGTGATATTTCATGTTACACATAATGTACAGATTGAAGTTCAAGGAAAACATATGGACTTACACCAGCCTTAGTACACACCCCATTATGCAGTTTTTATCCATTCATATATTCATATAGTATGTGGTACACCTCAATTTTTTAGGGGTATTAGAACTATTTATATCTAGGTTATAGTATAAAATGTTTGTCATTAGGTTAGATGGAGAGATCATAGTCCTCTGCCCTCCTTACCGTATATAAGTTTTTCCAACATTCCATATTTGCTATATTTATATTCGTATTCATATTATATTTATATTTATATTTATGGTATATTATGATATATTTATATATTTACATATTTATATTGTTTAAATGTGTTCTCATTCAAGAGTCGAGGTTATAATTTGAATATAAGTACAGTGATGAGATATTATCCTTGGGTACACTGTTACTCATTTATTACCTTAGCAGTTTTTTTTTTTTTTTAATATTTATACAATTCTAAGTAATTTGTTTAGCACACAAGGTTCTATACTATATTTAATTTTAGTATATGTTTGGAGTACTTTATGTATATTATCTAATCGGTTATAAGCACTTATGGAGTTTTTTATTTATGGTGTCTAAATCTAGTGTTGAACTTTTTGGTGCACATTGGGTTAATTTTGGTATGGGGAGTATCTGACTCTCTCTTTCTCCGTACTAGAGATCGGTTAGGGGTGGAGCGAGTGATTGACTCTCATTAGGTTTTTTTGGTTTAAAAGTCATCATATGGTGTTCGGGGTTAGCCTATAGTAAAGCATTCCGCTCGAAACGCGTAAGGCCATGTTTTTTTGCTGTACATCTGCCTTTTGTCTTGTTTTTGATGTGGTGAATAAATTGTACTTTCAACGACAAAGCTGCAATATATTTATCTTACCGGAGTGCGCTGCCTTATATTTTCGTTGTAGAGTGGGGAAGTGACCTGCATTGTTGGACTTCCTCTCAGAGTAGAATTGTGTTTCCTGATATCATGTGTGCTGCTCTAGTTATACCTTTACTTCTGCACAGGGTCCAGTCAGAAGGGGTTAGCCCTGGTTTGAAGTTAGTGTTGTAGAACAGTGTGGTCATAGTTGATGGGGTATTAGTTAGTCTATATTGTTTTGTTGCTTTGTACCAGGTTTTTATAATATGTAATAAATAGGGGTTTGTGCCACAGTATGGAGAGCTTGTGTCATTAATGGTAGCCCAAACACATTTTCCACTTCTATTGGGTCTAAAAGTTGGTTTTCTAATCAATCCACCTGGTCAGACCTTTTTCTGCATACCATTGAACTGTCTGTGCCTGTCATTCAGAGTGGTCATTTTGACGCTTGTTAGGATGATATTACATTGAATCAATTTGTATGGGGCTGTTCAGGGGCGTATCTAGGGTCTAAGAAGATCAGGGGCACTTTTGGGCACTCCATGTTTTTTAAGCCATGCCCCTTTCTCAGCCCCAATTAGGCCACACCCACTGTGTACTTATAGAGATTACCAAAAAGATACAGACAGATAGACAACCACAAACATAGATACACAGCCCGATAGTGATAAACAGACAGAAAGACAGTGAGTTGGACAGAGAGACACAAATTAATGACACAAAGGCACAGTAAAATGGCAATTTCATTATATACTGGTAGCAATTTGGTCATTTTAAACTTACTGTTGTGTTCAGTTGTAGTCAGATGCTTGCCCACACCTTTGGTCAGGGAGACCTTGTATCTTCTACATGGATCTCTGCCCCTATCTATATCTATCTGTCCCTCTCTCTCTCTGTATATCTATCTCTCCTCTCTCTCTCGTTATATCTATCTCTATCTGTCCTCTCTCTCTGTATTCTGTCTATCTTCTGTCTTGTTTTCTATTTAACTATGTCTATCTGCTTCTTGTCTATCTCTCGTCTCTATATCTATCTATCTATCTATCTATCTATCTATCTATGTAACTGCTATCTATCTATCTAACGCTGCTATCTATCTATCTATTTATCTATGTAACTCCTATCTATCTATGTAACTGCTATCTATCTGTCTAACTCTGCTATCTATCTGCTATCTATCTATCTATCTATCTAACTCTGCTATCTATCTATCTATCTATCTATGTAACTGCTATCTATCTATCTAACTCTGCTATCTATCTATCTATGTAACTGCTATCTATCTATGTAACTGCTATCTATCTATCTACTCTGCTATCTACCTATCATCTATCTATCTACTATCTACCTCTGCTATCTATCTATCTAACTCTGCTATCTATCTATCTAACTCTGCTATCTATCTATCTAACTGCTATCTATCTAACTGCTATCTATCTATCTATCTATCTATCTAACTGCTATCTATCTATCTATCTATCTAACTGCTATCTATCTATCTTTATCTATCTACTGCTATCTACTATCTATCATCTATCTATCTATCTATACTATCATCTATCTATCTAACTGCTATCTATCTATCTATCTATCTAACTGCTATCTATCTATCTATCTATCTATCTATCTAACTGCTATAATAGCAGTTAGATAGATAGATAGATAGCAGTTAGTTAGATAGATAGATAGATAGATAGCAGTTAGATAGATAGATAGCTAGAGTTAGATAGATAATAGATAGCATTAGATAATAGATAGCAGTCTATCTATCTATCTATCTATCTATCTATCTATCTAACTGCTATCATCTATCTATCTATCTAACCTGCTATCTATCTATCTATCTAATTGCTATCTATCTATCTATCTATCTAACTTCTATCTATCTATCTAACTGCTATCTATCTATCTATCTATCTATCTAACTGCTATCTATCTATCTATCTAACTGCTATCTATCTATCTATCTACCTAACTGCTATCTAACTGCTATCTATCTATCTATCTAACTGCTATCTATCTATCTATATATCTATTTAACTGCTATCTATCTATCTATCTATCTAATCTGGCTTGGCTCTGCACTGCACTGCTACCTACCTGTCCCTGGATTCCCTCCGATAGCTCTCTCTCTCATTGCGCATGACGTCATTGTGTGCGACTGCGCCAGGTGCGTGACGTTCCCAGAGGTTTGCGCAGCCGGGAAATCCGGAAGTTCGGGGCACTTGCAGGGGGCTCTATATTTTATTTTAGAATTACCTTTTTTCAGATATTATACTGCTGTATATGCATGGGTGTACCACTTCCCAGGATATATCTCCTAGCGTCTAGAAAATTTAAAGGATGAAAATTTAAAGGATGAAAATTTAAAGGATGAAAATTTAAAGGATGAAAATTTAAACGTAAATAAGTAGTAACCAGCAAGGATTTAGGAGAAAATAGATCTTGTCAAACTAACTTGCTTGGCTTTTATGAGGAAGTAAGTAGATATTTAGACTCTGGCATAGCAGTAGATGTAGTTTACTTGGATTTTGCAAAGGCTTTTCATACAGTCCCCCATAGACGACTAATGTATAAGCTAAGGTCTGTTGGTCTGGGGAAGTACATGGATAGAAAATTGGTTAATAATAGGATGCCGAGAGTAGTTGTTAATGGGTTCATCATTATGGACTAAAGTGCTAAGTGGGGTGCCACAAGGTTCTGTGTTGGGGCCGCTTCTATTTAATCTATTTATTAATGATTTGGAAGTGGGTATTGTCAGCAAGGTTTCTGTGTCGACCATTAAAAACTTCAGAGGATGTGCAATCTTTGCAGGGGGATCTAGATAGATTGTCACATCGAACTGCTAAGTGGCAGATGAAATTCAATGTTGATAAATGTAAAGTGATGCATTTGGACTTAAAAATCCTTGTGCTGCTTATACTATAAATGTCTCTGTGTTAAGTGAATCCCTGTTGGAAAGGGATCTTGGAGTTTTGGTGGATAACAAACTTAAAGGTAACAAGCAGAGCCAGGTGGCAAAAGCGAGAGCCAGCATGGTATTGTCTTGTATAAAGAGAGGTATGGATTCAAGGGAGGAAAATGTTATTCTCCCTCTTTACAAAGCATTGGTAAGGCCTCATTTGGAATATGCATTGCAATTTTGGAATCCTGTGTACAAAAAGGACATCTTTGAAATGGAAAGGGTTCAGAGAAGGGCAACTAAATTAATAAGGGGATTGGGGGAGCTTGAATATGAAGAGAGACTGGAAAAGTTACAATTATGTACACTGGAAAAAAGCGCTTGCGTGGGGATATGATTACTGTGTATAAATAATCTGGGGCATACAATAAACTATCTGAGGCATTGCTCACTAATAGAGCATGGAGATCCCTTAAGACTTGAAGAAAAATGGTTTTAGGCTTCAAATTCAGAAAGGGTTTTTCACTGTGAGAACGGTAAAGCTATGGAACTGTCTTCCAGTGGACGTTGTAATGGCAGGTTCATTGGTCAGTTTAATAAAAAGCTTTAAACCAGCAGGATAACAAAGACCTGAAATTGGGTGGAACTGTTATTTTACACAGAAAACTGCAGCCTGTTGTTCACTTTTGGGCCGTTTGATGTATTAATAATTTATAATATTGTCTCTTATAGTTTTCAAAACAACCAGTAGTAGTTTAAAAAAACAGCTGGATGAGTCTCTGCAAACAAGGAAGGTTGCAAGTTACTGGTATTGATACATAAAGTAGAGTTGATCCAGGAAATTTCCGATTGCCACTTGGAGTCAGGAAGGAATTTTTTTCCCCCTTCATAAATTTTGGTGGGGTTTTTTTTCTTCCTCTCTCTGGACCAAAGTTGGCAGGAAATGAGGATAATTGCTAGATGGGTTGGACTGGATGG
Source organism: Hymenochirus boettgeri (assembly GCA_019447015.1). Classification (NCBI taxonomy): domain Eukaryota; kingdom Metazoa; phylum Chordata; class Amphibia; order Anura; family Pipidae; genus Hymenochirus; species Hymenochirus boettgeri. The sequence continues at coordinate 293,408,452 of CM033476.1, forward strand.
ACGTATGTCTTTATTCAACCACAAATACTATACTATACTATACTAATAAGCATGGAGTAGCCTTTCGAAATCATATAAGCAAAGGGTATGGATTTGCCTCCCATGTTTCAGGGGGAAGGATCCACGGTCCAAAATATTTCAGTTGGCCTGCTAAGTAATACATTTTAAAATTTGGATGGGCTAGACCCGCTGACCCTTTAGGTCTGTAAAGACTTTTTAGTTTGACGCGGTTTTCACATGACCCCCATAGAAAGCGCAAGTGAAAGAAGGATTGTGGAATGAAGGAGACACTATGCTGCATGATATTTATTATTTTTATTATTAAAATAATTGATTATCAAGTTCTACTTGTGACATTTTATTCTGTTTTATACTTTACGAGGATTTTACACCAGGCTGTGATCAATACACAGATAGATTTTGAGGTGCTAGATGTATGTTACTTAAATTATATTATATTTTTTTGTGACTGGGTAGTAAATTCCTTATTCTCAATGCTGCAACGATTGGCCGAAAAATGTGTGAATTCAGAGGTTGTTCATTTAGAAGGTGAGATGGGAGAGGTTTTTCAGCATTCAATGAGAATAGGAGCCTCTGCATATGCTAAAAATCTCTTTGAGCTAGGGAAAGAGATGGAAACTGATTCACCTCTGCAGGAGTTCTGATCTACACTTTTACAGAATAAATTCCAGTCAAGAAAAGCAGGGGACACAAATGGGAAAGGAAGGTTTCTTTTACACTATTAATGCCAACACTGTGTTAAAGGGTATGTCCAGCAAAAATGTAAGTTTGTTTCTAACTGATTTTCTGAAGAACAGGAGGTAAATGCACTATCTTTTACTTCCTGTTCTTCAGTAAATCTTCCAGGAGAGGAGGAGAATCTTATCCGTGGACCTGCTCCATCGCCGATTTCACTGACAGTCTCCGACGTGTCCTCACTCCTTCGCACAGTGTGCGCATGCGCACACAGTACAATGGACTGGAGATGCGGCGGAGGCGTTGGGGATTTTGGCGCTGGAGCCGGTCCACGGGTAAGTATCTCCTCCTCTCCTGTAAGATTTACTGAAGAATTGGAGGTAAATTTCAGGGGTTGGACATGCCCTTAAATTGTTGCAATTCTTCTTGTCCAAGTAGGCTTAGACCTCAGTGTAGAAGTGTTATACAGCAAATGCAACACTGTGCCTAAACTAAATTCATGAATAGTCTCTTACTGTATTTATATTTGCCAGTGTGACCTACATAAAGTTGTATTGTAGTTGTATAATTAGATTCCTGTTTGGCAATTAATTTGCTTATTTTTGGGGGGGTTGCCTTTTTTTTAAAGCTGTGTTGCGTAATCATATCAGTCTGTCATCTAACAACAGAGATGTGTCCTTTTCAGTATTAGGTAGAAATGAATCAATGCTTTAAACCTATATGAGGAGAATGTGCTTTGTGTAATTGCTTTAATGTATTCTTCATTTTATTCTAATGTCTGTGAAATGTCAATATCAACCCACCTGCATCAGGAGATTTGTTTGCTTTGGGAGGTTTAATGCTTAATTCTAATATTTGTATTGACTTGTCTAGTTTTTCTCTTTAGACGTTGATATTTGTCGCAGGTTAAGTGTTTGATAGAAGGATTTTATAGACAGAGTAAAGTATTAGCAATTTTCTTGGGGTTCTTAGAGATTAAATACCACTATAGAGTGGACTGTTCAGCTTTCCTTCTAATAGAGTGCTAATTTGAGTGCATTAAGCACACAAATGTCCACTCAATCTTGGCTTTATAATAAGAACAAAGATTGTTTATATGTAATAGCCTCCTCAACTCTTGCAATTACAGTAACATTCATAGTAGTGGAGAATGAATAAAGTCATGCATACATCTAGTTAACCTACCCATAATTCCCACCTAGCAGTTATTCCAGAGCACAGCATGAAAAAAAACATGGGGAATTCCTCCTTGACTCAAAATTGTAAACAGAAAGGATCAATAGGTATTATATTTTCTAATACCAGTTATTTTTAATATTCTTTAATCTTAGAAACTTGTCTATCTAATGAACTTGCTATTACCATGTCTGCTGGAAAAAGTTCCACAGTTTTACCATTCTCACTGTAAAAGACATCTCCTAACATGAAGCAAAATATAATGCACCTAAAACCTTAACATGTACAGTTAGCCCATAACCACAAAATATCTATAATGAGGCTAGGTATGCTCAAGAAAACCAAGTTAACAGTCCAAGTCAGTAACAGGAAACAGATGGCTGAAGGTTGCACCATGAGCAGTGTAGACAAGCTACATGCTAAAACGGAAGAAATGGAAGCATTGAAGTTTGGACTAAAAAAGGATGTTCAGACCAATTAGAAAAGGGAAGGAGGGAAGCAGAGAATTGGATAGGCTGATAGAAATTCAAATCCGCCACCAAAAATCACTAATTCAAATGCTTTGTAGCTTGAGAGATGCAAATACGAGAAGAAAACATCAGGGAAACGAGTGAAAACCGAATGATAGGTAAACCCAAGGTGCACAAAGACTAGACAAGAGACTCTAAAGTTTTGCAAGGCAGAATGTGAAGGGATGGCATGGGAGAGAAAAGATTGTATAGAGAGACTGCCTATTCCTTATAGAGCTTGTTTCTTCTAATCCTAAAGGATGCCCATGTCTCCTTTGAAATTACCTATTGGTGAACAATCCACCAGAGAGTTTATTGTTTAGCCTATTAATGTATTTGTATAAAGTGGTCATACCCTATTTCCCATGCAAGTGCCTCTGCTCTGAATAGTCTTAGCCTTTATTCCTCTTATTAATATATTTGCCCTTCTTTGAAGCCTTACCACTGCATTGCAAAGAAAAAAAAATCTTTTACACTCTGGGTATATAGGCAATATGTGTTGCATTTCTACTTGGATGAGAGACTTATCACACACTTGATATTTGCTTTTTGTTTATTCTTGGCAATAGAATTGTCAAAACGCTTAATGTAGTTAGCCCTTTGTCTGGAAAGTCTGCTTGGTCAGGCACAAAAAGCATACTTGCTGCTTTCCTGGCCCTTTAAAAAGATTTGAGTGTACTTCAAATGTACTTCAAATGCTATTAATATCCCTATCAGTTTCACACTAAACTATTACAGGGTTTGCAAGAAATTACCTGCAAAACTCAAATAAATATATTAAGTGACCACACATCAAACACAATGTTTCGGGGTAAGGTGCCCCCTTCCTCAGGTGATAACCTTACCCCCTGAAATGCTGTGTTTGATGTGTGGTCACTAAATACATATATTTCATCATATATTGGAGTGCAATCCAAAATATATACTATTTGATGTTTATATTCACATTATCAGTTCTAGAATGGATAGAATCAGCCAATTTCGAGCCAGAAACTTGTTTCTAGAACTAGTAGACCCCTAAAAAATCAAATGTACTAAAGTAGCGGCTCTAGGGATAGATGTGTTAAGGACACTAAACCAGCAATTTCATGTAGCTTGTATCTGCATCTATTATTCACAGGAAGGTAGGTATAAGCTACAGTATCTCACCTCCCTTTGAACAATAGATGCATACTACATGAAAATGCCAGGTTTCCTTTAAGTAGTAGCTCTACAGATATATTAAATAGAACTAAAGCTAAAATACAATCTTGCAGGTAATCATGTTTTTTTTTTAGAAATTACGGCAAAGACCTCAAACTAAACCTTGGGGCATTTCCAAGGAATATATAGTTGAGTTACCAGTAAACCACACAAACATTAATCAAGTTTATATGCACATTTATTAAAAAAATGTCTATGCGTAAGGGCCATATAGCCTGAAACGTGTTAGACAATTTAGTATAGTATTTGAGGTTGAATAAAGACATACGTCCATCCAGTCCAACCCATCTAGCAATACCCACATTTCCTGCCTAACTGTTGATGCAGAGGAAGGCAAAAATCCCACCGTATTTATGAAGGGGGAAAAAATTCCTTCCTGACTCCAAGTGGCAATCGGAAATTTCCCTGGATCAACTCTACTTTATGTATCAATACCAGTAACTTGCAACCTTCCTTGTTTGCAGAGACTCATCCAGCTGTTTTTTTAAACTACTACTGGGTTGTTTTTGAAAACTATAAGAGACAATATTATAAATTTATAATACATCAAACGGCCTAAAAGTGAACAACAGGCTGCAGTTTTCTGTGTAAAATAACAGTTCCACCCAATTTCAGGTCTTTGTTATCCTGCTGGTTTAAACTAATGCTCGTTGCCACCGTGTCTTAATTTTGTATTTGTTTATATATATAACAGTGTGCACACATCTTTCCAATGTTAGTTAACATACATTCTTACATAATGGACTATTGACATGCATCACTACACAAGTACAAATGTTTTAGTTGCAAGTCAGGGACTATGGCTATATAATACATGCCATTGTAATTTAATTGGAGGTGTTTTAATTCATTTACTTGTGCACTTACCTTGTCCATGTGTGCTGTTACTTTTAAAAGAAATGAGAAAATACTGTAAAAGTTATATTTTAATAAAGAGTTTGGTTGCTGCGATCAAGGAAGCAGAGCAGGGAACAAAATTGCCTACATTTATTTGAATAGAGATGAGCTCTCTGTAATCCCATACACGCTCCATTGACCACCCGGAAGAGGATAAATATATTTTATACAAATATATTTATGGCCATACAATAAACTCTCTGGTGCATTGATTACTAATTGGTCATATCAGAGGACATGTGGACATCCTTTAAGAAGTTTCATTTTCAGGTTAGGAAAGGTTTCTTTTAGTGTGTGCTGTATTTATATTCACTATTCTTCCTTCTCTATTCAATTTTATTTGACTTTTTGGTTAGTTAAAGTACATTTTTCGGGGGTTGTGACAATACCATTGTTACCAAGCAGACCTAAGAGTTCTAAATGATTATATTTGGTTTGGTTTATAGTTAATAAGATAGGTGTGTAAAAGAATATCTCTGTAAACAGGAAACCACACCATAAACAGTGTGTTTACTTAGTTCCATAATTTTACATAATGTAGAATGGGTTCACAGTTTATAGAGAAGGGCTGAGACAATTAATAGACACCCAACACTAAACCATGATACCTTAAAAATTCTGTTAACTTTTGTTTTCATCCTCCTTTCCATCATCTCAACCTCCAGATACTGGGACTCACTGGGAAATCTTTTCTTCAATATTTCTTCTGCCTCACTAAATGCTTCCCCTGAACTGGATCTTCTCTTTGCTCATTTCAGCTGTTCCTTACAGTTTGTATAACATCTATGGCAACACCCCCAACTGGATTAAGATACAGTTCTGTTGTAAACACACCATTACTACATAGTAGCATTCATTTTCTCTTTACACACTTCATAGGCGAATTTGATGATCTTATGTGTCTTGTTTGCTTACCATATTATTTAATTTAGTAGGGCCTCATTCCCTTTCCAGATGATCATGATGCCATTTATTAAACAGTAATTTCCCGTAAGCTAGGTACAGTCGCGCCCGATAGTTACCGCGACCGATCGTGCTGTCCATAGAGAACCGCACGATCGGACAAGGTTTTCCACCCTGTCCGATCGTCCTTTCATGCGATTCGGCCGAACGGTCGATCGGACATGGGCACATTCGGATGCGATAATTTCGGTCCGATCGACCGTTACACTGAACTATCGGTCGATCAGACCGAAATATCTCATCGTGTGTACCCAGCTTTAAGGTACTGATTGGAGCAATTGTTGTTTCTACAATTCGGGGATAAATATATTGGCAAAGGAAGGAACAGCAGCAGCCCCATCGAAGTCCCCTTCCCTCTCAAAGGAAAAAATAGAAAGTTGACAGAATTCTTATGGTGACCCAGTTTAGTCACCTTATTAAGAAAACTGAACAGATTATTAAAAGGTACTGGTCGATTTTACAGATACATTATTGCATATCTGGTATAAGGTAGTAAATATAGAGCAGACAGTCAGGGAGCAAGATACATAGATAAATCAAGGGATAGATACATGGTCAGACAAAAAAAAGAGACTGAGAGACTAGGTGGGTAGGCTGATAGAGAGATTGAGAGATAGAAAGATAGACAGTGCCCTGTGCTACCTACACCACTGGCAGTCCATTAATAATAGACACAATAGAGTTACTGGACATTGTATAGTTATATATGGCAGTGATATCATACTGGCATTTTTCTGAAAGTGTATCTACGCTATAAACATACGATGTCTTGCAGAATAAAAAGTTGATTCACAGTTTAATTTTGCTGTGTTTCGTTCATAGATATATTAGAAATATTATCTAATAAACATTTACACTCTGCAAAAGTGTCTTTCAGCCTTTATTTTTAGAAATGTATTGTGGTTCACAAAAAATTAGCTTACATCCCACATCCATGGTTTAGACGATTTGGTCCAAACGTTTGTAATTTTTTTAAATGCAATAGTCCTAAACCTGAATAGTCCTAAACTATTAAATTAAATAGAAACAGAAACTGAAACGAATGGCTTGTAATTAAACTATAACACTGAATAAAGTACAGTACACTCTCCAATGTATTTTGTTATAGAATTTGAATACAATATTAATTCAGCCATTTCAACTTAACATCTTAGCCACGCTCTGTACTTCCAGGTTTTCAATCTTTTTCAGCCTTTTATCTTGGAAATACTTTTAGCTATGTAATAGTATAGTATTTGAGGTTGACTGAAGACTATCTAATCCAACCTACTCTGCAATACCCACATTTCATACCTAACAGTTGATCCAGAGGAGAGCAAACAAAAAAACAACCACTGTATCCAGGGGGAATAAAATTCCTCCCTGACTCTATGTGACAATTAGAGATGTTCGAACTTCGCTAAATCCGGTCCGCTCGTGGATCCGTGAATTTTTCGGAAAAATTTGAAAATTCGAAAATTCGCGAGCGGAACCATTAAAACCCATTAAAATGAAAAAATCACCGAAAATACGAGAAATCCTCGTAATTTCAAAAATATTCGAAAATACGTATTTTCATGCATTTTCGAAAATATGTTAAATCCTCGTAATTTTTCGAAAATACGTTTTTTCATGCATTTTCGAAAATAAGATAAATCCTCCTAATTTCGAAAATTTTCGAAAATGCGGTTCGAAAGGCGGAAAACTGGAAAATCCGCGATATTCGCCGTTCGCGAACGAGGTAAATCCGCCGCGGATTCGGATCCGCGAACTGGACCATCACTAGTGACAATAAGTAATTTCCCTTTCCAACTTTAACTTTATGTATTAATACCAGTAAACTGCAACATTTTTTGTTTTTAGCAACTCTTTCAACTTTTTTAAACTATCTAATGAAGCCACCATGTTCATGGAAGTAAAATAGTTTTAAAACAGTTGTGAATAACTACCCTTATTTGAATATTGGAATTACATCAGCTTTTTTTTTAACCCAGAGGCAGGTTCCTGGACATCTGCCAAAATAAGAAACAATTGTTATATACATTGTATTGGCAAGCAGGGGGGTAAAGCTTGTCAGAGCATGGTAACATAGTAATTGAGGTTGAATAAAGAAATACGTCCATCAAGTCCAACCTATTCACCCTCCTTTTTTTTTAACCTACCTAACGGTTGATCCAGAGGAAGGCAAAAAACCCAGCTAAAAGGGGGGGTGGACGGGAATTCCTTCCTGACTCCAAACGGCAATCGGAAAGTATCCCTGGATCAACCAGATCTACAGTATATGTATTAATACCAGTAATTCTCAATATTATATAGTAGCCCTGTACCAACCAGAACTACAGTATATGTATTAATACCAGTAATTCTCAATATTATATAGTATCCCTGTACCAACCAGAACTACAGTATATGTATTAATACCAGTAATTCTCAATATTATATAGTATCCCTGTACCAACCAGAACTTCAGTATATGTATTAATACCAGTAATTCTCAATATTATATAGTATCCCTGGATCAACCAGATCTACAGTATATGTACTAATACCAGTAATTCTCAATATTTTTTAGTTTTAGAAACTTATCCAGGCCATTTTAAAGCTATTCAATGGGACTTGCCATTACCACATCTACTGGAAGACAGTTCCACAGTTTCACAGTTCTCACTGTAAAGAAACCTTTCCTAGCCTGAAGATGAAACTTCTTTCTTCCAACCTTAAAGGATGTCCACGAGTCCTCTGATATGACCTATTAGTGAACAATGCATCAGAGAGTTTATTGTATGGCCCATTAATATATTTGTATAAGGTTATCATATCCCCACACAAACATCGCTTCTCTAATGTAAATAGCCCTAACCAGTCTAATCTGCCTGCATATTCAAGCCCCTCCATTCCCCTTTTTAATTTAGTTGCCCTTCTCTGAACTGCTTCCGTTTCCAAGATGTCCCTTTTGTATATGGGATTCCAAAACTGCACTGCATATTCTAAATGAGACCTTACCAGTGCCTTGTAAAGAGGGAAAATAATAAGACAATATCTTGCTAGCTCTAGCCAGGGCCGCCTCGCTAATGATGCAGGGTGCAGCACACTGCAGAGCGGCACCCTGTAGGGAAGCGGCACTGCCGCACTGTCACAGTCACACACTGTTTTTTGTTTGTTTTTTTTAATGGAGGCCGGCATCCTCCGGCTGCCCAATCCCTCCGTAATCTGGGGGGGGGGGTGTTGTGAGCGCCGGACTTTCAGCATCAGCAACAACAAGTTGCAACTGTCCGGAGACTCCGGACTCCGAAGAGAAGACCGAAGTCCGATCTGACTCCGCCTCCAGGCTCCATCCCGAACCGAAGTTCCATCCTCAACGTTGCGTGCGCTGCGTAGTGACGTCAGCGCTGAAAGAGCGCGAGTTCAGCCCGCGCGCAGACCATCCCAGCAGGACAGGCTGCTGGTCGAGCTGCACTGCGCCTTGGTCTGCCCTTGTTGTGTCCGACCGTCAGTCACCATCAGTGACACAGTGTTGTCTCTTGTCTTGTGAAGTGAAGTTGTGTAGTGTCTCGTGTGTGTCCATCCCAGGCCGTCCCATCTGATCCATCTGACTGATTTGGATTCAGTCATTCAGTGACAGACAGTGAGTGATGAGATAAATAATATATAATAAATCAGATATTATGAATTATTGAATTTAAAATCCTCCTTCCTAATCCTATTTCTATCCTAATAATAAGGTAAACAACTTACTTTTATAGGGATGGCTGGGCCTGGGGGGGAGGCTGGGGGGGTTTGTGTTCTGTTCTCTCTCTGAGGGCCCAGTCAGTGACTTGCAGCCTGCTGCCTGCAGGCAGCAACCACCAACCAATAATATAATGTGCCCAGGCAGTGAGGCAGCAGGCCTAGCATAAATAATTATATAGCCAGAAAGCCAGATGATGAGATAGATAATGATAGATAGATAGATAGATAGACAGAGATAGATAGATAGATAGATAGATAGATAGATAGATAGATAGATAGACGAAGAGCGGCACCCCTGAGGGAAGGCCCTGGAAATGCAGCACTGCCATCACAACTGAACTCGTTGTTGGTTTGGTTGTTTTTTAAGGAGGCCGCACCCTCCGGCTGCCAAATCCCTCCGTAATCGGGGGGGGTGTTTGTGAGCGCCGACTTTCAGCATCAGCAACAACAAGTTGCAACTGTCCGGAGACTCCGGACTCCGAAGAGAGACCGAAGTCCGATCTGACTCCGCCTCCAGGCTCCATCCCGAACCGAAGTTCCATCCTCAACGTTGCGTGCGCTGCGTAGTGACGTCAGCGCGGAAAGAGCGCGAGTTCAGCCCGCGCGCAGACCATCCCAGCAGACAGCTGCTGGTCGAGCTGCACTGCGCCTTGGTCTGCCCTTGTTGTGTCCGACCGTCAGTCACCATCAGTGACACAGTGTTGTCTCTTGTCTTGTGAGTGAAGTTGTGTAGTGTCTCGTGTGTGTCCATCCCAGGCCGTCCCATCTGATCCATCTGACTGATTTGGATTCAGTCATTCAGTGACAGACGTGAGTGATGAGATAAATATATATAATAAATCAGATATTATAATATTGAATTTAAAATCCTCCTTCCTAATCCTATTTCTATCCTAATAATAAGGTAAACAACTTACTTTATAGGGATGGCTGGGCCTGGGGGGGAGGCTGGGGTTTGTGTTCTGTTCTCTCTCGAGGGCCCAGTCGTGACTTGCAGCCTGCTGCCTGCAGGCAGCAACCACCAACCAATAATATAAGTGCCCAGGCAGTAGGCAGCAGGCCTAGCATAAATAAG